>VFFE01007631.1:2330059-2446136 GCA_008921705.1 Burhinus oedicnemus | reverse complement strand
GAGTTTTTTATTGTTTTTTTTCTTTTTTTTTTTTTTTTTTTACATTATTTTGGAGGGGTATAATTTATGTCAGTGAGAATTATAGGCAGAGGTATTCTGGGTTAATCTCACAAAGCACTTTGCTGCATTTTTAGGTGACCAAATAGATTAATCTTTAAATGCTACATACTGTTAAAAATCTGGCTACAGTCCTGTTGTATGAAGCACTCATATAAATATATTGCAGACTGAGAGCAGATTAGAGTATGTAGTGTGCAGTGAAGTGCAAGTTATAGCAGAGTATGTAGGACAGACATGAACCTTCACAATGCCAGTTTCTCAAACCTGGAGGAAAACGGACCATACAAGAAACCCATTCCATGAGATTATCCTGTGATGCGCCTCTCCTCTTTCATTTTTATGTGCTCCTTTTAATTACCTTTACTAAATTTACATTTGATTAATATCAGATGCTCTGTTATTACCTTTACCAGCATTTGATTATATCCTACAACGCTTTTCCAGTCCAGATGTTTTTTCCATTCCACAGTTATATCAAAATGTGTTGGACGTCTGGAACAAAAATGGAGTAAGAAACAGAAAACATACAAACAAAATACATATTTCTGAAACTTTGAACTAGAGCTTATCTCAGAAGGGTTTTTTTTTTTGCTAGGTGGTAAAGGGGAAATGAGATCTGAAATACTGAGGAAACCCTGCATGGAAGAAATGAAAAAAGAGTTTTTCTTAAACAAGATATAATTACAACTAGATACAGTTAAACCAAATCCTTTTGCTATAGAGTGTATGCGTGTGTGTGAGTACAGTGACAAACCCAAAGGAAGAACATACTTGGCTACTTGCTGTATCAGAATGATTCTGGTTAATGCCCACTGCTACCTTTTCAGTCAATTATAATCACTGACCATGAAGCAGGGTCTAAATGAAGTCTGAATCCTCCTTTGACTACACCATTCATCTCCTGTAACAGGCAATGAGTGAAACAGAAGTTTACTGCATGTGAGGGTCTGTTTAGATCTTTAAAGCAAGAACACAGAATGAGTAAATTAAGCTCTGGGATTGTTTATTACAAACAGGCTGTGTATCTTAACTTTTCTCAAAGGATTGCATAACCACAGATCCTAAAAAACACAGACAAAGACACACAGACACACACACGTACGCTTTTGATTAAACTACAGCCAAACAAATTATACCATAGTGTAAAGAAAAGGAGTTGCTATAAAACAAAGTATGACTAAACCCTGTTTCATAATAACCAAGGTATTGACACATGGTTTATAGGTAAGCATAAATGGCCTTTCCCTCTTCTTTTTTTTTTTTTTTTGCGGCTTTTATCACTTTTTTTGCTGATCTAGGAACATAACTTTGAACCACTGCTTTGTAACAAAACTTCCTCTTCCCTTAGTTATTCCAGACAAGAGGGGCAGACACCAGGTAGAAAGACTGAAAGCCATCTGCTCAGGGAATAATGCAGAAGATGGAACAGAGAATATGAGAAAAATTATAGAAATAGGAACTACAGATATGGTGAGTGAATAGGAATGGTACTGATATGTCCAAGGAATCATAAGGAATAGAGATACATGCTTTTTCACAATGTACTGAAATCTAGATCACAGCCAGGCCCTCTGCTCAGCTGGGTACCTGTAGGACCTATAACACCTGCTTGGCGGTATCACCTCAAAACACTCCACCTGTAGAAGTCATTCTTCTGAGACAGGGTGATTTTGGTCTAAACCCTTCCAAAAATAGTAAAGTGAGAAAAGGTGCTCTGCATTATTGCAAGTTGAGTGGCACCAGTGCCTGTCCCACCACTGTGGTCTGGAACAGTGCCCTTTGGGAGAGAGCCTTGAGGCAGCTGGGGCACTGCTCCCACTGCTCAGCTGCACCCCAGCAGGCTGGATATGGAAAGCAAGAGTCCCCTCTATACAGGGGTTAAGATGAGAGGGGACAGAGGCAGGGAAGTTTTTAGCACCCAGGTGACAGTACAGGGAGAACATCCTCACCTGTCAGGCTCGGCAGAGCAGAGTGTATCCTCACAGCTCCTCTCTTTGGTACCACTGGAGGAAAGCAAGTTCTTCCTCCTCTTCAGGCAGTCTTTAACTACATATCCCACTCCCCATCCTCCATGCCAGGCTGGGGAGTTTCTGTGTTTTATGGGCAGATTTTTGATAGGGCTTGAGGCTTCACAGTGGAGTCTCGCCATGCCAAGAAAAAAGTGAAAAAATTGTTCTGTGCCTCTCCATGACACTGTCCTCAAGAGCATGTTGGGATGCTGAGACCAAGGTAGTGTTCATCTGCCGTGGCAGGTGCCCATCCCACTGATGCCTGTGTGTGCCTGGCTCTGGTTTTCATCCGCTTCTGCCAGACTTCCTTTGTCAGGAGTGAGTGCAGGCGCACGCTCAGCTCTGCAGAGGTGTGCCAGTGTCTCAGGCTGGGGAAGGAAAAGGAAAGTGAGGACCGCCAACCTCCAAGTCTCATCTTCAGTCTTGATTTGTTCTGTGTTCATAAGCCTAAAGTGCAAAAGCATTTACAAAGACTGAAGCACTTCTTGTTGCTTAAGAAATTACTGCACTGTCGATTCTGGAAAGGTTATCTTCAGCTTACAGATGAAAATTTCAGGAGCAAGACAATATCCACATCGTCTCTACTCATCTACTATGTGATACATTTATTTGCAGCCTTTCTATTCACTTGGCTTTACATAGGCTATTTAAGTTATTTGGGTTGTAGGTTCTCAGGATATTATATAACGTGGAGCCTTTTTGAACACTTTCTTTCTGCTCATGTCCAGACAAGCAAGTGACTATTGTCCCTGTGGCAATTGCAGTGATGTTTAAATAGAAAAATAATATTAGAAAAATCCTTAATACTTAGCTTCCTGCAAACCACTCCAGCAGTTGAATAAAAGGAGTCAACATCCCAGGACCAGACAGTGTTTCATAGACCACCTGCATGTGCTAATGTAGGCTTCAGATAGATAAAGAGCTAAGATTTACAAGGCTGCAAAATGCTAAGCTGAAGGAAGAATACAACGTGTGCTTTTGTGAGTCTCTGCAGCGAGTAGACATTTAGATAAAAAATAATGAATTTAGGAGAATTAATTATTTCTCATGAGGTGAAAGAAAGAGAGTTTCAGACACCTAGTAGGGAAGAGTGACTTGTAGGTGAAAGAAGGTAAGGAAGTTTGTGACAAGGCAGCTCAAGGCAAAAGGACAAGGAACTAGGGGACTCTAGTCCGCACTTTCTAGGCTTCAAAAGTTGCATTGCTTCTTCCAAAGCCCAACTTATTTTGGAGGGAGAGCTCACTGTTGTGACTTAAGTTTGAAAGCACAAGCACGTTTAGACATTAAAGAAAATACTGATGTATTGGTTGCCTGTTGACTTCCTCTGAAAAAGAACAGGAGCCATTTGTTCACTTCACTCAGAAGACAACTCCTTGAGTGATTTTCTGTGACAC
Source organism: Burhinus oedicnemus (assembly GCA_008921705.1). Classification (NCBI taxonomy): domain Eukaryota; kingdom Metazoa; phylum Chordata; class Aves; order Charadriiformes; family Burhinidae; genus Burhinus; species Burhinus oedicnemus. The sequence continues at coordinate 2,442,673 of VFFE01007631.1, read as the reverse complement.
CAGAGATCAGAAATCACTATTGGATTCCTGTGCTTTCAGCATTTCGTTTCTGTGTTTCAGGGAAGCTCAGCTATTTCTTTATCCATGCCCTTATTTTACTTGTAGCTGGTGTTTCCTGTTGCCTGAAGTAGAGATCTTGCCCATCAATTCATCTCTGTTATCATTTGTGAACATAAGAAAGAATAATTGATGGCATTGGTGTATAATCCCACATTTAACAATTTCCTGAGGGTTAAAGGCTTTTCTCTCTATTGCTTTAGAGATAAAAAAAAAATCCCATAGGCTCAGGTCATAATTGAAAACACACTACTTTCAATAGAGATTAAAGCACACACAGGAATGAATGTCTTTAATTCATGTAAACCCAGCCCTGCAGTCCCCCTTTTTTCACTGTTACCATCCGTTAGCCACCAATTTGAAAACAGCAGAGAAATGATTTGATTTCATAATCAAATAGCTGAGCAGAAACCATTTCCTCCAGCATAGCTTTCACATTTATATTTAAATGAACTGCCCGTGGCCAGGAAGATCTGCCTCATTTAGAGACAGGAGTTAAAAAGACCTACTGTGAGACACAGGGTAACACAGAATTAAGAGATCTGGGTGAATTTCAAGTGTCTCAGCTAAAAGAAAACATACCACTTGCTCATGAGTGCCGAGACTGAGTCTGGGGAAAAGTTGGGCCACGGTAAGTCTGGTCTCATGCGTGTAGCCGGGACACTGCCTGCAGCTGGCCCAAGACTGAGGGACCTCCAGGAAAGGACCCTGCTTTGGGGTCACCTGGTGTGGTCTCACTGCCGGACAGATACCAGCTTACTCCATCTCTTGCTGGATCTCTGGAGTGATACCACCTTACACCCACAGCCTAAGGGAAACTTTGGAGAATGATGGGAAATAACTGAGAGTTCATCCAGCAGGTAAAGGAGTAATGAATTATCTTTGGATTCAAAGTGAGGTACTGGAGACCTGTCTCTTCTGTGTCCTCAGTAAAGCTACAGTTAGCAAAGAGCTATTAGCTTAAACACCAATTTAGTAATGTTAGTGTATCGTGCTTGGTCCTCCCGCAGACATTTCCTTCTTTACAAACTGCTTTACAAACAGGAACTAATTAATCCTTATAACACAGTTCTCAGAGGAGAGCATAACAGTCTTACCTCTCTTCACAGTCAAGGAAACTCAGGTATTGGAGTAATTTGCCCAGTGCCTGTCAGGATACCAACTTGAGAGAAATGAGACGAGCTAGCAGCGACTGGTGATCTTATCCAGCTGTGGATGGAAACAATCTCCTGCCAGGCAGGACCTGCTGCCTAGCTTTGTTCCTCCTCTTTTCCCACAGGGATGCTGGTGCTTTCACTACATGGCAAGTCACTGTAATTTCACAGGAGAGAGAATAACAATATATAACTAAAGCATAATGCGGGAAGAAAAGGTCGAGGGGGACAGAACCCCTCTGAGACAAGTCTTTCAATAACCCACTCTCTTCCGTTGCGTGTACTTTGTCTCCAGGTATCAAAACAAGGAGGTTGCTGCTCATACCTTGTATTCACTCCTTGACTCAGGTCTCTCGTTCCCCAGCCAATTTTCACAGTCAAGTGTTAGAAGTACCAAGTACTTAGAGCTCCTGCTGCAGACTAAGTGCAGTTATTCTGCATCTGCAGGCTGCTGCTCATGCTGAGCCCTGCAGGGGAATAGGCTGCATGGGCACCAAGAGGAGCAGCAAAAGATAATGCCAAGTGAAATTTACTTGAGCGTGGAAAATATTGCCTTCCTGGCTGCTTCTAAAAGTCTTCCTGCTGTATTTTATTGCTCATGAGAAGTTAACTGTATGAGTGTGGAAGTTTGCAGGGAACCGTAACAGGATGTAGGCAAAAACTGAGTGGTCACCAAGCTTTCTGCTACAAGTTGAAAGAGGAGTGAGACAAAGGGATAGATTGCTCCGACATAAAATCTCTTCTGCTGCTAATATCTATGCTTTAAAATGGACAGAAAGGTTACGGCACTGTGCAGATGGCTATCTTAGCGAAGTAAAGCCTAGTGGCATCTAAGTGTGAGAGGAGGCAGGAGTGATGGATTTTGTTGAGCAGGTTGCGTACTGGCCAGCGTATTTGTCAGCCCTCCAGGAAATCTTCACGCTGGTGTTTCATACTTCTAAAAAATATGAGGTAGTGGTTTTTGAAAAAGGAAGCTGGAGTTACTATTTTCTCTATGCTTTGTCATCTTCCTGTCCAAAGCCTTCTTTTAAAATTAAAACCATATATATATACATGTTTTAATTATATACATATATATGGTTTTAATTATATAATCTTTTAATTATATATATAAAGGAAAAAGAAAGGTAAGGAAAAGGACAAAAAAATCAACATAAAAATAAATTTAACAGAAAAAAATCCCCATATTCACTGTGTTCTGTAAGATGCAATTCAGGATTTATAAATTGCTTATAGTTACTTCCTCCCCAGCTTTTCTCCTCACCTCTTTTTTTCTGAATTTCTATTAATTTCTGACCATCATCAGTGACTACAATTGGTAGTTACTTGCATTACTTACCTCCAGATAGCTCAGGGCAACTTATATCTCTTTTTACTCATCCTGATGTGGTACAACTTCAAAAGAGTACAATTACAACAGTTACCAATGGCTGAACCCCAACAGATGAGAGAGAAATTTTCATTTTCTTCCATGAAAATGTCATTAAAGTGTGTTATTTTCTGTGTAACAGTCACCCTAGGCACGGTCTAAGCAGAGAGCCTGAACTCTTCAGAGTTTTTCCTTTAGCCAGTTGGATTAAGTATTACAGGGGATATTTTTCCTAATGCTGGGTGGCAAATTTATTTTGGTGGAAGTTAGCAACAGCAGCAATTGTTGTTAAAGAAAATGGATAAACAGCAAGGCCTTGACTTTTGGAAACGTATTTCAAACTTCAAACAAATCACTAGTCATTGTATTTGGAGAAAATTCCTTTCATGTCCTAGTGCGTCTGTCCCCTTAATAATAGTTTGTAAGCCCTTGGAAGCAGGCTTGAACAGGATTTCACTAGAAATCATGCATGTCATTGCAACTATTCTTCAGAATAGGTTAACTCCCTTTAAAATGTTGATCACTCTAATGGTACTCCAGGAGAAGTGATTTGCAATGAAAGGTTTATGATAGTGTCTAGCAACTGCAAAAGCAAAAGAAAGTATATTCTGAATACAGAATATTTTGAAGAAAGCAGTATGTATCCACAGCTTCATGCCTTCCCTTGCCCATCCTTCGGATCCAAAAGGGAGATGGGTCTAAACTGCGCTGAGGGTGTCCAAGGTGCAGACACGGAGGTGTGGAGGCTGCTGATGGTCAGAAGGGGAGTCGCTGAAGGCCACAAGACATCTTGAGCCCCTCTATCACTTCTGGTATGCTGCAGTCCCACTGACTGCATCCTTTTTTTTTATTATCAGATGGTTTTAGCATCCCAAACAGGACTTGGGCTATCTCATGTTCTCCATAGGTCTCTTTGCCTTTCAGGGTACCCTCCCCACGGTAATGCTTAAGGACTTTGTTTAAAATCAACTGTATTTTACCATGAGGTCTCAAAGGTGGTAATTTCCTTAAGTCTGCACGGACTTAAGAAAGTGCCCCATACTAAAACAAGTGTCCCATACATACACGTATCAGTACATATTGAAGGGAAGACTAATATCCTCAACATTTGTTAGCCATCAGAGATTCAACTGGTGGGAGAGATACTGGAAATGGGACATTATTACCGACACATTTAAGGAGCTGTTAGCCAATGCTGGGGACACACTCTTTTACGGTGGGTATCACTGTCATCTCTGTGGAAAGCTGATTAAGTCTGGGATGTTAAAGCCAGCAATGTGTTTTTCAGATGGCATCTGGTGGTACAATGTAGTAGACTATGTTATTTGCTACATCATTGCTTATGGAATATTGTTAGCAGGGTGCAGATCATTCGTCCATTAACGCTCGGTGAAGTCACCTTGAATCCCATGTTTCCAGAAGAGTGGAAAAGACTTCTGTTTCACAGCTGAAAAATAAGCCATTTGGATGTTTTTAAAGTGCCTGGTACAGAATCTAGCTATTTCAACAACGGTGTCTTACCTATAACAATTTTTCAGCTCTAAGATCTCATCTGGAAGAGATGCAAATGTCACTCCAGTTCATCTGAACAAGTGGTATGCCAGAAGTTAATATGGTCCTCTGTCTCTTCGGTGATAGTTCTCTAAGGAGATGTTTTTAAGGTGTGTACCATACATATATTATTATATATATCAATCTAGTATCTATTTAATCGTGCTGGGATGTGAAAGAAAATGTTTGATTCTCATGATTTGTTGCAGTTCTAACAAAATAATTGCATGCGTATTGCAATCTGTTCAAGAGAAACAAATCCTTGAAATTAAACAGTTGCTAAAGTAATCCATTTGGAGAATTTTCCTACCCATCCAGTTTGGAAGCTGATGGCCCGGGAGACTGACAGCTTTGAAACCTGGTATCTGCTCTGAGAGATCATGGACAAAATTAACAACAGTCCATTAGTCCAGATTTGTCTGGAATTGCAATACTCCTTCCTTCTGCCCTCCCTCCTCTACCCAGAGAACATTTACACAGTCTTGTCTTGAATTTTGACTTGCTGTTGCCAGTGGTGGGCAGAGTAAAATGAGGGTAGTTCACACTTCTCTTTGAGCTACTGTGTATGTCTGCTTTTCTGTGGATGCAGCAAGACAGTGCTGCACTGCTTCAGAGAGAGGTTTCCTTTGCAATTAAATGCTTCATTTTTAGAGTATGAAAAATTAAAGTTGTCAGAAATTGATGGTCCTCTAGAGGTGAGTGCACTAGAACTGAGTTGACAGTGATGTCTAATTTCAAGGAGAGAGAGAAGTAACCATGCAACAATTTTACAGCTCCACGCTGCTCTAATCTTTCACTAAGAACTAGACACAAGGTCAGATAGAAAGAGTCAAATATTGAACACATGAATGAAAAAGGAAAGGGTTTCTTTGAGCAGAACTACATGAAACCTTGGAAACCATCCTTTCTCTCTGAAAAATTTCACACCTCTTGAAATTCAAACAGTGTCAAAAACCAAATCTGATCTTTGATATCAGCTGTGAGACACAATGCATAAAAAAAAAATGTCCATTACTCCAAGTTTTTCTGTAATTTCTGCCTGGCTTTCATCACTTGATCTTTTTTTGCAAATACCCCTTTTTCTTGATGGCAATCACCATGTGAAACCCTTGGGACAGTTAGCATAAGCCACACAACTAATATCTGGCTCTTCTGATGCCACCCATACATGTGATGGAGGCACTGAGGTCTAGGATCAGCCTCATATAATTTGCAAAGGATTGAGTAAGGAGTAAGAGATGAGACTGAGAAGAGTCAGGGCTTCTGCAGCTGGAAAGCAGTCAGATGAAAGCACCAAGGGTTATCAGAAGTCTAGAAAACATGATCAAGCAGAAAAAAAAAAATCAAAAGAAAGGAAGTGGTACAATTTAAGTGATTACAACAGTAGGAAGATGTCACAATAAGTCTTCAAATACATAAAAAGCTACTGCCATTGGGTCTAAGACAAGAAATAATGTGTTTAAACTACAGCAAGGGAGGTTAATAAAAAAAAGAGAGAGAGCCTTTGAAAGTTAAGGATAGAGAGACACTTGAATGACCTGTTTGGGAAGACTGAGGACTCTGCGTAAAAGCTATTTATAAAGGACAGGTGATGCAGACATCTGTTAGAAATTTGATCCTGGTGAGGCTGTGAGAAGGACCAGATGACTGCTTTTAGCTCCGTTCTGTGTTCCTACATCTTTATTGCCCTTGGGCATTGTATCCCTCACTAGATTACCCACAACATATTTCTTGAATGTTTGGATAAGTTAGCTTACTCTTCTTCCTCTCTAGGTATTCTAGCTAAAGCAACATACGGTGGAGCTGTCATTACCTTTTGTCCATACATTTTTCTCCTGGGGAAACCTGGTTGTATCCCCAGCCTCTTTTAGTGCTACCAGACAACGCGGGTCATAGACAGACATTTGAGGAGAGGCTCAGGTGGCTAAACTGGGGTGTTTAGTCCCATTTTACACTAGGGATCTGTTTCTAGAACACAATTTCTGGCCTCCATCTGCCACCCCAGAAGGGCACAAATCATACCTAACTGCCCTGCACCGGCACCTCAGACACTTGAGGGCACCCTATGTCTCAACACCGGAATCCCACACTTGGCTTTTCAGGAGCAGACAAGCTACAGTTCAAAGAATTGTTCCTCTAAAGCAACAACTACTGTCCTACACATGTTCTGACATGATGCACCGTGTGATAGCCCTGATTCGGCACACTGCGCAGTCATGCTAACAGAGTGGGCGGCAGAGAACAGCTGGCCCGGTCAAAAAGGGAGCAGGCTGCGTGCACCTCTCTACAGGTGTAAATGACTGCGCAAAATAAAACCTTGTAGGAAACCAGATCTAAACATTTTTGTTATGCGTATCCACTCCTCTGGGCAGCACATTCCTTTGTTTGCACATATTAGCTGATGATCTGATAAGTAATCCTGCTGAAATCAATGATTATTATCATTAATTCATGCGGAGTCCTAATTACCGTGACTGAGTTAGGCACACACACTTTAGCGAGCGCAGGGCAGAGTCTCTCTCTGCCTTTGCAATAGGTGCTGTGTCAGGGGGATTTTGCAGCAGTAGGGCTGGTGTTTGCAGGCTGGCTTATGAGTATAAAACATGGCGCTTCCACCTTCCATGTCTTCAGCATGTTATTCTTGGTAGCATCCTGAATTAGCTATTAATTTACTTTACCTATTCTTGATTTGAAGCTCTATTTGGCTAAATATTCCAAACAGAATGAATCACAAGTACCAGAGTTTAAAGCTTCCTATTGTACCAGCTCCAAATTCATGTCATTATTTAGGTATACAAGAAAAATAAATAATCTGCATGTTTGTACTCTGATCCAATGCCATCAAAGTGTTTTTGTTATTACCTTCAACAGGAATGTGATTAAAATTCTTATAAAGTGTTTCATTAAAGCTTCAAAATACCTGTGGAGGCCTGTGATAATTAGTTCAATTAAAACTGTATTCTAAAAAAAACAACAGCAGTAATGACAGCCTGGCATTTTGTGATTTTGTGCAGTAACTCTAAACTTTGCTTAATTTGCATGCTAAAAGCAGAGGCTATAGTCCCCCACTTCCTTAGGGATAATTGTCATGAATATAAGCTAATGAGCAACCATCAACACTAGCAAGCTCTGTGGCCCCAGTAAATAGACTGAGATAGATTTATGAGGTGGATCTGTGAGCACAGGCGGGTAGAGCTGGGGGAGCTGTGCCAGGCACCATCTTTTCTTGCCCATCAGTCTCCCAGACTCCAAAAGGGAATCGCTGAACTGCACACGAAGCAGCGACATTGCCAAACCCCAGCGCTGGCTGCAGTGTGTCAGCGATGCCCAGTTTAGCCCCTGTCTCTTAGAAGAACTGAACCAACTTGCTCAGCTCAAGAAGCGAGACTCGCTTAAGGCAGAAAGCCTTATTCCACCAGGTTTGCCTGGCTTTTCTGGCTCAGCAAACACTGGAGTGGTGTTAGTGAAGGAGGAATCTTTGAAAGGTGTGTGATTACAGGAGACTTAGCGGGTGCAACAGAGTAGAAACTTAACATCTTTGCCACTGCTCTCAAAAAGGAGTGGGCTGAACAGAGCCACAGCACAGATTTTCAGCTGCCAAAGGCCAGGATTGACAGCAGCAAAACTTTGCCTTTACAGGATGGGCTCTGTGCAATCCAACACCCCAAAAAAGGGATTTTTCCAGTAATAAAGCAACTGTGAACAGAAGCTGTTGTTCTCTCATTTGTTCCAATGGAGGTGGCACATTTTTCTCCTTTTACCATGTTTTAACTGTACTTTTGCTTTATTATTGATTTTAATGGATGGGTGACTAGCTTCAGAAAAATCCAGTCTGGTTTTGGTATAGCTTTTATGTCCTAAAAAGAATTTTCAAGTCTGATGTGGAATCTGTACAAAACTAAAACATCTTGTGTTTGAATCAGGGAAATTCAGTTGAGTCTGCCAAGTTTTGCTGTGCAAAATTGGATTATTCCATACTGAACATGCAGTCAAAATTCACAGTTGGGAACACACAGAAGCGTAGCCAAAGCATGCAATAAAAAGAGCTGTGGGTATCCTATATGCTAAAATAAAACAATATTTTGGATCCTCTAGTCTAACATCTGAGCGTTTAGTGATTATCGCACCTAGTGGTCTGTTGTACCCTCATGTGATTCATTTCCAAGGCACGTAATTTACATTTTTTTCTTTTTTAGCTTAGAAGTTAGTTACATGACTTATAAACATTCTGGGTTTCTAGTTCATATTTCAGTCACTTGCCTTGTGGGTCCTCTAAACTATATACCATACTTCTCAAAGATCTCTAAAATACAGTGTTTTCATTAGCTGATGCTCTTAGCTTTTGAGCGGGTTAATAATTCACTTCCTTCTCAACTAAGCTATCTCAATTTCAGCTTGTTGCCAAGACATAAAGGAAGTTCAAGTTTAGAGATGTGCAATCTCAGAAAGAATGAGTCTTAAAAATTAATTGAAAACATGCACCTGTGGTCACTTCCAACTTACCAAAATCAGAATAATTTAACATGCTGGGACCGGAAGGATAAATCTTTTCCAAATGTGACCAAAAATATCTGAGAAAAAACAGAACCAGAGGAATGAGAGTAAAAGTTGTTGGAATGGCAGAGAAGTTCGGTGCAGCCTGTTACACTGACTTCTCTGGCAATGTGCTATCACATAGATCAATGTGATGCTGAGAGGAAAGAGCAAAATAAGAAGCCCGGGCAACATAAAGGTAGAATAAAGGCAAGAAGGCTGAATGTGAAGAACAAGCATCAAATTGTAAGTACAGACAAACTGCAATAAATCCAAAGGTGAGCAACTTTAAGGGAAACTGTCCTATCATTATCTTTTGATTTTCTTTCTGTAATGTCTCATTTACTGAAATTTCTTCAGTAGCACTAACAGTAATATCAGTCCATTAATAACTCCTACAGCACTGAAATACTTCTCTGCTGCGGTGTCTGTAAATGATGGAGAAACAGTTCAGTACTCTGTGTGTATAAGTGGTTCTCTAACATCAAACCCTTGGGTTGAGGGCATGAAATTAACTTCCTTATCATGTTTGACACTCATTGTTTTTCATTTAGTTTCTGTATTTTTTTCCTTCTGATATTTTAAAGATGATGATATATTCTGAGTTCTGTAATACCAAAGCACAGATCTCTCTGTCTTTAAAATGTTCTGCATTTTTCAGCACCATCACCTCAGCGCTTTCAAGCCTCAAAATAAAAATCAGAGCTGATACTTCCTACAGTGCCTCATCAGGACACTTACTGCCCTTGTTTCTGCATTAAGTTTCTGGTAACCTGCTGCTGATTGTTACTCACAAGATGTTTCTTTTTGTCTTCTGGAAGGTGTTATCTGCCTTTTCCTTCACTACCCAGTTCCCCTTTGCTGGCTACTTTCTGAGCATCCGCATAAAAATTCAAAGCACACACAGGGCAAAGTCATGGAGCTTTAATCTTGGTCCAAAGTTAGTCCTGGATCCATCACAACTGACACTTGAGGTAATTTGACATTGAAAAAAAGAGTTAACCTAGGCCCCAATTCCCATAGCACCGCTGAAGCTGAGCAGTAAATAATGAAGTGTACCATCTAATTGAATTAGGCATTAGTGCTCAAGGAGCACTTGCTGAGAATAAGCATATGAAACTATCAGTGAACAGTGACAAACAAGCTGGAACTGAGTTTCAAGCTGGATGACCTTGATGTTTCAGCTGGACTCCTTAGGAAACACTCGCCTTCTTGTAGATCTTACTTGCCCTAGAAAGTGCTCAAACTTTTCTTAATTACTTCAGCTTACGGCTACTTAATACATTTAATTACATAATCAACTAGACATATCCTGTTTGCTGCTCACTGTGACTTAAAAAAAATTAAATAAAGCATAATTCAATAACTGCTAAATAATCTTTTATAATGTTACTACAACAGTTCTTTTGTAAGTTACTAATCACAATTATGCAAATGTTAATTAAGGTTATTACTGCTCAGTTTCTATTGACTGGGGAAAAACTAATTCATGGGCACAACCAGCTGTATCACATTGCCTAAAAAAATTGAAGTATCTACACTTATTGAAACAAGAAATTGAGACTCTTATGGTACATTATAGTCACTGTACAGAAGACATAAATTTTCTGGAGAACTGGCCTTCCATACCATTTCCCTTCCTTATTTATCTCCTCTCCTTTTACTTCCTAGTGAAGAGTAGGATCTTCCCAAATTGCACTAATGCAGGAATGGTGATAGGGAGGATGAAAGGAGTGGAGGAGCTGAGAATTTCCTTCAGAGCTGAGCAGTGGATGTTAGCCAAGGTATGCTCAACCCTGCTTTAACAGCTTCTCTACCTCAGGAGCCAGTCAGGTGGTAAGAACCTGAATACCACATGCCCCTTCCATGTTTCTGAGGGTGCCTCTTGAGTCATTCCTTTCCACCAAACTGTTTCTCATTTTTTCTAGGTTTGCTGCCCCCTTTATACTCCCAGAAAAGTGTAAAGGAGCTGTGGATAGTAAGGAGTTATATATCCTAAGATGCTCACAGAATATGGAGAGAGTAGTTTATCACATACTGTGCAATATCCACAGGTCAGAAAAGACTGCAAAAAATGCTGATGCTTTGCAAACACTGGCATAGAAATATTTGTAAGAGTAGTAAAAAAAGAAGCTAAGTAATGCAAGTGGAAAGAAAAAGGTATAAAAATGTCATCCAATTCCCTGCCTCAGTGACACGCACTGCCACCTTGTTGGAGACCTGTGACTGCTCAAGTCGCCTGGTAAGTGGATAAAAAAGGTCTAAAAATTGCAGCAGCAGGTTGAGGAGGATAAAATGAACTGCTAAGATCCTGGAAAGTACATGGCCGTGCTCACACACGAGCACGAGCCATTCGTCAGCATTACTGGAAGGTAAGCAGAAGCATCAAGCAAAGCCTACAATTAAGGCCAGAATAAAACACTGTAGTGTGTGGCCCTCTTAAGAGAAGCTGATTTCAGTGCTGGCAAATGCAGGCACACGTAGTGTCCTTTGCTGTGTGCTTCTTGGCATCGCTCAGCTCCTCGCCCCGCTGTGCGGAGGCTTTCTCCACGGAGCCCCTCCTGCTTGCCTCTGGGCACCCGTCAGTCTCAGCACAAGCACTGGCGTCACATCTTTTGCACAGAGCAGATGCTACACTGTCCGAGCTAAGCACGGGTGGTTTGAACTGAGGCTTTCTAATTGAGGCCTTTGGATGTGCTGCTTGGACAGTTATGCCAAAAAGTAGGCAGCCACTGAGGGAAGATCAGCAGAGCAACAGCTTGCTGTCAGGGGCTATGCCAGAAGACTACGTGGACTCAGGCTGAGCTGTGGGGCCAGGATCAGACAGCCAAAAAGAGAGTTGTGTGATGAGGCTGGGTTGCCTCCTCTTTAAATATACACCCGTCAGCTGAGTATATACCGAACTTGGTAGTGTCTTTCATCACTCAAACAGCTCTTGTATTTTCCTCCCAGGCAGAGCTCATTGCAATGCCCACGCGTCAGAGCAAGGGTCCCACCTGTCTGGCACAGGAGAACCCGAGGCAGAAATAGGGTGAGTAACCTGTACCCCCTCCCAGTCACATGTTTCTGGACACATCTGGTAATAAATGTTCCTTTCCCAGGATTAGACATGAAGCTGCCAAAAGCAAGAACCAAGCCCTGTCTGTCGGTCACCCCAGGCTGACAGAGGCAAGTTCCTTCTTCCCTTCCTCCCTTCCTTTTTTCCTCCTTTCCTTCCATCCTCCCTCCCTTCCCTCCTTTTCCTTCCTTTCTTCCTCCCTCCCTTCCTTCTGCCCTTTCCTCCCTCCCTCCTTTGTTTCCTCTCTTTCCTCTCTATAATTCCTTCCTTCCTTCCTTCCTTCCTTCCTTCCTTCCTTCCTTCCTTCCTTCCTTCCTTCCTTCCTTCCTTCCTTCCTTCCTTCCTTCCTTCCTTCCTTCCTTCCTTCCTTCCTCTTCACCCATCTTTGGTTTAGCTGTAAATGCCTCAGTGAAAGGGCAACCTCTTAGCCAGGGTTTTCGCAGCAATGCCAGAGCATTACTGTGCTAATAAGGAAAATAAACAACTAAGCCTTGCTCCAACTACTGAAAAATAGCAAATTAAGAGGCAGAAACAGATTCATGGTCTCTGTCTCCTGATATTGATTCAGTCCCTTAATCAAGGGCCACAGCCAAAGCTGCCTACTGCCCTAATTTAGATTGGGTCTGCAGCCACCGTTTGTCCTTCAGATTAGACTGCCCTGCAGAGACTGGGACAAAATTCAGGCCATGTCTCTGAGCTCTAGGCACTCTTGCCTCTTGGGTTAGCTTTGTTTTTTATGTATGTGAGCTCACATTTTTAATAAATATTTTTAATTTAGCCTCAACTCATTCAAGCCCCTAAGTAACAAAATCTATTGATCCCTTAGGGCATTCAATTTACCTCATTTGTCAAAGTAAAATGCACATATCACTGCTTGAGCTAAAGAATATTCAGGAGAGTGTTGCAACCAGACGAGCTGTGGTTTCCACTGAATAAACGCTGTAATTTCTTTTGAAGAGCCTGGTGATATGAAATAATGAACCAGTAAGCTTTGGACTAAATTGACTATCCATTTTTGTCTCACTGGTTAATGTTGCATTCTGTGATTATCTAGTCTCATCCTCTTACTTCAGCCAAAGCAGAGTATTTTAAGCACAAACCACATCATCTCCCTTCATCAAAAGTCAGAGAGTTTAATTGTGGCTGGTCAGTAGCAAGCACTTAATTTTGAGAAAGGGAAGACCCGTTCCATGTGTGCTTCCTCAGTGTTCTGCTGCAACAGGTTAGCTGGAGTACTGTTTTCACACTCGATCCGTGCGTAGAGAAAACACGCCGCTTAATCCTGTCTCCTGGCCTGTTTAGTCACTCTGCTCCCCTTAGCTACTCAATTTACACTAACTACCAAGCGAGCAAGTGTGTTAGTCAGAGGCAATAAAGTCTTTACAGAAAGCAGAAAGCAATACCTTTCATCTCCCTGAAGTGAGCAAAACACTCGTGAGTGATGTTAGAGTGACGGCTCTGGAATTGCAATCTGTCTTTCTCCCACGTGTGGCAGGCACATGGCTGAAAGAGAGCGCAACACACTTCTGCAAAGCCATGCTAATCTAAATCAGTTCTAAATTGCAAGGACCACGGTAGAAGTAAAAGGACAGCTTCTTTCTTGGGCTTGCTCAACATTCAGAAGATCAAAAAGCTTCTTGTTTTCTACCACTTATGATTGTGGTTACTTCAGCCCAACTATGTGAGACACTTCTGTTGGAAAAAAAGAACAAGGTTTGTCTTCAACTTTTTAAGATTGACATGTATGAAGCCCTTTTTTCTTGTGTAGGCAAGAGAATCTGGTAACATACCTAGACAATGATTTTCAGGGACTCACATGAGTTAAGAACCTGAGTAGAAAAAAAAAAAAAAAGAATATATTTTAGTCACGGGCTATCTAGCAACTTCCAAATCCTGGCCTGGACAACGATTGTGAAATTTACAGAGCGTGTTTAGCATAAATAACCAATTAATGAATAAAGTAAGAATTCTGTTTTATATTCTGAGGATGAACTTTAGTAACCTGACTAATAATTAACAGCAAACAGTTCGTTGTGATGGCATCCAAAGAACTGTAACCTGATCAGTCCTCTTAAATGCTTAGTATTTTACTGTATAGACATGCAATAGCTTAGTATTTGCTTGAAAGAGCAGTCCAAAAGATGAGATGTATAAAGAAAAGGATCGAAAAAACAGGATAGCAAATAAAAACAAAAACAACCCAGACATACAGATCCTTCCACAGGAATGACCCTAAAAAAATAATCTCCAGGTAACTATTCTCAGACGACACTGCCTTTACAGAAGCTAAATCCCCATATTCCTTCCAACAGACACACTAAGGCTGCCCAGTGCTGCATAAGGAATCAAACTTGAAGGACAGGTCTACAAAGTGACACCTATTTTAATCCACATAGTAGAAACCAACAGACTTGGCAGTCATCACCATGTTCACAATGTGCGGCCTCAAACTTCATGACTCAACTCGTGGTACAAGATCCAGCTCCTGAATCAGGAGCTCAGACCCCTGTTTTCAGCTGGAAGCTGGCAGCATAGTTGTGATAACACATGGCTGAACTGCGTATTCCAAACTGGCAAATTAAACAGAAAAAAACCCACTGTGACTGAGCAAATTCAATACAGCAGGAAAGGAAAAACTAGATCTTTATAACCAGTCTCCCCCTGCTCATATTACAAAACCAACGAAAAGGCATTTTCCAAGCATAACTGCAGCCCTGGGTCTTTTACCTTTGATCAAGCCACAGCATGCGCTGGCTGTAAGCCTGACCTTGGGCTTGGTCCTGTGGTGGGCAAAGTGTAAAGCAGCGCTGGAGTAGGTTGCTGGGTGAGCTGCTGGCAGGTCTTTCCCCTGCTTCTGCCACCACTCCCCTCTCCATCTCTTGCAGGCAGTGGGTGTGTGGTCTCCCCAGCAGTGCCCCCAAAAGACGTTAGGTGAAAGGTTGGAGGACTGCCCTCTGTCGCGTGATCACTTTGATCCACAGAAAAAAAAATCTCTTACAGACATTCTTCACTGCAAACAGAAACCCCTTAGGGAGAAAGAAAAGTTTTTCACCTTCCAGTGTGAAGGGAAGAAAACTCCAAGGTGAACTCTGCGGTGCTGGCTGAATGCTAGATTAGGCAAAAGTGCAGCTGGAGAGTGAATGTGAGTGAGCTGGCTCTCTTGGGGCTCCTGTGATGGGATTGTAGGAGTTAGAGACACCAACGAGAAAGGTATGGTTTGGTTAAGGTTATGCAGGAGATCAGTGGCTGAGCTAGAAACAGGACTTAAGGCTGCCTTTGTCCTACCGGAGGCTAATGCTCTTTTGACTAAGTCACACTGCCTGTTCTGCAAATAAATCCTGCCTTTCCTTCTGCCTGTTCCTACTTAGAAAATCAATCCAGATGATCCAGAGGATGATGAAGAAGAGAAGATAAATTAATGGCTCTCAAAGAACAAGAAGTGCCGAGCATTCATATGAGGGAGAAGAGCAAAGCAGTGTAGAATTTGTAAGACAGAAATTTCTATCTTGAATATTTGTCAGTAATGTCTCTAAGAGCATGATGGTAGGATCTATTATTGTTTCTTTCTCTTTTTTTTTTTGTTCCTCCCTTTTCACCTCTTGTCTTCATCAACCTTTGACTTTTGCTCAATAAAAATTCCTTTGTGTCAGTCTTGATTCAAGTATTAAGGGAAATGAATAAAACTCTTAAGCATTTTTCTATAAGCGATTTCAGTGTCCTTCCTATTAACTGATTTATTAGCAAAACTCCCCACGTTCATATCCATCCTTGTACTTTCCACCTTACCTGTGAAATCTTTCCCTTGCCCTCCCTTCAGGGCACGCACAGGTTTCTGTGCTGTGTTTGTAGCGTGAGTTGCGCAACGATGCCCCGCTTCATGGCAGGGCTTCTGAAGCAGAACTGCAATGCCTACAATAAGACCGTCACTTTCACAGCATACAGTACTTCTTTACCTAACACTCCCGGGGGGGCTGTCAGTTGCCAATGATCTTCCTGAAAGAAAGAGGAGCTGAGAGAAACCCGATTGACTCTTAATCGGCTAGCATATGGTGCCGAGAAGAACAAAGAGGCCATATTGACTTCTACCAAATTAAATGGTTAAGTAGGCTGGAACGGGCCTGACGCGGCTGGCAAACCTACAGCGACATCCCATTGGGCACTGTTGTTTGCAAAACATGTGCTGAAGTTTGGACACTCCTTGCGTCAGTGGTGCGAGGGAAAATGAAAGGATAGCAGATGGCAGATTGGCAGTTTGAAGGGAGATACAGCCTGGCTTGTCTTTCTATTTCACCATACCTAGATCAATATTTTATTCCCTTGTTCCCAGGCTGAAAGTGCTCTGGCTTGTTCGGTGTGTCATAAAAAAAGTTGCTGCACAGATTTCAGCTGTCGCCCTGCTAAGTGGCGGCAACGTGGCTCAGGGCGGCAGCAGGCAACGCCTTTGTTAGACTTCATTACTCGGGAAAGGAGTTGTCAACAGCTGTACCCAATTGCAAATCTTCTGTATCAGCACTTTCGAAAACCTTTGCAATTTCAACAGAAACACCAGCAGCAGGAAAGAAAAACAGTTTCTTTTTTTCATCAGTTTGACATTTTGGAAGACGAGAGAGCATGCCGCAACCAAGATGACTTTACTGCTCGATAGGACAAGCCAGCAATAGCTAGCTGGCGGAAGTTTCCTCGAGCTCTTCTATCCCACTCTCTCTTCCCGCATGCTGAGTCTTTCAATGCCAATATTTGACTTGATTTTAAGGAAGTAAAGTCTTCGATCCAGCCACACTCTGGGTCAACTCGCATGCTGCAAATTAGCTCAGTGCCCCTTTTGAGGGCCTCTATGTATTGACCTTGCCTCAGTGTCACACAGATGGCTTATATTTTGTCTTTATCTTCCTCTAGCAGCTTCATTGTGCTCATCTTTCAAAGACCACAGACCACTTGGAGGGCCAGTGACCTATCTGAGTACGGGGAGACCATTTCTCGAAATTACCCTTTGGGTTCATTAAGGCTTTGCAGTCTGGAGTGCAGCTGAAGGCACTGTGCCAAGGGGCAGCAAAGCACTCAGAGAGGCTGTTGTAAATTCAGACGTTTGCCATACATTCCTCTGCCTGGGCCCAATCCACTCAAAGTCACAAGTGAAATTACCCTGAAAATCTAAAGCCCGTCAGCAGCAGAAGGTAGATTACATCATGAAACAAACCTAAGTTATGAAAATACCAATTTTCTCTGCACAGGAAAATTTCAGAACCAGGATGTGCAGGATGTTTTCAGGCATAACAGCAGTTATTAGAATAGCAGCTTCCATACTGTACAGATAAAACAAATTACTATAATAAAAGTCAAGAAAAACATATCCACGTGAATAATGGTTTTGCTGGCTTTGCTGCTAACCTGAAGAATCTCACATTAATTTTTATTTGGGTTGACCTAAAATAGAAATGATGACTACTTTCTTCAACAACAACCACCAACCTGGAAATATAGTCTTGGGTTGAATAAAACATTTTGTTTGACTTGCAGCATTGTTTGTTTTGGGGCTGTAATCTGTTTTACTGTTGTTGATATTTTCTCTTTTTGTTTTGAACAAATAGATCCATTACAAAACAAGAGCTCTTTTTTTTTTTTTTTAAAAAAAGGAAAACTTTCAACTCTACCTATGTTTCTAGCCAAAACTGCTCTCTAACAGATGCAAACAAGTTTTGACCTCTACAAAATTGAATTTCCTGATACATTTTGGATCAAACCCCAGTTAACTTTCTCCCAAATCTGATCAAAATCTCCAGCTAATGCTTGGTCTTGGTAAAACAACAGTGAGACAGCAAAGACCTAAGGGTAATAGCAAGGAAACATTTTGGAGTTCATAGGATGTATCTTTAAATCAAAGAGCAGTTGCATCTATGTGTTTTTTCCATTCATTCATTTGCTTTCTGTGTTTGAGATTACCTTTGTTCATTTTGAGGGGGAAGGGGGAGAATTTCTGACTCAAGGATTCAAGCCTTTGGAGCATTAGCTGTAAATTAAAACAGATGCTTTGCTGAAGATAACCCAATCAAATCAA
Source organism: Burhinus oedicnemus (assembly GCA_008921705.1). Taxonomy (NCBI): domain Eukaryota; kingdom Metazoa; phylum Chordata; class Aves; order Charadriiformes; family Burhinidae; genus Burhinus; species Burhinus oedicnemus. Next base: position 2,424,896 of record VFFE01007631.1, on the reverse strand, counting down.
TATGGAGCCAAAGGAGGCCCTCACATGATGAAAGCTGGCTTTTAAAGTACTGTAAAGCTGTTTTACTGTTCGGTCCATCAATTTCCTTTTCCTGCTTGGCTCTGATACAGGACAAGTTGAGGCCACTGACCCTCTTGCAGAGCCCAACACAGAAAGTTCCCCATGAGACCAGCGATGTGGCTGATATTGCCAGAGAAGACAGATCGGCAGAGGGTTTATGTGCTGCGTAGGACGAGTTTACAGTGGTTTTAGCTGTGTTTCATATTGCTCTGTGTTACAAACTATGGTCAGATTCTTGTGTGCGGAACTTGGCGCCAGCACAAACACTGCCAAGAGGAGACCTGTGGTCACACACAGGTACCAGCTGCTTCAGAAAAGTCTGCTCCACACTTCTCCGAGCACTCGAAAAAGCCATACGCTGCCTCCTTGCAAAGCCTTTCTTTTGCCATATCCTGCTCCGAAGAAAACCAGGCTGTGTGCTGTGGTCACTCTGCAGACCAGCAACCTCTTGGCAGTTCTGGCCCCCCCTCAGTCTGCAGAATCACAGGGACGGCTGCCCTTGGAGGTGCAGGGTCACAAACGCCAGCAGGGAGAAAGTTTCAGGCAGAAGTGTCATTAATGCTTGCTCTTTAATTTCCATGAGTGCCAGCATTTGGCATTTTTATTAAATACCCAGCTCTCCGAGTCATGGGTTTACAGGATAACTGCTTTTCTTCTTAAAGTAAATTTCTGAGCTCATGTTTGCTGAGAAACTCTGCAAGATATCCCTCCTAAAAGCCCAGGAACAAGGTAGTAACATAAAAAGAATTAATTCTATACAGTTTTAAAAAACCTCAACTTACAACTTTTAAGACAATTCCATAACTACAGGGATCAAGGCAGTATTGAAATGATCAGAGTGAAGATAGTTCTCTCTGTTTCAGCTTGCCTATCTATTTTTATCTCTTCCTAGTCTGACTTAATTATTTTTGCTATCCCTCTTCCTCTAACTAGCTAAGAATTGAATTCTTTTCCCCTAGGTTTAGTTTGGCAATTACAGGCTGGCTAGCTTGGTACTAGACTTTGTAGGTTGTTTATTCTTGACTTTTTAAGGCCATTTTTCAATACCTTTGTGACCAAGCAAATAAAAAAACTCCACACCAAATGCTGCTGCTGCTGAATGAAACACCTTATTTGTGCATATTCTGTAAAAGCCTGCCTTTTAGACTAATTCAATTTTTTAGAGCTTGAGAGTTTACACTTGCAAGCAGAGATCCTTACTGCTGCTAGAATTCATTGCAATTTTAATTCATTGTTATGATTGCAGAGGGATGTTCTAGGATCTCTTTAAAAAATGGTAACTTTTTAAAATGTACATTTCAATTTAATTTTTTTAAAAAATATATTTTTATTTGGAAAAAAAGTGTATAGAGCCACCGAGGTTTTTTCTAGATTTCCTTTTTTTTTGCAAAATGATTCAAGATTTAACTTTAATATTTTAATTTTCAGAACAACATTTTCAGAAAAAAAGTAATATTTCCTGCTTCTCATTAATTTTTTTTTTTCCCTTCATGCTTCATTTAGTGAAAATTACATCTAAATCTAAACAGTATGCAACTTTCTTTATAACTGCAGAGGTTATTTAACTCACAACCTCAGCTATCTTTCAGTGTGGTCTATTCTGAAAGCATAGTCCAAATATTATATACATAGCAAGCCATATAGACAGCTGTCTCCCCACATTAGCTCTCCAGCTTGGCACCAAGTTGCATATCAATATATTTACAACTTAAGTCATCAGAGAAAAATATTTATGAAAGTCATATTCTACAATGCAAACATAAGATAGTATGCCCAGAGCTGTCATCTGCACAGAGCACACAGAGCATTGTGCACTCTCTTTATCTAGCTAAAGTTTTAGAGGAGCTTTGGTGTAAGAAAAGACAGGGATTCATATTAGGAAGAAGGGTTGCCAAATGTGAATGCAACTTATGAGAGAGCTTTCTGGACACATACATGTGGGACAATCCTCCTGTACTTTAGTAAATCTGGCCTTTAACACCATCATTTCTCTGCATAATAGGAAATAAAGACAACACAACCCACAAAAGCTTTACTTGGAATCCTGGCTGTTCTTTACTTGGCAAATCTTAGATTTTCACTTTTTAAGTAAGACTAACTGATAGTTTTGACATTTCAAACATGACTGTCTCTTTGTTCCTAGGACACTTGAAACAGCAACAGAATTGAAAGGTGACTTTACAAAGCTCTGAAAGCCATGAGTAGATCATATATTTTACCTGAATCTAAAGAATCTATTTCCACAGCAAAAACAGAAAAGAAGAGATACTCTAAAGATCTCACCAAATAAAGATGTAGACTAATCTGAAGGATGTACAGTGACTGTGGAAGGAAATGCAACAAAAGAGACCATGTTCAAGGTGGGAATGGGTGGATCTTCACAGAATTGTCAAATGACACAATAATTATTATTATTTTTTGTATTATTCAAATTAGTTAAAAGCTATACTAATTACAACTTCGTACAAGAGACAATCATCTAGGCATTATTCCTCAGTAGCCTATCATGCAGTTCCTAGAAAATTTCCTAGTAGAAGTGGATATTTGGGAAGAATCAGAGAGAGGGAGATCATTTTGTAGATTTGTTCTGGAAAGATGTTTCCATTTATGGACAGTATTATGGAGACAGTGACAACATGGTGGATGAAGATGAATATCACACATCATCCAGAAAGGATCCTGAACAGGACACGGGAGAATGAAGAGGGTTAGACCTATACAGTACTTTGACAGTAAGCATATGATACTTTAGTTTGAGGTCACAGGGAAATAGGATCTGTTGGTGAGATCTCTACTTCAGATTCATACACATCTTCCTTGTTTTAACATGGGGCACGCACAGACTATCCTTCAGATGAAAAAAACAAGCTCTGACTTGACCCCCAGTACAAAGAGTTATGTAGCCCTCACATCAGCATGACTCATGAAAATAAACTCCCCTGGCTCCCCATCTGCCATACATTAGCCAGCAGCAACTTGTCCTTGAAATGAACTAAGTACAGGTTTCCATCTGGCCAGCGACCAATTAGTCAGCTTGCATGGTGACCTTTTGCCTTGTGATTGCTTTTAAATGAAGTCTCCAAAATCTGTATTGTTCTGGGTAGGAAACATCTGAAACCACTTTCCAAAGAGCGCTTGGCACCTCCCCACTACTATACCATTGTGCAATTTAAAATACATCATCTCACTTATTGTTCAATCTAACCATTTGATCTATAGCCCTGCTTTCTTGCTGCAATCACTCCTCTGGAAACAAAGACATCTTCCATTCCTTTCAGGACTGAATTAAAACTGCCATCCCCAGGAGAACTTCTGCTAGATCCAAATATCCAGCAATCTACAATGTACTGAGACTGCTTGTCACCACTACTAAGAGACAAACAGGAAGAATCTTAAAAGTAAACTTTCTTTTCTTAATTTTGGACACAGGCTGGTAGACCAGAGTATATCCGCAAGGTTGAACTTGGAGCTCAGTCCTAGAGGTCATAGGGATAGCATATAGACAGCTTGAAGATTCAAGCCAAAGTAAGTTTTATCGACTGCTTTTCCTGTTAATGTATAGTAAAGCACACACAAATTTTTGCAAATGCTACCATTTCTTAAAAGTGTGTTTAGTTTTCTCAGCCTTACACGCTGATAAAACAAATAATGGGATGAATAGTTCCTATCAATGACCACATTTGAAGACATCAAAAGTATTAAAAACTGACATTAAAAAGCGCAAAGTTTTCTGAATACAGTTTGCAGTATAGTATTCACTCAGATGCAGTAAACTTAAATGTAACTGCAATCTGTTAAGCAGTTACTTTAGTTTTAGACAAGGTTTTTTAGATTATGATGGTGCCTTGTACTTTCCCCTTGTGTTTAAAATATTTATGAGTTCCTTGTAAAATGACTTAATCGTCCTAAACTAGCAACCACTCTCTATCAGAAAAATTAAACGTATGTCCTTTAAAATATCAACTATCAAACCAATACTATAATTTCTAACCTCTTATAGACTAGAAGTGAAAAAAAAAAGCCCAATCTATATGATTGCTTACATAGAGTTCATCTTCCTTTGTGGCCACAGGATGGATTAGACGGCCTTTTGCTCCCTTCTAAGCTTTTCTATGATGGTGCAGAAGTACAACCAAGTGATCTACCTAGAACATTTCTGGCGTAGGCCAGTCGAAGGGGGCGCCACCTTTCAGCGTATGTAGCTGGGCAATGCGTGTGGCACCAGGTTAGTCTCCTAATTTGCCTGTTGAACGTGCTTTGCTCTGAAGTAGTTAGAGCTGAGTAAAGCTGGAGAGCTCACATCACTGAATGTATCTTTTCTAAGGTGCAATTTACAGGTGGTAACATCCTATATGAGAAGTACGTTGAGGGAAAATTTCAGGAGTCACAACTTAGACATGTTGTAGCGCAAGGTATCACGCAACGGCAGAGAACAGCCCGCTCTCTTCAGACAAACTCTGTGGGGGAACTTCTCAAGAGAGATTCCCAACAACATATGCTACACTGACTGATCAGACAGCGTATGTCTTTATCTTTTGGCTTGGGTTCAGCTCTTTAGCCTTAGCACAGCTTGTACTGGCAGTCTAAGCTGTCAGTGAGTCACCTTTAATGCTTGCAAAACCCTGTGCCTGAGGCTCACCTTCATGAAGTACAAACAGTCTATGGATTGCCCTAAACAGTCCTTTAAATTCCCGTGGGTATCCTGGCACCTTGAGTCATATAAATATGTTTCTCTCCTCTGTGCTTAAGAGGGAGGCGAGTGGTATAGCAGCTGTTCTGCTCTTTTGTACCATAGAAGAATTGCTTCAGCATGACAGGTTCTGTCATCTTTACATCTTTTGTCTGATACAAATGTGATGGAGCTGTCTGTCCACCTTTACCAAAGAAGAACATTCACTGAGAGTGTAACCAAAGCTACAGCTACCTGGAGTCCTATGTTCAAAGCCTAATGAAGACCTGGCAATTGTTATGTGCCTTATTTGGCACTGAGGCAGATGCTCACTCCTCGTGCTCTCCCTCCGGCAGCTCTTAACTGCTCTATATCTGACTGGGCTTCCAGCAAGTGTGTTTATTTGACAGAAGTTCAAACCAAGCACCAAAGGGCTCTGTGGGCTTCCATCCGTGCTAAAAGGTTTGAGACAGCAGCAGTATCATGAACAGCGTTACTACCACACATCAGCAGGGCAAAAAATGCGGTGAGCAATTGAGAGGAAAGGAGAGGAACCATGCAAGAAGAAAGTGGGGGAAACAGCGGCAATGGGGAGAACCAGAGATGAAAAGAGGAAATGTGGTGGGATCCTATGCCGAGGAAAAACAGAAATTAAAATATTGATGGGAAGTAAATGAGAAGAGCCAGAGGAAAGCAGTAGTAGTTGAAAGCTTAATGAGGGAACAGAATGGGATGACAGGACCCAACAGAAAAGCCAAGAGTTACTGAAGCTAATGACAACCCGCCTGTAGGGTTCCCCTCTGCTAAGCAGCTGTATCCATCTCAGGCTCCCCTGGTTAGCTCAGACTGCCTCTGTCTTCCCAAAGGTCCTTGCCCAGTCTTCTTATGAGGCTTGCTGCAATTTCTGCCTCCGCACATCTGCTGTTTCTGCCCCAGGGAATTCTGTCAAGCATTTCGAGTCTGCATCTGACACTGTTCACTTCTGCCAAAACACTGTTTAGCAAAACCAATATTTATGGCTGTGCACACAATATAGGTAAACATGCAAATCAGATCATTAAAGAAGCTGCAGAAAATGTCTGATAAGCAGCTGCACAAAGCTCAGCGGCCACATCATGGAAAAGGAGCAGTCTGCATCTTTCCCAAGGGCCATGGAGAGAGCACACTGTTCCCAAGCAGCTTTGGAAGGCATGGTTGTTGCCTTGCGTAAAGTCCCACACCACTCCCTGCACAACGTTATAAGTAAAGCCAAACCTTTTTGCTCTGCTGAAAGGTGACATACAACAAAAACAGATATCCATAGGAGACATCTTCAGGGGTTGCAAGTGACCAAGGGTCACTGCATTAGCACATTTTAATTAGACTCTTTCTGGAGGAAGTGCTATGTTGTCAGGCATCCAAGTTTCAAAGTCTCAGCATCAAAGCAAAAGAACTTGCATTACTAGAACGACAAATAAATATCACTGAAGCATTCCCTAACAATAATGGAAGGGCTGATAGCTGAGAAAAATTGAGCCAAATTCACTTAGCTTGGAAGGCCTCAAGAAATTGGTGTAATTTCTTAGCTCATAGCTACATGAGTGGAAAACTAAATGTAATGCTTGATAGCAAGAGTTCCTGCCACACAGAAAACAATAGAAATCAAAAAAGAATTGCTGGAGCCAGGAGATATGAGTAAAGATTGGAGTTTTAGCTATATCAAAGAGTATAGCCTGAAAGGAAGAAAAACTAAATAAGGATGTAGAAAATGTCCTGATATACCAAAGAGTTTCTATTGAATTCCAAAAGAAATGGAAGTTGGCATAGTCCATTATCTAAAAATAAAACACATTTTTAGTTCAAATGCAGCCATTTTTCACAAGGTCAAAAAGACTCAAATCTACTAAGAACGAAATATGAACAAAAAATAGGCTAGCTAAAATTGCATTCTGAATTTATTCATCATTCATTTGATCACACATGGCATATAGTTCAGCAAGGATCTGATTATATGATAAATGGTTGATTACTGGTGTAGCAGCAGAAGATACACAGCACAAAGAAAGTGCACTTTTACCGTATTGTTACTGAAAGCTGAGATTTTATCAATGTACAAAGGGTAACTGGAGCAGGGCTAGTGTTAGAATCACTAACTTGCAAGAAAAAACTTGAAAAGTTGTAGGTCCTGGCAGAATTATTATCAGCAATTATTAGTGAGTACTGAACTAACAACATTATACCCTGAGAAAGGATGGGAATGATGGCACACTTCAGATGAGGTGTAAAACTGACGTCATGAGTACCTCTGGTCTTTAATTATCCCATCAACCTTTTGGCTTGAATGGAGATTCAGTCCCAAAATCTTGACCCAAATGCCTCCTGGAACACATTGGACAACGCAGTATTAATTTGAGCTTCATTCATGTCACAATATGCCCCTTAACAGGCAGCACTTTGCAGTCCCAGAGGAGCTGTGTTTCAGCACAGCATGAAGTCATTCTTAGAGAGGCAGGTCAAGTTTTACAAGTCACTCAGCAATGACATATTTGAGAATGAAAGATGTCATATGATTTTGTTGGTAAAGAGGCAGAAGCTCAGAGAGTTCAATCCAAATAGCGATCATCTGACCTGACCATCGTGTGCTCTGCTGCTGCTTCTTTCAACATATGTTCTGCTCATTGACCCCTATAACTGAGGGCAAGGGAAAACAAAAATTGGGTAAGATCAAATCATTACGTTGCACTTCTCCCTGTAACAGGATTTATTATTTATCCAAGAAAAATGAAGAAAGGGAGAAATGGGGAGATCAATTGCCTTTAACCCATCAGTAGTGTTGACGTATATTTCTCACCTAGCTGTTGTATTTAGAGGTATGCCATCAGGTGTGGACACAGCTTCAGTGTGCCTAGAGAGGGAAATGAGGCTAGCAGGACAGCAGGCCTCTCATGTAATGCCCTCCTAGTCCCTTCATAAATCTATGTCAGACGTATGCAGCTGTTACTACAGCTACTTCTGATAGTGAATCATTGCGCGGCCTTGTCTAATCCCACATTAAAGCGGTTGTTGCTGATACCCTGGGCAACCGTGGCAGCACAGAGCTCAGAACAGCCCTGAAAAACAGGACAGGTATTTGAGCACTTGGGCTTCTCATCAGCCCACATGTCCACTGCTTAATGGACATGAAAGCTGAACGAGTCACATTAAAACCAGCCCTACACAGCAGATACAGCCCATGAAAGCAAGAGTATGAGCACTGGAATTAATACTGGGATTAACTCCAGGGCACTCAAAGTTATACATGCTGTAAGGATGGCTTTGGCTTTGCATATTTATGCTATTCTGAGCTGTAGGGTATGATTTCTTTGGTGTAAATTACTCCCTCGGCCCCAAATTATTTCTAGCTATTTTCACAGGTTATAATAGTTAAAAAATTCTCATCACTAATGTCTTGTGCCTTCTGAAGCATGTTCACACAGAGGTACAAGTTTAAAAAAAAAAAAAGCAAAAAAAAAGCACAATTGTAGTTAAACAAATAGGCTCTATGGAGGCATAATCAGGGAATCACATCAGCTCTCTGCACCCTTCCACTCTATCTTTCTATATGACACTGCAGTGTCATGTTATTCCTGAGGCCTATAGAGGAAATAGGACATATTAATATAAGGTTGCACTTCTAGCTGAAAGAAAGACTATAAAAGGCTTCCACAACAGAAAGATGCAGTTAAATCTTTTGAGTTCCTTCCAGCAGCTCAGTCTCCTCAAATAAAGATGATAGATGTGATCACAGAGAATACAGGACGGATGGGGATAGCAGTGTATCGTGTTCTGGCTGTTGCCCACAGCTTTGCTCCTGTGAGTGGGCTGGAAAGGGGAAAAATGAAGAGAGCTATCTTTGATTTTATGCGCTCTCATCAATGGATGAACCCCAGCTGGGAAGCTACAGGCAACACAAAACAAAGTAGACCAGAGAACCTGGTCTTTATGCAAATATTTAAAACTATGCATGCTGTTAACATATGAAACAATACCCTGAGGTTGAGAAGTGGAAGAAAGTATTTTAAGGCATACTGTGAACACTAAACAAAAGTAGGCTTTCAGCCTGAAAAAAAAAAAAGAGATAGTCTGATGTTCTAGATTCTTGGGTAACCCTTAAAATAAAGAATTGTACCTCTCACCATCCTGCATTGCAAGCAATATTTAGTTCTGTGGTACCTTTTTACAATAATGATACTTATCATAAATCTGTACAGTGAAGAAACTTTAAATGCATGGTCTGAAAAGCAAACCAAAATACTTCAAAAAAGAAGTCGTCTGAGATCTACTTTTTCTGTAAAGAAGCGTTTCTAGTAAATCACATCTCACTACTGATTAAAGTTCCGCCATCTGGAGTTCACTGAAGTGGCATCTGGCATTCCAACAATTTTAGGAAATATGCTGGAACTATGATAATAAAAATGAACATCCTGGTTTTAAACAGGCAGTTTCTCCAGCTGATCTTTTTAAGAGATATGCTCCAGTTCAAGCAGAAGGCTTGGCACACAAACAATGATGCCTGGTGAAATTCTATGGCTTACATTGCGCTGGAGGTCCACTGGCTGAACATAGTTCTTTCTTCTGGCTTTAAAACTGGAAGTCTCTATTGTCCATGGCCATAGGCACCTCCAGAGCATGACTGAGCCCTATTAAGGCATGAATTATCTTTGAAAGTGCCTACTTACCATTCTCTATTGAATAGAAAGAATTCACTCCTAAATTATTTACGATTAAGCAGAATGCATTTGGATCTGTGACTATGCATACTGTATCAAAGGCTTGACCTTAATTATGCACTGCTCAACCTATTTCATTAGGATCCTTTCTGTATCTCTGCTATTTATGGTCAACAGCATGGACTGCTGACTAATTAGGCTGGGATAAAAAAAAATTCCGGATGCTAAACCTTCAAAAGGATGTAGGTACCTGATATTCCCAGGTGCATACAATCCTGCGTGACAGCATTTTAGGGCATCCAAAGGTCTCCTTCCACACATCTCCAAGACTTCCTCAGTCTTGGCAATGCTAACTAACTCAGAAGCTGCTCTGGGCAATGCAACAGAACAGAATCCACAAAGCAGATTTTTACCCACCTGGTGAGGTTAGGGATACTCTGAATATGACTAATTGTAGCCATGGAAAACAAAAACATGGCCATCACTCATATTTTATAGCACAGCGATAAAAGGAGAGCATAAGAGTTGTTCTGCCCCTTCATTCTTTTAAACAATAGATTAGAGGCTGAAGCCACCATAGAGAAAACATGGGACTGCTCTCGGTGGCTGATTCCATTTTCTGGAACCAGATGCAGCAAGGTAGGCTAGACTTAAGTACAAATAGACTATTTATATTCAGAGGCTTTCTTCATTTGGATTTATTTCATTACAAGAGGAGATGCCTGGTTCTGACATTGCAATAACTGACAAATAACCATGCATCAAAAATGTATTTTCCCAAGTTATCCTCTTTCCACAGTCCTGTTCTTCAGCAGTCCTCCCAAAAAAGTGACCTATACAATACACGCTGTTTTTTTACACAAATTTCTTTCAAAATTCATTAATTCTGTGTTCCCTGACTCCCTTTGCTAATACATTTGTACATTAGCATCTCAGTGATCCATGACTTAAATTGACAATGATCAGAGCACTACTGGTTCTACTGGCCAAAATATATCTCTGCTATTGATGATGCTAGTTGTGAATACACAATTAGCTATTTATAAGCAAACTCCCAGTGTTTCATAAATAAGCGCATTTCCTCCACAATAGTTTGAGTAAATGTGTTCACAAGCCCGGTATATTTACAAATACTTGGAGAAAATCTCAGTGCCAGCTATGCTGAACTTCAGTGAAGTCTTGTGCATTCAAATATCACCTTATATAAGGATACATACTGGAACTTCATGACAGCCATCAAGAATTACTTGTATTTCAATAATAACAAGCAAAGTTCTGCTTCTGTGTTTTAAGTGCAATATACAGTAGTATATAAATAGCCCTAAAATAAAAAAGGAAAACTAAATTTTATGTGAGTCTTCAGTCAATTTTTTATATTTTGTTGTAATAATATCATCACAGACTATTTGTAGTAGCTTAGATGTGACATTGAATGGGTGCAATGAATGCTTCTTCCTTGCCATTTTTCTTTCAGTCAGTCTCCCTCTTCTATAATTTTAACCTTTCCTAATTCTCTTTTCTTTACTTGCCCTAATATATACACCCTACTCTTTTCATTGTGAAGTAGCACACATTTGTGTGACTCTATTTACCCTGAAGGATGTAAAAGTACTCTGCAAACTTCAACTGATTAGCACACTGTAAGCAGGCAGCAACACAGTCACCCTGATTTTACCACCCTTGGGTTAAAAATTGCAGTATCGTTTAACAATACACAAATTTTGAGGTCTCTTTTTAAAGTTGGGATCAGCAGCTTGTGTGCAGAATTTGTCCTGTGCTCTGGATGATATCTCTAGCTGAGCTTATGCAGACGTAATTACCCAACACAGATGCAATTACCCACACTGGAATTTTGCCAGGACACGAGGATCAACACGTTTGTGAAATGTGCCATGAAGTCATTCGCAAAAAGTAGTTGAAAGCTCATTTTGAAAAAGTGTCACCCTAAAGGCAAAAGAAACAGAACTGCCGGAAATCATGACACCTCCTCGGAGATTTTCCAGCACCAGCCATGGCCTGGTCTCACTTGTGACAGGATCTCTCCCTCACGGCTGGGAGTGCAGAGGAATATACTGTGCTACAACCCTGGCTTCCTTCTGTGAGCGATTTCCACACACGAGGAGGAAACAGTTTCAACTCTTCATATCTTTCTAATAAAATGTTTTCCTCTACCTCCTATTCCATTGCAAACTTCCGGAAATAAAAAGCACGTTTAAACTTCTCCAGTTCCATTTTTCTATGTTTTGTGTTTCTTTTCTTCTGATCTTTTTGCTTTCATCTGCTGACTTTATTATACCAATTTAGCTGCCACAGATGTTTTTTTCCCCCTTTCTTTTAATGGCTATGGCGGTGAAATGACAGCTTCTGGCCTTCTGCCCACAGCAGCTACTTTTCGATGTGTCCTTTTTCCCTTACCATCCCTTTAAGTGACACTATGCAATGAATCTTACAACCACTATCACATGCTGACAGCTCTTTATCAGCATACTGAGTTCCCACTCAGCGTTGACAGTGGTATCCCAGGCCATCTCATCAGCCAAAGCAAATTGTCACATCTTCATTGATTTTCCTGAAATCAGCAGAGCTTCAACAGTTTAATTCAGCTGGATAAACGTACCGCTGAATTCCCAAAGTACAACCAGAGACTAAGATTGGGGTTTTTGATAACTTGAGCAACAGCAGCAAAACCTGAAGCTCATCCTAAGTTTTCTCCCCACCACACTTTAGAAATTTCCCATGGAGATTTCTCCATACTGGACTCTGGTCAGCACCAGCCAGAGTCACCTTCTTTTCTTAGTGAATTAATGGCAGCTACCTTGCCTTGCTGCAGCACATCAGTGGGACTCAGCAGCACCTCCCCGCTACATTTCATACATTTCCTCTGTGTGACAAGGGTTTGCAAGAGATGTTTGTGATAAACACTTCCAGAGTATTGCAGCCACACGTCAGCTGTGCAGCCTGGCTGGCACAGGACTAGATCAAGGTATAACGCAGGACCCTGATGCAGACAGCTGCCAGCTCCTGTATCTCGATTTCCCTCGTCTTTGTAGCATGGTGGTGGACCCCTGTAATAGGGGACACTTGATAGCAGCAGCTGGTCAGCCCTTGCCCCTGAGCTTTGAGAGTCAGAAACTGCTATAGGAGATGACATGGGAAGAGCTCTGTGACTCTACTCCTGCTCAACACTGCAAGGTTTTGACAGAGAAATGCAAGCATCAACATTTCAAAATGTCTTCCCTGTTCCTCTAGAAACTGAAAGTTGTTGAAGATGGTCAAAACTAAAGGGAAAAAGTAGAGAGAACTTTGGCAAATCTTTCCATCATACACTGTTGTAGAATATCTTCTACTCAATTTGACAGCTATTTCCTAGGGGAGCAGACAGTACTCTGAGCACCCTGCATAACTTAAACAGCAGGCCAAAATCACAGCGATATGACATCTCTAGTACTTGTTAATTCAAAGGATTTCTTTTTCCTTTAGGTTCCCTCCAGCTCTAAATGCAGTTTGCATGTTTAAATATAAAGCTTCCTAACCCTTACAATTCTGAGGCACTAAGACCTGAGCTGCTGGTTTTAGTTTAATCTTTAATCTCAGAAAGAGTTAGGCCAATGAGTGAAGAATCACATATTGCCCATAGGTAGAGCCCTTCTGAACAGCATAATCTAGACATTATATAAAACACCTCATCCTTGTGAGTTTCCAGGTATTTCTCAGATTTTACAGGTAGGAACACCGAAACTCCAGATGGTAAGTGTTTTGCCTGAGATCATGTTAGTGATTACAGACATATTTCCTGACTCCCATTCTAATTGCTACATTAAAAAATCATAGCTAAAAATCACAGCTGAAGCCCTACTGCTTTTCCTTCCACTATTACATTTTCCCTGTAATGCAACATTTTGGTCTTGTTCCTTTTCTACATATGACCCTCAAGTCCTTCCAAACTAGTATGCTTCTTGGCCAATTCCAGGCAGTTATTGTTGATTTTAACAAGCATATTACTGCATATTTGGCTGACCACAAGCTACAGTAGATTTAGTTTTATTTTGCTTTCATTAACTGCTTTCAGATCTACTAAGTCATCTTGCCACATGGAAACATAAAATAGAGATGTGGGCTATAGCTGTGTTCTATTTCTTGGTTTGTAAGACCAGCATCACAGAGTCACTGGGGTTGGAAGGGACCTCTGGAGATCATCTGGTCCAACCCCCCTGCCAGAGCGGGGTCACCTAGAGCAGGTTGCACAGGACAGTGCCCAGGTGGGTTTTGAATGTCTCTAGAGTTGGAGACTCCACCACCTCTCTGGGCAGCCTGTTCCAGTGCTCTGCCACCCTCAAAGTAAAGAAGTTCCTCCTCATGTTCAGATGGAACTTCCTGTGTTCAAGTTTGTGCTCGTTACCTCTTGTCCTATCACTGGGCACCACTGCAAAAAGACCGGTGCCATCCTCCCGGCACCCTCCCTTTAAGTATTTATAAGCATTGATGAGATCTCCCCTCAGCCTTCTCTTCTCCAGACTAAAAAGACCCAAGTCCCTCAGTCTTTCAATTAGAGTTTGTTTACATTGCTTTATAGTGCTGTGCACCTGTGGTCTACTCTACTGCCCAAGCTTGCTATTGACTTCAGTCCTTTCAACAATGTCTACAGACGTATCCATGAAATGCTTGGAATGAATAATACGAAAAGGGAAATTATAAGGTTTGCTTGTGAAAATGTTGTGAAGAATATGCTTGCTTCTAGGAAACTGTGACTAAGGCAAGAGGATGTTGAAGAAACATCCCCATAAATCTCCATCAAAACCCTTCTATTTAAAAAATGGTTGTTCCGTTTCTGCTTGCTTCACCTGAAGTGGAAAGTCACAAGGAAGAAGGGAGATGAATCATTTCTGGTACCTGAAAATGACAGGAAAAAGAAAGGGAAAGGTGCTCAAAAGAAAAAAGAAATTGTTAAGTTCTTAAACCTTGGAAAAATAACCTAAAAACTGTGTTTGGACAGAATGACATGACAGGTCTGGGAGTGAAGCCATCACTCAGGACTTTTATCCAGGAACAATCCCATACTGCAAATCTGACTGCAGGCAACTCCTTGGAAATGAGGTTATCCTCGTTTTCTTACCAGTAACATGTTGCTGGGGTTGCCACCAGCCACTGGGATGAACCATTTCTAACACAGTGTACTTCACATGAAGCAGCCAGAGTTCCTTCCTCATTATGGCATTTATGAGGCAGAATGTCCTTATTCATATTCTGTGTCTTGCGAAAAGTGGTGACACAGAAGCAGCAAGGTGCTTATTGCTCTTGTCTGCTGAAAAGCCCTATCTAGAACCAGAAAAGCATTTTATGAACTAAATAAATTGTGTTGAAATTGGGATATATTGGTTGATCTGTTCTTTCATAAAGAAATACATTGAAGATAATTTTCTCTTTTACCTAAGTAACTTAAGCAAGTTATTAGTGGACTGTTATTTCCATTTTATTTTCTGTCTGTTTTTCACTAATGAGATTTCCAACAGCACCTTAATTCACCTTTTTGCTAAGTATCCTTCTCTTGCTTCAGCTTCTTCATTAAAGCCAACTATTTTTTGTTTGTTCTAAAGCTCTCTCACTACAGACTATGGCATTAATTATTTTTCTCCCAGTCAGATAATGACTGTAACCTAACATTTATAATTGCCCCCTTCCTCATCAAAGATGATAAATGTACTGGTGAAAGCTGAAAAGGCTTCCATTAGATCTTCAATCTATGGCAATAATTTATGTGATAAAACAGAAATCTCACAGTAAACCAAGGATTTCCTAGCCAGGGGCCTCAAATATTCTAGGATGAACACAGATGGTAACTGTACACTTCCCAGGAGCTCAGGAGGAAAACCAGTGTGATACAAGGATAATTAAATTATTTTCAAGCTTCTCAAGTGCTTTGGGAATCCCTATATGTCACTAAATGTCTCCCACACACTGGTTTCTACTTTCTTTAAATGAGTTAAAGTTGCAAAACTTAAAGAGCTATCACATCATCCAATTTAGAATGGTCTACACATACGTCCTTATTAAAAAGCAACACAGAGGTGAGTTTGAAAGGGTCCTGTTGATACCCATATAGCTTGGCCCAATTTTGTAAAATGTTATAAAGATCTGGCTGGAGAATTCATGTGTCATTAATGTCTCAGCTGTGTGCCATTAGCCTTCTATTGATAGTAGTTAGCGAACATTTTCCATTTATTTCAGGTGGCAACATATTCTGCTTTTAGGGAACAGTATATTTGCTATTCAGTTCCAAGCAGTTGTATCATGGAACACCATGAATCCAGTGATACAATGTGAATTCATTAATTTCTTTGATGCAAAAGTTTCCTTATTCTACCCTTACAGATAATATAAACATATTTTGCCTTTTGTCTGTGAGCGCTTCTGTTTCTAATCTATATACCATATTCAAAGACATATCGCTACAATTCTACAGTTAATGCAAACTACATTTCCATTCATGTTTTGGTGCTTCACTTCATTTCATTCTTAAACAAATTAATGGTTTTTAAACCAATTTCTCTCCAACCATTTGTAATAGATTGCACAGGTTTCATGAGGTCTTGGTTATCTGAGTTTTCTAGGGGAACTTACAGCAAGGCAAAATAAAATAATGAATGAAATAATATAAGGAACAGTTCTATATAAATATAAACAGGTAGGAATAGGTAAACTCATTAGTCTTTTCCTTTGCAATTTACGTACGCCATCTCCTTCTCATTATACTCAGTGTTTTCGTTTTTCTTGTGCAGTGCAGCAGACAACCTTTTGCTTTATTTCACATGTATCTGTGCACCTTAAATACCACCTACATTTCTGGGTTTGAATAAATCTCAGGTTTCAAAGGAAAACTTAAACAAAGTCACAGTATTCTGTGTGGTAATGAATAGTGTCCTGGAAACCTTCGCAGTTTAATTACAAGTATTCCTCTACCAAGAAACTCTATGTTTATTGAAAATTCAGCTCAGTTTCTCTCAAAGTTCAGCCTGTGTGTTTGAGTCTTGAAATGGATTTGCCGAAAGATTTGTAAGCCTGGTTTTCAGTGAAACCTCCAGTCCAATGAGTTTTCAGTTTTATTTGGTTCTGCACGGCTCTAATGACTGTGCATGGTTACAGAAAGTATTTGTTAAACCTCTAGTATCCCCAAAACACCATTTAAAAATGTTTCTTTCAAAAGTACAACAGATTAATTCCACAGAGAGTAACTCCAGGTCTGCCCTTGTATCAGTAGCAGTCCTGGGTAATCACTCTGACAAATGGCACATAGAAAGGCAGAATTTAAGTCAATGTGTCCTTTGATCATTAAGGATGATTACAAGTACATGATGACACAGACCACCTTGTTTAATACCTACTGTTCTTGAACTTTTTAAAGATCTACTGTCCAAGAGAGGAAAAACAGGAAAAAGAAGAAATCTGGTGGAACCAGTCTGTCATTGAAATGAAGCCTCTTTTCTTTTTCTTGCCAAGGAAGCCTGGCGGTGCCAGGTCATAAGCACCGAGGATTTGGAAGGGCTGTTGATTTCCTTATACCCTCATACATGAGAAATGCAAGTGATGATGCAGAAACCACCACTCATGGTGGGTTTAGGAAAGGATTGGGAAGCCAATGATTTCTCAGAGGTCTTTTGTCTTCTTGCTTTTTACTATCTGCAGAAACAAAAAGCACCTGCAAATAGGGGTTTTACCATTCAAATATTTTCCTATCAGGGCAGTCAAATGACTAGGAAGAAAAAATTGAAGGATTTTTTCCTTTTCTAAAGAAAACTCTGTGAGGGATTCAACTCTACCCTTACGTCACATTGTATTTTCTAGCGTATAATCCAAGGCTTTATTCTTAGCATCTCTATTCTTATTTTTTTTAAACCAATAAGCTGTGTTTTCCTTATAGCAACAGAAAAAAAATAATACCCTTGAAGTGAAAGAAAAATGCAGTCTGAGAACCACCAAAAAGTGGATCTAGATGAGCAGTGATAAAAATCAGACATGTACATATTAATATTTTGACAACAAAAAAAGAACAGAGAATGAGATAAGACTTCTTAAAAAAAAAGTCCTTAAAAACAGAAGTTATCTAATTGCTTATTTTACCTAGAGGTAGAACAATCTATTTCTAGCTATCACATAGTAATGAGAAGTCATTATCTTGAACTCTTCTTTAATTAACATCAATCCTGATTAGTCAGAATATATTAGGCTTTTTGTCTGTTACCATAGTAGTAGAATCTCCAGTAAAGGAGGTATTCAATCAGACATTATCATTTGCACGCTACTTCCATGTAAGTATTATTTAACCATGTTTCATGGATTTTTTTTCTATTTTTGAAGGTTGAAATCTATTATTGGTCAACCCTTTCTTCTCCAGAGCAGATCCTGGCATGCCAAGTTTTTGCAAGTTGTAGGTGAGTATAATGACCAAGAAAATGTCAATGCATTTTAATTAAAATGGATGCCAAAAGTCCAGTGTTCATAATACCTGTAGTTGTCTTGTACTATGTTGAACCTTGAGGTTCTCTAACTTTTTAATATTGAAATTTCAGATTACAGAAAGCACACAAAAAGAAAGCTGTTTAAACAGTATAAACTATTCACTGTTTAGAGAAATGAACAATTTGCTTCCACACTGACCCTTAACACCACAATACATTTGGATGCACCTGTGATCAGAGGTGGAGCGCAGGGTAAGGTCTAGGTGAGTTCACTGTAGGAGCAACGTAGAAGAGAAAAAGGACATGAACCATTCTTCATTTTGGTTGAGTTTTTTTCCTGCTGGCATATCTACCTGTGTTCTTTTGTTGGTTGATTTTTACCTTTGTGGTTATTAATGAGTGCTGTAAGTTTTTGTTGAAAATAGTAATTTCAAAATAGCTTCCTGAAACTATCTGGTAAAATTTAACAGGGAATAATATTTTTGCAAGAAAATTCTACAAGTCGGTCAAAAATCATTATGTATTTTTTTCTCTATTATGTGAAGTTCCACAGGCGTTTAGAATAATGTCTATTGAACCATATTACATTTCTCTGTAATGCAATTTATTTCGTCCAGGCTGAACGAAAAAGAACCCCAGACCTAGTGTTACCAAGCTGCTAGTTCACCTGCCTACATGGTGCTACGTGGGAGCATTGGCCCTGTGCAGGATGACAGCTGAGCAATTCTGAGCGGGGCTAAGGGAAATTCAGGTGCTCCATTTAAGAGACATAGTGTCAGAGAGCCAAACCATACTGAGTAGCCACCTGGACTGTAAATGCTGTGGGTCTTGGATGCCTTCCAGCTGGGACGGGCTTGCATGAAACACAGCCCATCCAGTGGCATTCTGGCACTTTCGTTCAGGCTGCAAGTAGTTGTTTTTTCGACCTGCTCACGTTTGAGACAGAATAAAGGGACAAAGTACATCCTAACATCCCATGGCATCTTACGCTGTCCCTAATTAATGGCCAAGCAGGAGGACAGCTTGGCTCTCCTATAAACAAAAGAGTTTTGAGTTGCTCGCGTCAGTTAGTATGGGCTGGCAATAATTCTGCAGAGGTTGCTATACTTATTTCAGCTACATTTGCTTCTTCAGGGTATTACCACCCAGGAGATCGTGTAGGTAAAGTACTGACACCGGTTTTCTGCCACTCAGGGGTTCCCCTTCAACTAACTGTAAGGCAAGTGCCCATTCATGCAGCCCTTTGACATCTGCACAGCCTCTGGGTCAGTTTTATTGCTAAATGAGCAGGTGTGGAAGAGAGTTACACTTTGGTAAAAATAACTAATCCCTGCAAAAAAATCAATGCTTCACTTCAAGTTACAGACAGAGATTAAGAGCACCTCAGAAATACCCCCACTAGGTACGGGCACACTAGGTTTGCAGGAAAAAACCCACAAGCATGTTCCCAGCTACCATAGGACTGACATTTCAGCTTTACTACATTTCCAAGCAGGCAATAAGGGATTCAGTCAAAGAGGAATTACAAAACTAAAACCTCTTACAGCACTTTGAAAATGGAGATGGACACAAGTCTCTAGTGAGCTTAATGAAGTATCAGAGCAAAAGTGATTTAGCTTCCTAAAAACAGTGCTTTTGTTTTCTATCTAAAGTAGGAAATCAAAGGCATGCCTTTAAATATTTTATTCTGTGAGGCAGCCAAAAAAGGGTTCACTTTCAAGCCTGAATAGTGAATATGGAGATAAAGTAGCACTTTTGAGAGCCTTTCATATGACTTTCTCCTTGGTTGAAACACTTGAAATACGGAAGTACAGTGTTGCCACGCTCTTTCAAGAGGAAAAGGACAGGCTATAAAGTGACTTCAGAGTTTTGTGATGTGATTCGGGAACACAGTACTAGACAAATTTTCAGTTTAACTGGAGGATTAAAGAACGGGACACGGTCAGAATGAATATTTTGCTTCCTTCATTTTCTCTATGTAAATACATGAGTGGTCCTGCTTCAGCAATTAAATAATACCCATCTGTTTTTTTGAACTTGGAGTGATAGCTCTTAGTAAGTCAATTAGAAATGTTCCAACCAATATAACTATAACACAGCCTGAAGTAGGAAAAACTAGAACTTGTCCTTATTCTGTATTACAAAGCCCAACATTTAGATGTTTCTGGTTTCCAACAAATCCAACAAGCCCCCTATCTGAGCTCTCTGTTTACCTTCACCCTACTCTCAATTAACACCTCATTAAAACGCACACATGCTGAGCCCTTATTTGTTGACCATCACTTTTAGCACCTTAGTATACTTGCATTATTTCCTACAGTTTTATTTGAACTGCAAACACAACCATGGAAAGTCCTGCTGGAGAAATCATCAGAAAGTGGAAATATTGACAGAAGTTCGTTTGCCATTTGCCTCCTCATTATTTGTGTTTAGGTTTCCAGTGAGATGTGGATATTAAATCAGAGGTAGAGCAGAACAACAAAAGGGATCCTAGTCTGTCAGCTGACATGGCTGCTTCAAGACTAACTCTTTCCACATATTAACACCCACATTAGCTGAAACAGATTTTTTCCTCTGAGGAACAACAACAACCACAACAACAACAAAAATTCCCCCAAACTCCAAACCAAATGACAAGTGATGAAAAAAAGTACCTTCAGATTCAATGCACACTGAAACTAAATGCTCTGAATTCTCCATTGACTGCTGGTTCTCTCCAGTATGGCTGAATGTATGCCACTATGTCAATTAATATTTGGTAAAACTTGCAGAGAATAGTGTCAGAGGTGACTGGATTGAACAAATCTCATGACTTCATTTGCAGCAGTCAGTCCCTCTCATCTGACAGTTGTCCTCTGGAGAGCTTCACATAGCAATCACTGCTTCCACGCAGACCTGCGGCTAGTGAAGGCTGGCTTTTCTGATAGCACAAGCAGCTAAATTTCTCATCTGTTTACACGGTACAGCCCAACCCACCCTCTCTAAACAGACTTGCCCATTCTTTGTGTTTAACCTTTTTAAAAAGAAACAAACAGGAGAGGAAGTCAAAGCTAGTAAATGTCTATTCCCCGGAAAACTTTTCTTGCCTATCCACTGTGACTTTAGTGGTTTCTGTCTCAGAGACTGTTCTGTACCCCTCGTAAGCTTTTCTAGTCTGTATCACTGGCTGTGCTCGGCAACCTGGTCTCTTCCCCACCATACACCAGTTCCTCTTTTGTCTAGTTACATTCACGTGAAAAACTAGGAGTCATTTGTCTGAAGTTAGATGAATTACTCTGGTATAAAACCAGTGTGGTGCTAATCCCTTTATGTCATATATGTTCATTTAATCTTTCAGTTCTTAACTAAACCCCCGTATTTAAAGATGAGTCTTCAGCTAGTTGGGACAGGGCTAGCTTCTTGCGAGTCAGTAAGGTTCTGGTGATTTGACTCCATGCTCGAGACTTAGTCTTCAATATCTGTAAAAGGCTGCATTGATGCTATAGGTACTCTGCTATAGATGACAGACTTCAAATGTCAAGAAATGGCAGGCTGCATTTGGGTATTTTGGACCCTGGATTTGGGTGCAAAGAAACACTGTTGACCTTGTCACCCAGTAGCCCCACCAGGTCTACTAAAGGAGATAGTACTGTGATGGATCCAGACCCCAGAAGTATGTATCATTAGGATTCTACTGTTTTCATTTTTAATTTCTTTTTAATATCTGCTTTCTTTATTTAACACCGTTACTATTTTACTAGATCATGTTTTGTTGTATACTGACCTTCTGTTCTGTCTTTCAAAATCAGCCCTCCTGTAACTTGATAGGAAAGGTGGTTTTGTGCTTTTCAGATTTATTCACTGTTTCTCTCCTCATAAGCCTCCTGGGTTTTGGGATATCTGCTCTAAATCATTTAATATTTTCTTCACTTAGCTGGTTTTACTTTTTTCTCTGTGTTTTACTTAGTCATTTAAAAGTTACAGAAAATCATGATGCTTCTGTTTGATTTTGCAGAGATGAAATCCATTTGTTCAGCCAAAAGTCATTCTCATACCTAGATATTTCCTTTGTTCTTGTATTTATTCAATTTTACCCTATTAAGCTGTAGAAAAATGGTAAGAGTTTCTTACAGTGCATTTCTGAAGGAAGCAGACAAGCCTGCCACAAAGAAAACAGGATGCTTACCTGTCAGGGACTGATCTTTAGAAAGCTCAGACTATCCCTGTAAGCACGATCTGAGCTGAACCTAGGTGATGAGGTAAGCTTCGTACATCGCTTGTCACAATTGCTTGTCACACCCCTGTTAGGTGATAAAACAGTATCTTACTTCACGAGCAGATGCATTAAAAATCAATCAACGTCACTACTGAGGGAGCAAGTCCCTTCTCAGCACGAACTATGACTCCACTATTCCTAAGAATTTTGACTTTGATGACTGATTTGTTTTTCTCAATTAGAAAAAAAATCTGACAGCCTCTGTGCTTACTGACAGAAAATGCAGTTCAAAGCATTTTAAAAAGAAGCATCCTTAGCAATTACACCTACTAAAAATAAGTAGTGCTTTACAATGTCATTAATTACTATAATTACTGTGCCTTGAGTAAGGCTTGCAACAGGCGGGGATGGTTTCAGCACTATGCATTGTGGCAAAGCACAGCTATGAGACATTCAGTTTTTTACGGTGCATATTTTCTCCCAGATCCCCCAGCATAAATTTCATCAGCATTAATATGAATTCCAAACCCCATATCCAAGTGCAAAGGCTCTCACGATGCTTTTATACTCTCAGGATCTAAACTATAATTTCAACCATTAACAAGCACCATTTAGCATTAGATTTGCTAATGTTATATTATAGTTCTGGCAATTCTATACAAGATGCATTACAAGCTCAGTGAAGATTGAATTGTGGTACTAAATAAACACTTTAAATAATGAAGCAGAAATAAACAGTGAACGTTAATTTAAGCATTTTACTTACAATTTTAGTTTAAATGACTAAAACAAGCATGGTTTGCAAAATTCAAATCATACCATACCAGTAAAAACCAAATATACCTGTAGGAACAAACTGTAGCTTCACAATGTACTTCCCATCATCTAAATTTTGCCTAGGATCAGTTTTTCACCAATGTGGTTCAAACTGTCAGCTCCTGTCTGTGGTGTCGCATGGGCCATTTTGCCAATAAAAGAACAAGTCAGGTACTAACTGAATCAACATTGAAGGCATATTTCAAAAGACTCTGTTCTCATGGTAAAGCCTGTGAAACAGCAAGTAAATACACCTGGCAAGTCTTTGCATACATAAACTAGCAGACTTTTCTGAATAATTTTCTTCACTCTGGGAGAAAATGACTCTGTTGTGTTACTATAGATGTTTCTGCTGTCACCTGCACTCATACAGGCTGCTTTTATCTTGGGGTCTCCACCAACCACCAGCCCCAGACACTGTGTCTTGTACAGCCTGATATCAGTGAAAAAATTATGTGACAGCATTTGCTCCCCCAGCAATACATATTCTATCAAAATGGTTGAGCCAACAGTTACTAAATGATGTATATTCGCTTTGCCATGAAAACAGGTGCATCTGCAAATATTTTTCATTAGAAATGTAATTAATATGCATAAACTTGTTTGCCAAGCAATTTGCAAATGAGTCAAGAATTAAATTAAATACAGAAACCTCTTCTCTCCTCCCACCTTTCCCTGTCTGGATTAAGTAGAATTTAGAGAAGTTTTGAGGGTAACTTTTGAAAATAATCTCTTTGACTCAAGCTTGTCATTGTTTTAAACTTTTCTTCATTACCACAGTAACTCTGAGATAGTAGAAAGATTTCTTTCTAAAAGCAGTTTTTGCCTGCAGCTAGAGTCTCCTGTTAATATGAGATATACTGCCAGAAAGAATGAAATATACTGTACAGGTACGCAATAGAGACAAAACAAGGACTGCTCTTCACAGAGCTCACTACCATTCCAAAGAGGCTACCCCTATGGAGAGAGCTCCGAGTGACTCAATTGCTTACCGCAGAGATGAGTCATTATAAATCAGGTTCCTTTTACTGTTAATGAATTATTAACGAGAACTTCATCTTGAAAGATACTATTTGTTCACAAGCATTTGCTAAATAACGTTGATTAATCAGTGTGCCTTTGACTGTTGGCTGTTGTGCATTTGGTCACTGAAATCACATGGTACAGCTCCTGGTCCTGGCTTGGGGACTGAATCCTTTTAAAAGCAGAGCGACAGACAACTAATGAATAAGCAGGGCTGACCCAAGCTTTTGTGATCCTGTTGGCAAGATGGGGTTTTGCAGTCCTACAGATGAAGGCCAGAACTATGCTGCTCTGTTCACAGAAAGGGCACAAAAAAGGAGAAGGGATAGAGCTGGGAGAGAAAGTGGGTAGCAGCCTCCCTGAAAAGACGTACTTGCTGGGATGGCTAAGGAAGGAGATGGGTGTACTAGGACCAGCAACTGCTACTTCTGGGAGAAACCCCTTCCTTAGCAGTAGTTGCCATCCCACAAACCCTGATCTTGACTTTCCAGTGCTCTGCATTAGGTAAAGCAGGTGGTGTGTCTCTGACCCACTTGCTGCCCCAAGCAGCAGCTCGTACTGCCCATACCTAGTGCCACTCTGAAAAGCATTCTTCCAGTAATACCATTTGAATAAATAATAATTTGTGCTAACTTCCCTGATGTTATTGCAATTCAGACACGCTGCCGGCAGTTGCCAGCAGTCATGAGTAATGGAAACCCACGCATTAATACAAACCAAATGGGGTTTGGGGTTTTTTAAAAAGACTTAGTAAGTTGTTCCTTCCCACTATTTTTATACAATCAGAATGATTCGTCTCTTTCCATGATCTGTTCAAACTTTGGCTGTTCTATACACACATTTGAAAAGGGTGAAAAACTATCTATTTCCAACAGAATTACCTCTGGAGTGAGAACAAGAGTTCACCACTAACCACTTCGTGTGGCTTCAGCTTGGTTAACCAGCACCGACATATCACAACTCTGGGACACAAAAGGTTGCACATTCCAGTGCTGGTCTCCCCAGTCCTTCATATTTTCCTTCAGTTTTTCCTGAGTTCATATAAATACGTCCACCACAAGAAGCACAGCTTGATAACCTTCTTTCATTCTTCCTTCTACTACCTCATGAATCAGAGAATAAATATGTTGAAAAGGAAGTTCAAAGACCACTCTTTTGCTGCCACATCACAGCACCAACAGATTTCCGCCCCCCCCCCCCCCCCCAGTTTAGTTTACTTTCATCATGTGTATCTATGGTTATAAATTTGCAGTTTCTCTTGCTCCTCAGAAGAAAGTGATGGTAGGTGGTCAATGAAAGCAAAGATGGAAAAACCCCAGCTAAACCATTATTATTAACCAATAAGTGAGATGTTTGCACAAAGCGTCACAGTTCTGTATCCAAATGGATTTTTTGTAGAGCGTGAAATTGCACAAAAGTAGCTTCCAAAATTGTATGAAATTATTTCTTCAGCTGAAATGTCAAATCCATAGATTTTGATGATTTGGAAATAATTGTGTGGATCTTAATTTCTTCATTTCTGTGAAAATCAGTATACTGTGCTTCTGGCATCCCATTCAACGGAACTAATTTTAAATGAAGGATTGAAGCATGAATTCAATTGAAAAAAGGTACCTCATGCAGGAGAAACATAAACTGATTTTTTTTCTCTCTGTCATCATCAGTGACAGTCAAATTGGCCATCACTTTAAATTAAAGTCCACCTCTGAACTACCCAGGTAGTGAACAAATCATATTATCTGTCTGTATCAGTTCACCAATAGATAGAAAAATTCATTATTTGATGCTCTGCCTTCTCCATTAATTAGTTAATGTTTGTAAAATGCTTTGAAAATGAAAGGAGCTATATAAGCAACACTATTATCATTACACACTTCAGGACAGATAAAGAGTAAGGTAATGAAAGTCTGCAGTAAGAAGAAAATGGATGAAAATTAAACGAGGTGTATTCTGCAGAGACTGGGAAAGCAACCAGGTGGCACAAGGAAGTTCAGATAGGACTAAAACATTACACACTGATTCTGAGATTTGTTGAATGCCCAGCGTAGAAATAAATTAGTGATCTTAATCAATATCCTCAAGGACAAGGCTCTCCTTCATACAAAATCATCACCTTTTAATAGGGTTTCTCTATAACTGTGAAAATAGCACCTCTGCAAAGTGTGCAGGGGACCGTATCGGAACGTTGAAGTACCTTCTCCCCCTTCCTGACTTCTGCTTCCAGGACCATGTGAGTAGCTCTTTCTAACACTAAAAAAAAATAAATCAAAGTGCTTCTTTCTCTCCCTTTCCATAAAGGAAATGAATATGTTTCTATATATTGTATATGGGAGGAACATCATTAGACTCCAGGGTACTCTATGATGACAGAAAAATCAGTGAGGCTATAATATAAGCAAAAGAGATGCAGAATCATGGAGTGCCCTCCATGCATCTTCTATTATTGTGCTCATCAACCTCTACTTATTAAATCTTTAAAAACAGCTACAATAGTTTATGTTAAATTGAACATATTCCCTGATAAGATCAGGTATGAAACATTAAAACATAGTGGGAAGGAAGAAAACAGGGCCATAACAGAAAGGGGTTGGAGTCTGAAGATAAACAAAAATGGAAGTGGGGAATCGAATGGGAGTGTGAATGACAGAGCATGTGTGGGGACTGGAGTTTGGAACAGCAAAGCTGAGGAAGTGTGAGCATTGTTCACATTTCTTTTTTATCCCTACCACACTTACTATCCTGGTACATTAGGGTTTTTTTTTTCCTGCTCAACACCTGCTAGTGTCTGTAAGTAGAAATGACATTCAATTTTAAGCACCAGTGCATAACAGGTTTTTTTAATGTAATGCTCTGTGATTTTGGGTCTAAGGGAAACTGCAGTGGGTAGCACAGCCATTCTCAACTGTAATTAAGGTCTTAGAAAGAAAGGTAAGGTGAAATACTCATCAAAATGTTTTAAGACATGAGGTTGCACCTTAAATACTTAATTCTGCCCCTTTATGCAGTTGAAGGGAAATGTGTGCAGAGCCTGTTTCCTGGTCAGGGTGCTCTTGACTTGCAGATCTCCTATGAGGACAGGATGAGAGAGTTGGGGTTGTTCAGCCTGGAGAAGAGGAGGCTCCAGGGAAACCTTATAGCAGCCTTCCAGTATCTGAAAGGGGCCTACAAGAAATCTGCAGAGGGACTTTTTACAAGGGCATGTAGGGATAGGACAAGGGGTAATGGCTTCAAACTGGAAGAGGGTAGATTTAGATTAGATATTAAGAAGAAATTTTTCACTATGAGGGTGGTGAGGCACTGGAACAGGTTGCCCAGGGAAGCTGTGGAGGGCCCATCCCTGGAAGCGTTCAAGGCCAGGTGGGATGGGGCTTTGAGCAACCTGGTCTAGTGGAAGGCATCCCTGCCCATGGCAGGGGGGTTGGAACTAGATGATCTTTAAGGTCCCTTCCAACCTAAACCATTCTATGATTCTGTGATCTGAATTTGTCTCAACTTATTAGAAGTATTTCATTCATGGTCCCACTCTAGACTTTAGTCAATGGACAGGGATGTGTACCTCCAGAGATTGACTCCATTGCCCATCCAAATCTCTCCAGGTAATGAGGTTTTCAGTACAGGAGCTTCAGTTATGAGACGGAAGGAAGATCGAATGAATCCAGGACATGAGACAAGTATGGAGCAGCATTGCCTCAATGGAGAACCACAGCTTCACTTTGAGAAGACAACTCAACTGAATTACTATTGGACACTTCTGCAGCCACCTGCACTCATCCAGGCACCCCTAATCGAGGGTTCCCCACCATCAACCAGCCATGGCCACTATCTCACACAGCCTGGAAAAATGAGTGAGATGAGCACTGAAAAGCCACAAACTTCATGCCATAAGAGCAAGTCTACAGTCCCTCTGGGATGTCCAGGACCCTCCTTTGGGCTTAGCTGGCAGGGCTAGTTCCCCTCTTCTCAGTTGCCATCAGCCATATGTTAAGTGGATTTTTTCCAGATCATGACCCAAAACTTGTCAAGACTGCTCAGTTGAAGTTTAAGCTCGAGGACATAAGGTGGCAATGAAATTTAAGAGAGTAATCCAGTTTTTAGATTGCTAGCTATTTTCCCTTTAAAATAAGGCATTCTCCAGATTTGCTGGTTTCAGAAGCAGAGACAGAGGTTTCAATAGTTTTTTGTATCTCTTTGTGAGTTTGTTCCATGAGGGAAGAGTTAAAGACAGGGTGTTAATAAAGTATTTTAGGAAGCAGACGTGCTGGCAGTCGTTTGTTTATAATTAGTGGTTGGTGGCTGAATCCAGCTTTACTGTTTTCCTTCCAGCCCTCATGAGGCTGAGTTCATCACTTGGAAATCACTTTTTAAAAGCCTTTAATTGTCATTTAATATCTAAAACTCTATTTACACACAACTGCTGAGCTGCTGTTAACCACCACCTCTTTTTG
Organism: Burhinus oedicnemus; assembly: GCA_008921705.1. Taxonomy (NCBI): domain Eukaryota; kingdom Metazoa; phylum Chordata; class Aves; order Charadriiformes; family Burhinidae; genus Burhinus; species Burhinus oedicnemus. Next base: position 2,396,547 of record VFFE01007631.1, on the reverse strand, counting down.
ATTAACACAGTTCAGTCTGCAAGGCTGGTAATTATGCATTTAGCAAGAAGGACAGTAACAAAGAAATTCTCAAATCCAGAACGACAACTCCTTTATTTTATTACCTCTTTTTTGGTTCTGCTTTTATGTCATTTTTCCTCTAGACTTTTGTTTCCTTCTGTAGTTACTTTAGTGCATTACTGCTATAGCTCTTGTAGACAGAATATCTGGAACTCTCCATGTTTTCACATTTTCCTTCCATAAAAAACACTACTGCTCCCTTCCTGAAAAAAAAAACCCCAAGAGGGGAATAGATGTTAATGATGAAATCCGAAGGGTAATGCTGTCATTGATTCTAGCAGATCTAGTGTTGTCTTCACAGTTTGATCATATGAACTCTCTTCCCGAGATTTTTTGCAAAAACTCTTTAGAGAAACTCTGCTGGATCTTCTACCCTCAACATACACACATGCTCTGCTGAAAGACCATTGCTCATTATTCATGAGTTTTGGAGACGAGTTTAAAAGTCACTTGAAAACTACTTTCTTGAATTTCATCTTTTCAAGGACTTACATCCTTCTGATACTTTGCTCTGTATTCTGTGTTTGTAAATATATTAGTTGGCAAAAACCAAGGGATTATAAGCAATATTAGGCAAAACTATTTTTGCTAAAGTTTCTCATGGAGAGCGTGATATATGGCTCTTTCAAAAAATATACCTCAGCCTTTTATACAGGAAAAGTACATCAGATTAGGGTGTCAAAGTTAATGGTAAAGAACTTGGAAGATCTGAGGGGTGTGCATTCCACATTTATACACTCCTAAGTGTTCAGCGACAGTTCTGCCTCATTTTGACCTGAAGATGGAATGACAATATTTTCCAATCTTTCAAAACAAGCTTAGGAAGAGCCTGATCAGCCAAACCTTGAACAGATTTAATTAATATGACTCTTAAATGATTATATTTAGGTATATAGTTTGTCAATACCATATGCACAGTATTTTTAAAAATTTGTTGCAGTACCAGTAGTCAGGAGGCATAGCAATTAGACACTGACCTATCTGCACTGCTAAAAGATATACACTTTCCACGTTGTAGTTACAGAAAACATGTTTCAGTCTGAAGTCAGAGCAGAGAGAGATTCTTGGACTAACCAGAACTTCCATGGCTAGTGAAGGTTTGGTAGTTTAATCTGATCTTTTGTTTGATTTCCAGGAGGTTGCTTTGGAAAGGCTTGCCAGTATTCTTGGCACAAAACACAGAAAAGTTCATGTTTAGATTCCATACCATTTACATTATCAAGGGAAGATGACAGAGGAAACACTCCATTCTTAAAAAGAAACAAAATTATTAGTAAGCTCATGGAAGAGACAGGCATGAATGACAAGAGAAGAGGAGAGAAAACCACTTTCCAGAGATAACCTAATATTTTAAAAAGCAGCTGTGGTCCATTTATTTTGCACTTTCCCCAAAGATCTAATATACAGATGTCAGCCAAAACTGGGATAAGAAACATCAGGAACAGTTGCATAGGCACTACATTGTAGTAAAAAGAAACAGATTTTAATGCAAAGATAGATGTGTTAAGAGATAGATTCGTGTTCATTAGAAGGAAAAAAGGAAAGCAGGAGAACTGCAGAAATAAAATCAAGGTTCCCTTTAAAAGCACTGGACGGTTTATTTCTCTGCAATTTGTGTCCTGTACATCCAGATCAAATCTATGCTTTTGCAGGAACTCACTGTGAAATTACATAGTATCACCAACATGAAGTACTAGACAACAACGTCAAGGTTGAAAGTCAAACGCTCAGCAGCCGGAAAAAGCCAAAATAAGGGTTACAGGGGCAGCCTCAGTTGGATTCCTTTATATGTATATGCTCATTTTGAAAAGGAGCTGCCATAAGACTTTCAACCGGCACTGAACAAATTTTCTTCCCTAATCTTATTCTTGGAAGTGGCTAAACTGTTGCTGCTGAAAATTTCCGCTCCGGCTGAGGTATATGCTTAATGTGACAAGTGTCAATCCACAAGATTACATTTGAGCAAAGTTGTAGGCAATTAGGGAAATAAAAGTTATTATTATAATAAAAGGAAGTACTGAGCTACAATCTCAGCTACTAGTCCTGCATATGATACAGTCCATTTCTTTAATGCATACTTCTTTCTGCTGTTGTAAGGATTAAGAGCACTTTATGTGAACCAAAGTGTAACCAGCTGTCACCAGATCATGTTTTCTTCATTCCCTGCCTTTGCCAATAACTGAGTTCAATAGATGCACATTTTAGAGGAAAAAAAAATATATCAAAGCACAGTTGAAAGAAGACTCAGATGTAATTATTTTCATAGGCTGCTCTTGTTTCTGTTTTTAAGAAACAGAAGACTATTTGACTGTCATCAAATGATAGACTGGAGTACAATATGCTCAGCTTATCTAGAGCACGCTGATATAGGAAGAGGTATAAGAGAAAGATAAGAGAAAGAGAGAACAGAAGTGGTGGTCTTGGTTCACCATCCTGCCTCCCTACTCCTCCTTCCACCTCACTAATTTGCTTTGACTGTCACCTGGATGGTAGGAGTGCTGCTCAGTCTCCACCTCTGCTTAAGTCTTGGCTTCCTTGAGGCAAAATATCTTTGCTTAACAAAAGCACTTAACTGTTAACAAAAAATCTGACACTAACTTCAGTTTTCCCTGCTGGACCCTTAAAAAATATTTTTCTTAGATAAGCAGGAAACCAGGAAAATATATATGGTTTATCTTTAGCAGAGAGATCTATTCTAGCTATATAAGTACATCTTATTTATCTCCCTTTTTTCTTCTCTCATGTGGCTTCCAAGATGAAGGCCAACATTAGCTGTTGTCAATGTTTGCCCTGTACCTTATTTTTAATGCTTTCTCCATGTCATACTTTTACATGGTCTTTTCTAAGCTAGTTTAAAGACATTTTCAAACTGCAGGGGGAGGGGGGTGTAACAGAGAAAGAGGACCCTGATGTTGGTTTTTACACCATCAGGATTCATTTTCCACCCTGTCACCTTTATTCCTTATCTTTCTACTCTTCCCTTTTTAATTTGTTCCTCCTACTCCAGTCTGAAACAACTGTTGTGCTGGGAACACTAAAAACAGTCTTCACGCATTTCACCTATGTCGCGTCATAAACCTATGGAATAGAGAGAGAGAGACAGGCAGACAGAAGGTCCTCCCCAAGGCACATCCCTTCCTCACTACTATGCAGCCATATATTGAATCATAACTACTACAGTCCCCTTTCTGCAGCACATAATGAGGCTGTGCATAAAAACATGAGGTTCTTCTTCATATATCAACATTTAGTCTGCCCTAAAAAGTGGATCGAAGTCAGCTACAAACCCCTACAAAAGGACCAAGGATTCACCAAACCAGCCTTTCCTGGTAATAAAGGCTCCAGAGACCAAACAAGTCCACCATTCCCACCTGTGAAACTCCAGGTTCTTCAGAATTATGACATTGCAACACTTGTAGTACCGTACCAGTCAATGGTGACATCACAGAGGTATCAATACAAAGAAATTAGTATGTCTTGTTGCTAATGATGCACAAGAAAAATCAAAAGCTCAACTCAACCTTTCTCACCTCTCCCCCCTTTTCTGTAGCATTCCTCCAATAGTGAAAATTTATTTTAATCATACACATGGAAAGAATTGCCAGTTTTACCTAACGCATTTCAGAATTTTCTGACTTTTGCGCAATTTAGATATAATTTTAATATAACTGCAGTGTGTGTTATTGAAGGGGAAAATGTTGCATTAAAATTACAGGTTAGATAGCTGAGGAGTAGTGTGCAATTCAGATTGTGGCCTCAGAATCCATTATCTGATTATTTCCTTGCCAGCACACATACACACAAGAACAATTGGTAGTTTAATGAAATAATCATATCCATGCAATCTGTTTAAAATACAATAACTTAATAATATCATTCCCATAAAGTTTTAGACTGTAAGTGCATTACTTCTGGAAGATTCTGCAGAGAAATTAAATTGTAATCAAGTAATTATCCAATGAGGTGTTACACAATACATTTTTGCCAGCAGTAAAGTGAGAAACAGAACTAACACAGACAAAAAACTTTCTCCGAAGTGATAAAAAGTTTCAACTCTACAATATTAGAATTATGGCAATGCCAAATCACTGTTTCAGTCTCAAACATTTTATGTTAAGAGCCATAACATACTTGTCCAACAATTTGTACATGTACATTTGCACATGAAATTGCATCTGAACTTCTCTGAATGTGATACGAGCATTCAATCAGCCTCAAAATACCTTTCTGAAAATACCATTAGTACATTAGGGTACAAAAGGGTAAACTGAGGCACAAAGAAGTTGCCTGAATCCCTTTATTTCTGAAGATCCTTTATTGCTTTCACTAATACATGGACACAATCAATATTCTGACCTCATGTTCAGATTTCACAAAACTCCCGGCAGTCTCACACAGAGCCAGATTTTCAGAAGAGCTGATAACTTACTTAGTATTTTGAAACGTGAAAAATGGCTAACATATCTTGCATGATGCTGTTTGGTTCAGGCCAGAGTTTTAAGGGTTTTTGAGTACCTAACAAGACTTTTACTTCCCAGCTGCTACATGCTTTTGCAAATCCTGCCAGCCATGTACATGCATCTTCATGTTCCTACGCAACTCTGTGTATTTGGCCCTTAGACCCAATTTTTAAAAATACTCGTATGCATGAACATAACTTCACGGTGTGTGTGACTGTGATGGCAGAATTGGAGTCTCAGTGAGAGCAGCAGATATGGACCGCAGAGCAGAACCAGAACCACATACCAATACCGGTACCCTGCTCCCATGTGCGTGTGTCTGAACAACACATATGCACGCATCCAGCCATAAGGTAATGAGCTACATTACGTACGTGTACTTTTACTAGTACTTTTGATAAGTCCTGGATGAGACTTCTGACTGCTTCACTTGGCTTTGTTTCTAGCATAAGTGCCATTCTTAAATAGTCTATTCAGAATCCATTCTGAAATGCTTTAAATCAGCCACGCAGTGCAGACTGTTCAGCTCAGTGGAATCTGGCTCGAGGTGATGACACCTAGTTGCTGGCCCAAACTGCTAACTAGACTTTCTACCTCAGGTTGCCTAAAGATTTGCTGCAATTCATGTCTATCTGTAAACACTATACTCAGTAATAGTTGTGTTTAGAAATAGTTATGTACAGTATCCCCAGCTAACACCCACACATAATGTCTTGGTACATCATGATCAACCCGAGCATGAAGAAAACCGGAATAAAGCTGTAAAGTCAAGATACTCTAAAATAACAAAAGGAAAACTAGTCAAATTTTGTCAGTGATCTGAAGATTAACTGCTCTGTTTTCTGCAAAGGAATCTAATCTTTGAACAAAACTTTTCGTCAGACCTTTAAGAAGAGCATTTCAAGAGAGAGACCAATAGAGAATAAATCCCAAGTCCATACAGAATATTTCACCCATGAAGGGTGAGTATTATGTTTCTCTCATGAGTGTAAAAGCTCCATAAGTCATAACTGCACAGGCATGAATGAATTATGAAGGTCTTTTGCTGTAGTAAAAGGAGCAGGATCAGCATTTGTAGGCAAGACATTCTATTTATTCTATCTATTTCTTGATCTGTTTTAATTTAAAAGTGTTTAAAACTGCCAGTTCTACTAGTAAAGAAATGATCAGAGAGGAAAATAGATCAAATTCATTGGAAACACATAATACGGGTTTCTACAGGTGATCATAAATAATGTTGATTTCTGCAAATGGTTCTCAATTCCATTTTTCAATGAATGGCAGGCATTCACAAGAATATCTTGTTTCATTCACTGCTGCTGTTCTGCACCAAACAAGACAGGAAACCTCAGAAAATAAACAAACATGGGACTGTGTCATTTAAGACCATCAGAATTGGAGATTGCAGAAAAACAGAGCTTTTGCCTTCAGAAAGTCTATCATATAGAAAGTTTCATCATTAGTTCCTATCCTGAATCAGACAGAAAGCACAAATAACAATGCCTTTGAGAGAATAAAATGTTATGACTGTGTCAACTGGAAGAAAAATACTGTAGTTACATTTAGGGTTGCATGCCCAATGCTTTCCAAGACAGTGCTGGCTCCCATGGGGCCTCATGGGAGCTATAGTTCAAACTTTCTCACATCCTTCTCATCCCCACTCTTACTTGCAGACTCCTGTTGCAGTCCGACTGGGATCGAGGCAGACCCCAGCACACATTGGTTTTCCCTGTACTTCATTGTTTTGTCATCTGTAGTTTTGCCAACTATTTCTTTCCATTCTTCTAACTGAAAATCCTGAAGTTCATCTTCTCCCACAGAAAACTTTCTAGCAGGCATATTTTTCATCTACAAACTTTCTACCAGAGGGAGAATGCCTTAAGAGGGAAGATACATCAATGTTATGAGGCAAGAGGTGGAAAGAAGAGAAGGGGAAGTGAGGACTGTGCAGTTGTAAGGCTAATAAAGAAGTGCCTGAAAAGTTTTAAAAATAGAAAAATGGTTTTGCTGAATCTATGTTTCAATGTTTCACCAAACACTACCAAATAAATTTCATTGAGCACTAGAGAGAACACTTTTGCCACCAACATTTTTGAAAATATTAACCTAGCTCTGGCTGATGTATCTCTTTCAGAGTAATTTTAAAGTTGTTGGGTTTTGATATTATGTTGAAATGCAGTCATAGCAAGCCTTTGTCTTCTCTTCTTACTCTCCAGATGACCAGAGCTCAGGCCCACTCACTGCTTTTGATGGGTCCATCTTTTACTTATAGATGTTTCCAGCCACACATCTAACCTTTCTCTGCTAGCGAACAAATGAATGTACCTGTTTAACAGGAGGATGAAGTATCATCGCAGTCCCAGTGGACAATGGCAGTCACCACCCACTTTCAACTAAGCATATGCTGTGTGAGAAGAAAGTATTGTTCTGCCTTTCCAGCTGTTCAGATGATAGACACTGATTCCTGAAGTAAGATGGCTGAAAAAAAAAATAAAAATCACTGATCTTTTGCAAAGAACTTCCATAGCCGATGCTCTAGAAACCCTGTGCTGCCAAGATGACACCAGAACGTAAACGATAATTACCTTATTATTTGATTTTCTTCATCCTCAGAATCTTCCTATCTAACTTTAAACTCTACTCAATGGTTCAGAGTCCAAAACTGGCATCAGGCTGGTTTATTAACTTCGAATAAGTGTGAATCCTTTTTTATATGAGACAAGCCTGAATCGGAACTCACTTGAAGAATTTTAGCCATCTGACACTGTTCTTTTTTTTTAATCATCAAAACAACTGATATTTTTATTGCCTGGTATCTCTCTATTCACATTCAGTCAAAGGGCTCCAAAGTACTGTATACTTCAGTGTATAATGAAAAAAAGCCCACAAAAAAACAGCTCCAGAGAGAAGGCCAATATAATGAAAAGTGTTGGCAACACACACTTGCACGAGCATAAGCTTTTCAGCTGCCTGCCGATTTTGGGATCAATGAAGTGTTTTAAGGATAATGTATTTGAAGATCCACATTTATGCCTGTATTTCTTGTGCAGAATTGACTCTACTCTTTCACCTCATCATATATAGATAGATCACTGAAAAACAATGACTGTATACCAAGTCTGATGGCTTTGTCTCCTTCTTCTTTCTCAGAAGCAGTTCCAGATCACAGTGCTTTTGATTACAAAGAGGTAGTTTGGTTAATTTGTTTCTTGTTCTCCCAGAACTTCAAGGAAGCAAACAAAAAAACCCAGTGAAAATATTTTCTAAAAGCTCAGAACTGTTTTGGTTCTATGAGCATCATCAGTAACCACAAAAAACCCCCTCCTGAACCTAATCCTCCAGCCTGTCAACCAGTTTTAAAGCACGCAAACATATTAATCCATGAAAAAGAACCAACCCAGGCAATCCAGATTTCAGAAGGAGTGTTGTGTATACTGTCAGGAGCATAAGAATGGACAGTCTTAAACTAAATTTTAAGCTCAATCAGATGCAACTAACCCCCAGGAAAATGGGTCCAGTCCACCCACAACTTATTTAGCACCCATCCTGAGGCACAGAAAAATATCACTGTCAGATGACTGGCAGATAATATGATTAAATTGGGTCTCAGAATAAGTGGGGAGTCTCCAAGTAGCCAAAGGAAAGATTAGAGACATGCAGGAGAGGTATCAATTAGAAACTGAAACCAGAGAATTAAAAGCTGATCCTGAAACAAAAGGAATATAGTTCAGATTGAAAAAAAGATCCCCAAAGGTTCACCTAGAAGAAGGGTTTTTGACAGAGATGGGTGGGTACCATTTGAAAAACCCTAGGTTGGGAGTGCATTACTATGAAAAAGCCCTAAGACCTTCCTGCCATGTACCATGTTATGGCACAAAGAATTGCTCTAAATGAAGGTATCTGTCCTGAGTCTGCTGGTGTATGTCAAAGACTTACAGCTCAAAGAAGCTCTGATCTAACCAATGCTATGTTCCTCACAGTGCCTGTGGGCTCTGGGAAGCTGGGAGTCACTGAAGCAGAGCAGATTCAGCTAACGTCTCTCCTCTTTCAAAGGGAGCTTCTATTCAAAGGAATGGGAAGAGGACTAATCTGGCAGCACAGTGCCACTTGGCAGTGTCCCCTGTGGGTTCTTGATGGCCAGTAGGTTTCAGATATCAATGATAACATAGTAAATTCACTCCTTGTCATGTGGCATTTTCAGATAGCTCTAAAGTCTGTTTCAAGAATACAAGCCATATGAGGAAAAACGTTAAAGGTAAGAAGGGCTGAAGATCTCATCTCCTTTTGGCCCACTGTGATAAAAGGACCTCCAGTCCCTGTATCACTCTTTGTTTGCCCTATACACTACAGCATATATGGATAAAGAGACACCTAAGTACACTTTCTCTGCTCAGTTTATCTTTTGATCATCTCCTTACCTGCTCCTAAATTCTAAAATGGGCTGTAGGGACCTAGTCCTGTGGCTACACCGTAACACCAATGAAAGCTGCAAAGCCATATCCTAGCAAAATATTCAGAGGCTCTACTTTTGTTGCTTTCCCTGTTCTGATATGGCTTGCATGCCTCTTCCTGGGAAGAAACGGAGCTCAGCACCTTTCAGTGTCCTAACACATACAACTACAACAGGAATGCTAAATATTTGCAAAGAAAACCTTACTCTTAGACTTGCTATTAAATGAGAGGCATCATACAAAACGTTACAAGTCTGAGACTCCAAAATCCCTGGGGATTTTAAAATAACTTCCAAGATTCCCCCATGCTCCTCCTCTCTGCCAGCTGAGGCTAAAAAGCCAGATGCCTGGCAGGAAGGACCATGAGGGCAGGGAGGCCTCCTGCTTTCTGATCCAGTTTGCTGCAGTTGACTGATGAACGTCTCGGATTTGCTTGTTGTTGTTCAAGAGTTCCCGCTATGCTCTTTCCAAGATGCTACCAGATATGAAACTTTTACACTGAACACAGATGGGTATGTTGTATTGTTAGCAGAAAATTAATTAATTAATATGGTTTATGTAAATTTAGGAACTGTTTAGAAGGCTTCATTCTCAATGCAATATTCAATATTTGCTTAATATCTTGTCAGGCATTAATTATATCCCCAGATAGGAAATTATACTCAACTGTAGCAAAATGGTTCTTACCATTAATTCTGTCAGAAACAGGGAAAGATTAACTGTGCTATGGCTGGCATGGATTACTTAGCGGTGCACAGGCTATTAGTATGAAAATGCACGCATCTTCAGAAAAATGTATGGAGTAAACCGGATTGTAATTCCATTAAACATAACAAGAAGAAACTAGTTTAAGAAGGGAAAAAAAAAAGAAGGAAACAAAGTCTTTAACTACAGACAAGTAAAAACTAAAACCGTAAATAGTATTTAAGATTTTTTAGAGACAGACTAATTCTTTTAAAAAAGTAATTTTGACTCCTACTCAGATGCTGTAGAATATCTTCGATCAGGTCCATAACTATTCCAGTGCCATCCTTCAACACCTGTAACCAGCCTTAATCATAATAACTTGTACCAAATCAGATGCATATTCCATGCCAGGAATAACCCACAGTTATATAAAGTTTACTACTACCAGTTCAAAATTCTCTGAATAGTTGGCATTCAGGCTTGTGCCATTCAGAATCTCCTGGAGTCAAAGTTCACTTCAGTTCTGCAATTGATTCATGGTTCCTATGCAATTCTCTACTGTGGAAACATCAAAATCCTGCCTGTCATACACTGCTTATGCAGTTAATAGGAACTTTTTCTAATCAGAAGTAGAAATGAGAAAAGCACGTACCAAACTCCTACATTGTTTATCTGGTCTTCTATAAATACAAACCAATCAAAGCAAATCATTTAAAGGCTGCCATTTAAGAGGACCTTTTACCCATTAAAAACATTATTTTTTTCTTCCTTTCTTTTTGTCCTGGTTTGAGGTAAAACAGGACCAATTTTGTTCAGTAACTTTTCTTTTTAGCTAGGCCTCTTCTAACTGCTGAAATTAACAGCATGTTTTGCAGAAAAGTGTTCGCTTTCAGAGTGATAAGACCCGTGTTTATAGCTGATGCCAAGGAACGGTATGCAGAGAGGCTCTTGCTTGTACTTATTGCTATAACAACCAAGGCCAGCCAACTTTTTTACTTGCCCCGTTGGAGGGTCGGAAGCGGAAAAGCGTAGAGGGGTCACACCTGCGGGGAGGAGCGGACAGGACAGGTGACCCAAAACTGACCAACAAGGGTATTCCATCCCATCTGCCTCATGCTCAGTATAAAAGCTGAGGGATCAAAGGGTCAGTTCTTTTTCTTCAATGGCCGGCGTCCTGGGAGGACTCTGTCTCTGCGTCTGCCTTTGATCCCGATCCTGAATCCAGATCCGGAATCCAGTTCCCGTCCGTCACTGAGTCCAGTCTGGGACTTCCCCAGCACCTGCTGGTGACGTGATTGTCATCCTGGGAGCTTGATACGGTTTTGTATATATTTCATTATTTTTCTTTTTATTATTTTATTATCAATATTTCATTAAAGTAGTTTAGATCCTTTTAAACTCTTACGTCTCTTTTTCTCTCTCTTTCTTGCCTCCCGAGCGGAGCAAGAGAGAGAGAGCATCTGTCGTTCCACCGGATTGGGCCAATCTGGCCCAAACCACGACAGATTTAGCCCAAACCACGACACTTTTGTTTTATAAAAGCACATCAAAACTATTATGATTGACCAGTATAGCCTTTGTGCAGCTGCACAACTCGCATGCAATGATATATTTAACCCAGCATCTCTTCCCACCTCACTAGCATGAGAGTTAACTCCATCATAAACTTCTCCTGGACATCACAAGAACAGTATAGCTTGTCTCTAAACTGGCATTTCAATTAGTGTTTACAACTGCCAAAAAATTAACTGTAGATTTAGTCCACATGGTAAAATGTGGATCAGGGAACTTTGATACCCCAGTATACTCCTGACAGGCCTATTACAATTTTTGCACGTCTACTTAATGCTTTTTACTCATTCATGCTTATAATAATTAAAAAACCTGTTGAGTTTTTCTTATTCCAGTGCTCACAGCTCCCCAGTGCCATTCCTCTGTAACATCAGGCAAATACATCCTGTCCTTGCCTGTGTAATCCATCATTTTGTTTTGACTCATTAGTCTCTGCCTTTTCTTTGAAAGACAATGTCTTTTTAATCACACTCTCATGCAACATGCTTTCCAGTAAGAAATTCCTAAAACTTTAAAAAGGTGGTTAAATACTGCTCCCCCACAAATACCTCTCAGCTTCAGTTGTCTGATTTTGGCTTCCACAGACTCAATGTTTTCTGTGGAAAAAAAGACCTTTTTTGTGCTTTTAGGGTGTATCCAATGACATGATGGATTAGATACCAATACCTTCAGCTATGTCCAGAAGAGCCAATATATCTATGACGTGCAATGTGGGACTGTGCTAAAATAAATGCCAGGAGTGTTACAGCTGTCTTAGCCCAGCATCACTGCCTCACAGAAGAGGCAGTTAGTCCAGGTGCAGCATCAAATGGAGATATGCACCCATCACGTAAGGTCTGCTCCCAGTTTTGGAGCCAGCTCTTTGGGTACTAGCTCAGAGGTCTCTGCAGCGTGTCCCATTTGCTGTGCTTATATATACACTTTAATGTACAAGATGCCAGAAATCAAACCGGTTTCCAACCTTGGAAACTTTGACAGTTATTCTGATGCTTGTGAGAGATGAAGGAGACTTGGTGAATGATTTGCTTCACCACCTCGTTTTTCAAAGTACATGTACTTTCTCCTGCAAAAAATTAGCATCAACATTAAAATACAAAATGTTTGAAAAAAATTACATAAAAATTATTGTTACACTGTAAAACTATCCTCCTTGAATATCACCTTGATCAGACTGTTGTGCAGGACTAGAAAGACTAAGAATGAATGAATCATATCTTGTTCTTAGCTCTGCATTAGTAATTTGATGCCTTCATACAGCACCTCACCTGCATATTAAAGACATAAAGGGACTTCTAGTTTCTGCAGCCTGCCTCAGGAGAGAGAAGTGGTGCAGTGAGAACACTTGAAGAAAAGAGGAATTTACCTGAAGAAATGAAGGGGTTTGCCATCTCTAAGCAGGACTTGGAGAGGATAGGACCTAACATTTTGATTTGTATGATAAGCTAAAATCAAATGGAGAAGGAGTATCGGCAGTCACTGCTTCAGTCCATAAAGGTTCTTAATATACTAATTCCCTTTCAGCATTTCTTCCACCCCGACTCTACTTACTTGTTTGGAAGAGAAACTATCTCCATTGCAAAGTCACTCAGAGCCTCTCATTTCCACACCTAGCATAGCAAGACACCTCACAAATGTTCTTGCTGATTTTGATTCAAAACAAGATCCTACACACAGCAACGCCAGTTCCTTTGGTATTCATTACCAAAGCACATCCCTAACAATGTAGGCTTGTAAGACACATGGAAGAGTATCAATGTAAATTCTATTCCTACACCATGCAATTTCTCTTACAAAATAAATGTATGACATGTTGCCCTGATGGCAAATCCAGAACAGTTTTGCTGAATTCAGCAAACATAAGGCATGTGAATATGAGATTAAATTGGCTCCAGGAGGGACAGCACATAGAGCAGATGTGTGGAGATCAGGGTGTTTGAAGTCAGAATGCAATCTGCTTGCAAAAGTGGCCCTGTAGATGAGGAGCTCCATAACAGCTCTCCAGTGGGTGGGATGAGGTAAAAGTGAGATTGCTATGTAAAAATGCAGAACTGATAGATCGAGGAGAAAAGTGATGAAAGGCTCTGAAAGGTGACAGTAATACCCACTGATTGTATAAATACTTTTGGTTCTTTCCTGCCACAGTGCCTTTATGGTGAGGTACGAATTTTTCTTCTGAACACACAGAAGAATTTTATAAAGATTAAAACATGCAGAGTGTTTCAAGTGCAAAGTTAAATTTGAATTTTGGTTTTAAAACACTGTTACTGAAAGCCAAAAGTAACATTTTGTGCTTCCATTTTAGTGAGCTATGGACAATTTTTCCACCCCATTTATGTTTTAGCACTTCTTTTTTACAAGCGGTTATTCTAGCTGATGGGGAGCAAGGAAGACTCTTGTTCATCCATATATTTCTGGTGGAACTGCCTCTCTCACGCATTACATCTGTCCAGAATCTTAAAGAGAATCTTCCACAAAAGCTGATTAAGTATCGAACTCCTTGTCCATCTACATCTACAAACTAGAAATACGCACATAAAAAGTCATAATACATCATGATACTTTGTAATAATAGTTTACAGCAGACTTGGGGCTCCTTATTTGAGGACAATAGAGTCTGTGAAATAATTCATGTTTCTGTGCAGCAAGTCAGAAACACCACTCTTGCCACCACCAACATTGCCCAATAACAATTTAGGGAGCACGAGGACTGACACGTTTCTCAGAACAATCTTCCCCTTTTCAGGATTTAATTTTTCTGTTAGGTGCCAGATGAAAAATGAGTGAATATTTTTCTGGTGGGATTACATTACGGTTTACAAGATGGAATAGCCTATATAGATTGCCTCAGATGTGCAGAGTTCTAAGCTATACAATATTTTAATACACTACTGAAAAATTGTATGAGTGGCTTCATTGAATTCGAGTAAGCTAACACAGTAGGAGGTTACAAATCTAGATCATAATTTGTAAGGCTGTAGACTGGAATATGACACAGTTAATATACTGTAGCCTGAAGTTCTGGTAATTAAAAAGACACACATTTAAGCAGAAATAATCAGAAAAAGAATTCTTAATTAGAAATTTACATGACTATCAGTGAATAACTTTGAGATCCTCTGTCAATGAGAAGTACCATATAAATGCAATTTTCTTTTATGGTATTAATATTATTTATCCATTTCATTGAAAAAAACCCCAGGATTTTTATTGTATTTTGGTTAGTAAAATACTAAATATGAAGGGTCAAATACATCCTTTTTGTAAGCTTTTGAAACTAATAGAGTTACAGCACAAATGAATCTGACCCTAGTATCTAGAGGATACTAGGTTTGCTCAGTGTAGAGGAGGAGACTGAGTGGTGACTTCCTTGCTGTCTACAACTTCCTCATGAGGGGAAGCAGAGACGGAGGTGCTCATCTTTTCTCTTTGGTGTGTTGTGATAGGATGCAAGGGAATGGTTTAAAACCACATCAGGGGAAGTTCAGATGGGATATTAGGAAGAGGTTCTTCACTCAGAAGGGTGGTTGAGCACTGGAACAACCTCCCCAGGGAAGTGGTCAAGACCTCAAGCCTGTTGGTGTTCCAGGAGTGTTTGGACAACGCTCTCAGATATGAGGTTTAACTTTTAGTTTGTCCTGTGTGGAGTCAGGAGTTAGACTGGATGATCCTCATGGGTCCTTTCCAAGTCAGGATGTTCTGTGATTCTGTGACTCCAAATATCTGTTATGTATTATTGATAACAGAAAGCAATACAATTTAAGCATAAGAAATATCTTTTTCTTATTTAATCCAACCCCTGTGCCCTCATCACCCTTCCATATCCCTTGTCTTTTTGTAGTCCTGATTTATTTACAAATGCAGTTCTGGTAATTTAAACTTTAAAAAGTTTTTTAAAAATGTGGCCTATTCACTCACGTTAATTGACTCAATTCCATTAAATACTGTCACCAATGTTTTCTGTATGGAAATGCTTTCTTATAAGAACTTTTCAGGTTGTAAGACTCATATGTTTTGCTGGAATGGGGGGAAATACCTAAGATAAGTATTTTAAACAAAAAAAAAATTACGAAGAAGAGTTTAGGCCTTTTTTTTGCCTATTTCAAAAAAAAAGTGGTTGGAATAAAAATGTTAGATGTAAAGGGAGAAGTGAGTGTTCTTTGAAATCGTAGCAAGATACGGAGGTGTATCCCTACAATGTGTTCTGTTTTGTAGTAATATTTAACAGAAGGACCAAAAAAGTGATCATTACTAATGCTTTTCTGCATTTATTCTACGAAGTTAGTAACTTGTGTTCTGGGTCTCCTACCCTAACAATAAAGAGTTTCAGACATATGAAGCAAGACCAGCCCAGTAGTGCAGAAGGACAAGTGAATGTTCAAGAGAGGCCTGAGCAGGTTAAGAAGGAAAGGGGGCATGCTTCCCACTTGCTTTCTTTGATTACCAGCTCCTGCAGAGACTTGTACCAAGAGTCTCTGATGAGTTTCACTCTAAGAAATGTGAAACATCTAAGCAATGTTTGCAGTGAGTGATACAACTGTGTCATACTTTCAGAAGGACTCTCCAGGGTGACAGCACGGAATGTAGAAATCTGTCACTTAGCACACATGGGAGGGGAAAAAAAAAAAAGATTGGATCACTAAACAGCCACTAGAGATGACTAAGGGAGGTTACAGAGCTGGAAGGACTTGATGCTGGCTGTACCCTGCACTACCGGTTACAGTAGCAAGCTCCTCTTTCTGGTTGAACATAAGGGAATTTAAAAGCCTGTTTTTCAAGAAACCATTATTGCATTTGTGCTTTCAGAGGAAAAGGTATCCCACCTATCCTCAAAGGTAAAAGCAGAAATGACAGTCCAGACACAGGTCAAGGTGTAATCATTACTGCAAGACATCATGTGTCTATGATACTGGGTAATTCTTTCACAAGTTGGCACTCTCGGTAAAATGCAGAATGTCCCATTCTTCACATACTTCACATACTTTCCCTACTTCAGGA
Source organism: Burhinus oedicnemus (assembly GCA_008921705.1). Taxonomy (NCBI): domain Eukaryota; kingdom Metazoa; phylum Chordata; class Aves; order Charadriiformes; family Burhinidae; genus Burhinus; species Burhinus oedicnemus. The sequence goes on along the minus strand of VFFE01007631.1, from coordinate 2,380,322 downwards.
TTATTAAGAGCTCTTCAAAATTAAAGCACCCCAAGAAGAGGTCTGAATAAGCAGAGGGCAGTGCTTTGGTGCAGAGGATGGAGGGACTGGTTTCATTCAAGAGCACATTAAAGAAAGCATGAAGAGGAGTTCATAAAGTACCTGAAATACAGTTGAACGGAGGAGAGGAGCAATTTTGGAACATATCCTGTGCCTTTGCTAGCACAGTGTACTGAAAAACACTGTCACATCAGATACTACCCTCACGTCTGCTTTTGCATCCCATGGTATTACATAGATGCTCTAAACCAGAGCACCAGAGTTGATACCAGTCTCCTAAACAAATAGACACACAATCAGTTCTAGCAGTACTGGTGAGACTATTCAAAATCAGAAACAGAAATCTCCATGCAGGGACAGCGACACACACATACACACATGTACATATTTAACATCAATATCCACACAATAGTTTTGAAACCCAAACAAAAAAGGTGTATTCCTTGAATATGTATCACAAATGTAATAAAACAATGTTTGAAAAGAAAAAACAATGGTAGCAAACGCACAAGTAAAGATGGTATGAAGCTCTTATGGTTACATTCATGAATCGAGGAAGAAAGCCAGTAATGAATCTTCTTGTGGAGGATGTTTATTACTGTTTACATCAAAGCAAACCACCATTTAAATGCTAATAATTGCATTCTCTGCCAGTGAAGATCATCTTGAAGGAACAGAATCATAATCCCAAGGGACGTTCAGAGATGCATATGAGATCTGGACTGACAACAAACTACTGCTGACTTTTTGAAAAGAATGACCAAAGCATTTAAGGACAACTCTGCTGAATTCAATAAAAAATTTCCAGATGATTTAATTGGATAATGAGAACTTATTACACACTAAGTTATCAGAAGGTCCTAGAAAAAGGACAAACAGTGACAAGTACTAACAATACAATACACCGGCAGTATTCATTGCAGATACAGGATCCTTATTGCTTAGGAAACACTGCATTACATTGTATTATGAAGTCTGATCTTGATTTTATAGGTTATATATTATAGAAAAATATTTTTCTGATTTCAAGTCCTTTGGATTTTTTTCTTTACTATATGTTTCTAATTTGCTAAATATTTGTAACTCATTTAAAATCCCCAATAATGTTTTGAATTATCATATTCTACCTGCTTTATTAAATCACCTGTCTTAAAGCTGAATCTGAGGTGGCTCCTTCCCAAGGTCCCATTAAAGGCACCGATTCTGCATCAGGGAAGACACAAATCCAGGCAGCTTCTAACAGTTTTAGCATCCACTTTATTTAAGAACATAAAACCAACTGAAACAGGTCAGACTAAAGATCCATCTGGCCCAGTACTATTCCTCCAACAGTGAACAACAGTAGATACTTAAGTAAGTAGATACTTTAGGAACAGCATAAATGTACTATGACACTTCAGTATTATTTCTTCAGTTTCTGGAAAATTTTTGGCTCAAGAACTTCCTGCTTTAGAGATCACTGACTTTGTGTTTAATACCCCCAACAGATTTTTCTTTCACAAATTAGTCTAATTTCTTTTTGAACCAATGTAAGCCTTCAGCATCCCTGACATCCCATGAGTATGAGCTCAATAGCTGAACAAAGGACAAGGACCTTCTCTGTTTGCCTTAACCTGCCCCAGGTCAGTTCTGTTTGCTGTTGTCAAGTGAGCAGTCATTCTCTCCCCCTTCCCCAGCCACCTATGATATTATAAACTTTTGCCATAGCTCCTGCTCAGCTTTCTGTTTTTTAGGCAGCATCTTCATGTATTTACTGTGTAGAAGCCATTCTATACTCTACTGCAGAATCACGGGTGTTGGAAGGGACCTCTGGAGATCATCTAGTTCAACCCCTCTGCCAGAGCAGGGTCACCTACAGCAGGTTGCACAGGTTGGTGTCCAGGCGGGTTTGGAATGTCTCCAGAGTCAGAGACTCCACCACCTCTCTGGGCAGCCTGGTCCAGTGCTCTGCCACCCTCAAAGAAAGAAGTTCCTCCTCATGTTTAGATGGAACTTCCTACCAGCCATCCTTTTTTAGTAAACATATCTGTAATTAGCAAAGTTTTCACCAAACTCACTAATTGTTGAATACATACAAATAGGTGCATAACAGAAGCACAGAGTATTGTCCATGGCAACAACATTATACTGAATTAAGCTATACTTTTTCGTTGATTTTATTTTCCCACCTACTTCTGCAATCAACTCAACGGTACTGGTTGGGTATAAAATCTTCTCAGATACATAAGACTTCCTTTTTGTTGTGTTAGGGAAGACTCACATCTCTCTATCTTTTACCAACTGCTATAAAAATGGTAAAGAGAAATGTAACACTGCCACAGATCTGCCACTATACTAAAAAGGATACCTGGTCTTGCCCACAGAAGGTATTACAGGAGAGAGGAAAATCCCAGGGACTTCTCTCCCTAGGCAATATTTCTGTCCCACATGTGGTCTGAAATTATCTGCAAAATCTAGGTCTTCAGGAGAGAAAAAGTAAGTTCACTGTTGAATAAATGACTATGCTTCTAAAGCAGAGCAGTAGATAAAACATGCAGATATCGAGATTAATAGTATAAACAAAAAAGTAACAGAAACTTCTAAAGCTGAAAGAAATTAGAAACAATTATCTGAATAGAAAATAAGTAAAGAAAGTGGAAAAACTAGAAAGCTTTAAGTTAACACACGGTTGTCAATGTTTAGATTTTCTAAGCAGTTTTGTCTCTAAGACTAAGGCAATTAAAAGTTTTTAAAAGCACTTTGGAAAATGCATAGTGCTGAGCATCTATGCCAGCAAGGTAAGAGAATTCCTGTGCATAAATCTAGAAATAAGGATATACAGGCAGCAACATCTGCCCATTATCTGGAATAGGAGAAGACTCAAAACAAAAAAACCCCAACAAAAGCAGCAGGAGACATTAGCTATAAAAGCAATACAATCCTGATTTTTTCCTGACTAAGGGAAAGACATCATTTAACTTCATTGGGTCTTGGATCTGGCACTAAGTCCTATTATACAGGCCAGATGTAAGGAATTTATTCCCCTTAGGAGAAAGCAAGAGAAGCAGATGGCTGTTTCTAGCAAACACATGGCAAGCCATAGGAAGAGTCTGTCTGTATTTCCTGTGAAAACTAAAATTTCACCAGAAATAAGAACATCTCTAAAACCAATGTGTTCCTTTAATGGCTCAGAAAACAATAACTTACTTATTATCCCATCATGCCTAAAGGTATTAAACATCGTATGCTGGATTTTTTCTTTTGCTTCTCCATTCTTTCTGTAATTCAGATGGTGGATGATCTCAACTTTTGTACTGCTGTACCCTAATCTATTTTTAATATCTCAGTGTTATAGTGTTCAGCCTGCAGGGCATGTTTAGTTTTAAGTGGGTGAGTAAGTTCCATTTAATTCAATGGCCAATTGTGTGCTCGAATAACTTGCTGAATCTAAGTCATTTGCATCCACCAATAAAAAGTAACAAGAAGTTAGCCTTCTCTCATTTGGGACCTGAATGTTAATGTGTAACTCAGCAAAACAACAGACATTGGGAAATATGGTGCTTGTGCTACTGCATTACCCTTTGCTAAAAAGAAGTTGAAAGTCCATAACTAACAGAATTATATGTTTTGAATTTTGCCTGCATTGTTTTTTCTTCTCATCTCACTAATGGTTTGCAAATATTGTTTGCATTAAGGCAGCATCTTAAAGCATTCATCAGTATCAAAACTGTATTGGAAAAAACTTTATACTCTTCTGTTCTGTATTTTCTGCACAAAGACCGCTTTAATACCAATCAACAGAATGTATGTTGACAGCAGAGCATGGCTGAGAACAACCGCCCATGATGCTGCATTTGCTGGTGTAATCCAGAGGCCTGTGCTTTCAAGTCTGGGTTCTGACCAGACTGCAAGAAGAATCTGAGGCACTCTCAGGGAAGAAATATTTTATTCAAAGATGTACTGCTGCTAAAATAATAGCAGAAGGGATGCTGGGAATTGCCAGCCATGGAAATTGCCATTTATTATAAAAAAGTCCATGCAATGTATTGCTTTTTGAAATTGTGCTGCTATAAAATATCTTCTTGAAGCTTGCTAAAGTGAGATCTAATTTAAGCCATGTCACTGCATCCTTGCTTTACTTTGTTCTCTGTCGGTGTTACAGCAAGAATTACAAAAGATCACAAGTTGCCATCATATTTTTCTTATGACTAACAATATAGCTTAAAGAAGAAAAAGGAAACCTTAACTCTGATATTCTTTTTCCCTGGGGTTTAAAAAAAACCCCAAACACCGTAAATGTTATTTTCACTACCTTGGGTTCTATGTCCTTTATACTTAAAACAAAAGGAAAATGTTACATTGTGCAAATAGGATTTCAGTGGCAACCTTAGGAAATTCTCCTGTTATATATGGATTAATGGCAGAAAAGACAGCTCAGGATCCGTCTGCTGTGCCTGTGTTTGCTTAGGCATAGCTCTATGCGTCCCTCCTTTCCTGCAGTACCTGATGTGAGGGACAAAATGGGCTTGGCAGCTTTCAAGGTGGCAGCGTTTCTCAGGTTGTCAAACCAGAATTAGTTAATCCTTAAGTGGATAAGGATCGTTCATTACCTTATCATGGTTAGGTCACAGTGCAAAACTAGTCTGTAAAACCAACAAGGTTATGGTGAAGTCCATTCACTTAGCATAATTTCAGAATTTAAATTTTCACATAATGCTATTGAATTTTCTTGACTGGTTGTCGTCTTGGGTATGGCTTTGCTTCAACCGTGGGACCAAATGATATTACCTTATCACTTGTTCAGCAGCACATACTAATGGACTCGGCAAGAAAATTATTTGTGCCAGTAAGAAAGATCTGCAGAGTCTGACTTCTGCTCAGCACAACAAAACTCATGAAATCACCTCATCAGAGAGCCAGGATGAACAGCTGCTCCTAATGAAGCGAACAGGAGGCTTGATACTGACATTAAACAAGAATGTACCTGAAGCTTCTGAAAAGTCTGCAACAATGCACAGAGAACAACACAAGGCTGAAGGTAGTATGTTACAGTTTGCTCCATCCTTTGTAAGCAGAGCTGTAGCTCAAAGAGGACTCAGCAAGACATTAATTTGCTTTGTTCTGTAGATAAGGTTATTTCAAGGCTTCTGTCTGCTTTTCATTTTCTTTCACCTTTCTAAAAAACAACACTATTTCCAGATGAATTCTCCATATTTGACCTCAGTCCTAGAATGATTTTTTCAGTGAAATAGACTAAAATCTGCTCGCCTATTTTGATTTATAGGAAAGTAAAATAGTTCCCAATTGCTTAAAAAGTGATTATTTTTTCCTTGAAAATTACTCAGATAGAATTACAATCACAGAATAACCCCTTCTATATAGCTGCTGTGGACTGAGGAGAAATCTCCAACTTAATGAAGGGCGGGGCACGGCAAGGAAAGGATAAAGTTATATGAGTCTGCAGTTGTAACATTGAGTTTGTGATCAATAGAAAGTGTCCATTATTTTACACTTACATTTTTAGAGCTGCAAAATATTGTAGGCATGTAAGAATGGCGCGACACTGGCATTGGTTTCTGTTATGGACTGGCTTAAACCTCATTGAAACTGGTGTATTTATGTAGGATAAGAGAGAAGTTAGGTACATTTTTCCACTCAAAGGTGAATGCAAACCTGCTGGGAATAATGAAAGACTGACATTAAGGAGAGGAATTCAGAGTGTTATTTTGTACGAAGGGAAGTGTGAGAAGTTATGAAAATCAAGCAACAGTGAAAAAGATAAGAGACTGAGACGAAAGCCTACCACCATCTAGACTCTAATGTTACTAGTCTAGCCTTCAGAAAAAGCAGAAAATGTAAGCCAGGTTGCTGACTGAGAGAGTTAGTGCTGTGGCCTGGATAAAGATCTTTGGGATTTTTGGATTCCTCTTATGTTAAAGACATGCATTGGTGGCCTTTACCATGAAATGGAAAAAGAGACCATCTACCCCAAATAACAGAAACTAGGCTATGAAAACAACGAACTCATTCCCCAGTTTCTTGTCCAGCTGGAATAATTCAGCAGAAGACCAGGAACTGTAGTGTAAAGGTTGGCTGTAATTTTGACTGTGCAGCTCTGGAAGGACAGTGAAGTCTTTGTCTACAAAGACGCATCTAAACACAGGATCATTCTTACTGTTGTGTCCTGATCATAATTTAAATGGTTACAAATGCAGGAAATTAAAATGTAGATGTTTCATAGTGGTCATGACTGCACCAATCTATACAAAAGTATTATTTTTCATATTGTTAAACATCCTTTTAAAGCACAAGTGCCGACCTCAGACAACTCTGCTGTGAGAGAAGTAAAAACTAAATTGAAACTTGTCTTTAGTAGGTGGACATCTTAATATTCCTGGAGTAGTTAAACTTTAACATTTCTACACTTTCAGTGCAAGAACAGCAAATATCTTTGTGTATAATATTTATCTGGTGATGGATTCAACGGATTCAATAAATTTCAAAGAAAGCAACTTTTTTTTATTACCTATTTTAGCTCTAAAGAGAAAGACATATGAATACAACCTTGATTAGGAGTATTGCAAATAACCGATTTTTTCTTATTACTTTCACTCACTGTAAGCAAGCTAAATTAATGTTCTCAGATAAGAGACTCGACTAGACAAGGAGGGAGGGAGAGAGTGCTGTGAACGACCTTCAAGGTAAGACAGATTGTGCAGTGAGGAATGGGAAAAGGTAGAGTTGCAAGCAAAATGGGAAGGGAGAAAAAAAAACCCAAACCTGAAAAAGGAGTTGCGTGCTTAGAGCAACAGTCAAAAAGAGAAGAAGTCAGCAGCTGCATTTTAAATGGATAGGATGTCAAAGCCCAGTTATTGTAGTAAGAAAAAGTAATTTAGTCGGATGAGAGGATGATTTGAGCTAGGATTTTCTCCTGTATTTTCTCAGGGTAGCAGGAACAGAGAACCGTAGATTACCATTGAAGAAAGTCATCTACAGAACAGTTTCCTGAGATACTTGTGCAGACAAAACCTGGTTTTTATTTCCTGAAAGCTACAGGTAAGGGAATGCAAACAAAAATGGTACAAGTATTTCCCTTTTCCCTGCTGTGGTGGGAATCACAGGATTAAGGACTTCCAATGCCACATGGATATTGATGGAGGAATTTTGATTTGAGGAAGAACAAATACATTTGGTTTCTTTCCAAAGCAGGATTATCCTTTCACTCTAGTGAAACTCTGCAAAAATAAGTCAAGAATTGAGCTGTACTGTGCAATAATGTATTCTGTACTTTCAAACAGCCATGTACACAAGATGCCCTCCATCCTCCTTACCCGATATCATTTTGTTAACGTTACCTTCTGTTTTAATTATAAATTCTGTATTTTAAATCCTGATTTTGAAAAATATTAAAATGGGACTTTGACCTCTCTTTGCTCAAGAGAAGGAGAAGCACACACTTATGACATCTGTTCATCAAATTCTGTTATATCCAAGAAATACATACTCACCACCTCTTCTCCACAGGGAATCTCTTCTTCAATATAAGACACCTTACTTCTATGTCATATATATCTATATGCCTTATCATACTCATCTACATATAATATGGAGAGTATGTACATATTTATATGTATACATGTAAACATATATATGTTTGTAAGTATCAGCTGAGTAGCAAAATATCTTGCTGGACGATTCACTTTATTTTTATTATCTCCTATTCTTCCAATAAATCTGTATTCCTGAATTTTTGTCAGCAATTATTATTTATCACATTAAGACATAGGGCCTTGGCTTTGCTCAGAAAATGTGGGGTTGCCAGCCTTCATGATCTGATCACAGCTCTTGGCATTTTTACTATATTGAGGTTGGGTGTTATGGCTAAAATCACATGAGAATATTGATTTTATTTTATTTTAAAATAAAATTTCTACACTCCATAGTTGAAGAGAAAAGCTTAAACCTATGAAATGAGTGGATTCTAAATGTTCTAAAACTAGAAGACCAAGTAAACCCCTCCTCTGTCCCCATCATTTATTGCTCCTATAACATGGTTGGTGTATGTATGAGCGCATGCATATGTGTGTATTTTAACTCAATACCGTTTTTGAGCTTGATTTGTGATTATGAATCCTTGAGATTGACAACATTCACCCTGAATCCTGCAGCAGAAGTTTGGTAGTTTGAATTTCATGTTGAAATGGACATCTCAAAGAAGACAGTGCCATCTATTATACCATGGTTTTTAGCTACTAAAATTGTTCTTGTCAGGTTTGCTATAGAAAATGAAAGGTGGGAACTTTTTGTCTTATAATCACTGCAAAACTTTTTGTGTAATTTTTCCTTTGTTGTCTTTATAAGGAGATTGAAAATGCATCCACTGAATATAATGTGTCAGATGTAGATCTGTTGCTATCTTGTCGTATCTTAAACTGATTTTGAACAAGCTCTTCTTTCAGATGTACATCAGAGAAAGAAGCAAGTATGTGGTTGAGGAGGAAAAAAAAAAGCAAAGAAAGATGTCTTTTAAGTTTGTCTTCTTTTTTAGTGGTGAGGACTCAGCACCAATGAAAGTTTTCTACTATTTAAACCATGCAGCTTCCTGGTGTTTGAAGTGTTCGAGCACCAAGGATCCTGTGCTTGCTATGGCAGGGAGAGTTTTCCTCCCACTGACCCTACCATGCTGAGATCCAAATGTTGATTACATCTTTCTTATTAAGACAAGAACTTATACTGCCTTTCTTAAAAGCTGGCTTACTGCGTGATTTGCATAGATAGGGAAATTGTTCTATGAAGAACAGTAACTATATTGCCCTAAATGGAAGCCAAATTTGAACCACAGTCTATGGTATATTTTAAAATTAAGTTTAATCACTTTTTATATTATTATGCTTTAATGTTACTAAACTTCCAATTTCTTGAGAAGAAAAAAAACAAATTATCATAAAGAGAAGGTCTCTTTAAAATATTTCCTTCTAGAAGGAAATCAGTTCCTTGGGAAGGACCTTTTCTTGTTTGTCCTTGCAAAACTGCCACACTAATTTTGAAAGCTCCAATAAGCCTCCAAAAAACGTGCAAGTTGAGCTCAGTTTTAACAGCCTTTGAAGTTTATCCATTGCTAGTAGTGATCTATTCTACTCTACATTATTTCAAAAGCAATAAGAGAGAAATTCTCAGGGGAGAATTCAAACAAATACAGAAAACTAGATGCCCTCCTGATTACCAGGTCTGAAAAATACCATCAGGCTTAGGTATTCATGTGGTGCCAGGTACCATGTATTGAATCACAACTCACACTCAAGTTTATGTGCTTCATTGATGCCTAGATCTTGCTTTTTCTTTTAATATCTCTTGACAAGAATTCTGAAATTAATGTGATTGACACCAAATTAGCTCTTGTTTTTGCCTGCTTGGTCAGTTGCAATCCTTCCTCAGTTATCTGACTGGGAATTCACTGTTCAAGCATGTAAGAGATTTCAGAATATCATGGGCTTGATTCAGTGCACCACTCATGCCCCAGGATACCCCCACTGAACTCTGGCTGCTGCTGCAAAAAGATATGGGTATCCTGCAGGTTTTTTTTTTAACTAAAATTGCTAGTCCTATCCAGGTGTCTTGCATACCCTATGGTGTCTCAGACAGCACAAGACGCCTATGCTCAGGTAACTGAATTAAGGCCTAGGTATCAGAGAACAATTATTTTTCTTCCAAGCCCAACAGCCAAAGAGTACTGTAGCCTCACCTGCTCCAACAGTACATAGGGCTGTTCCCATGGAGTTGCCAACTTCCATGATATCAGCTAAATCTCATCTGATGATCAGCAAACTCTTAACAAATATGAGAGACTAAAGGTTTCCTTTTGCCTGGAAAGTAGTGACCATTCCTGGAGATCTCTCTCAAAAGTATAATTCACCCTTACAACTGCACCAAGATGTTAAAACAAACAGAGGGAGAAGTTGCTTTCCCTCCATTAACTGTCCTTTACAACCTCATTGCTCAGCTTTAATAAGAGTGGATCCCATGCAGAGAATGAATCCAGAAGAAGTAGATGGAGGAGAACCACTTTTATGAGCCATAACTCCATCAAACACTTATCTGTAGTGAATTACTCGACACCTCTTAAAAAGAAAAGTCAATATCTAAACACTATAGCCTGTGTCCCTTATATGTTCTCATTTCTAAGTTATTTTAATCTATTTTACTTCTGTGTAATACCGTTGACTTAGTGAAGTTCACCCCATTATATATCAGTATAACTAATGGTGGAAGTACGGCCAGGTTATTTCCTTAAACTTGTATTTTTTCAATATAAATTTTATATGATGCATAAAATACACAAGTGATGGCAACCATTTCCTCATATTTCAACAACTAAACATTCAGCCTCAGTAGCCAAAGGTTTGAAAATCACAGCAAGGACAGACCAAGTTTGTTATGACAGCAATGACAAAGTTACAGAAGCCAGGGACCAAGAGGCTGTGCCACAGCAGTTCAGGACACACAGTATCCCAAATGTTTTAATATTGTCCATTAGAAAGAGTAAAGCAATTAGTCTCCACTGAGAACATCTGTCCACTGCAGTCATCTTACATAAAAAAGCTCCAAAAACCTACTACCCCTGACTTTCCGTTTAAAACCTGATATAATGCTATTTTTATTTTAGAAGGAAGTCTTATTTTGAAGCAGAAGGATTATTTCTCTTGTGCTTTAAAAAGAGAAGAATCTGGGCTCAGACAATTTCATTGCTTTGTGCTTTACTACTTGGCCATGGAAAACCCAGCTGCCTCTCATATTGGCAAATCAGCTAATCACTGTGAAATAGCAATTGTTTTGAATGGGTAATTGACTACAGGTGCAATGAATTACATATCCATTTCTGGAGCCAAAGATATAAAAAGAAGTTGGGTGTTGGGCTTTTTTTTGGGGGGTGGGGGGTGTGTGTGGATTGTTTTTGGGGGATTTTTGTGTGTTTTGTTTTTTTTTTTTTTTTTTTTGAAACAGTTTCATTTCTAAAGCAGCAATCCTTTGGAAGCTGCAATTGCTGAAACAACCTTAAACATTGCTTTAAGAGACACACATTCCCTCTGCAACGCTATAGGGAACTGCAAAATCAAAGCATCTGTTCCTTTTATGTCATTCTGAAGAAAAAGGAGGGACAAAATTTTGAGGGGGGAAAGAGGAAGATACAAGTACACACTGTGAGATCCACAGTCAACCTGTGATATTTTCATTGACCATTTAGCAAAAAAAACAATCCAAGTTTACAGAAACACATTCTCATGTCCTATGCTGCACTGGATTTCTAAATGATATAACCTGTAGCCCTGTTTCGAGGACTCATGCACTATGCTGTAAAGTGACAAAGTGAACTAAATCAAAAAAGTTAAGTGCAAACAACACATACAGCATGCAAAAAGGTCCAAATATGAGCTAGAGCATTATATCTAGTTGCTATACAAACACAGATCGAGAGAGAGGAGCTCTGAAGAGCTGAATCATTTGTCACAAGAGGATTCTAAATTGCTCTGCAAATTATACATTTAAGAATCAACATCTCCCGCATTGCAACATATGGTATATTTTGGATGCCACACAGCATCTGTTCATCTTCACACAGCAACCTCACACCACAGTTCAGCAACAGGAGGTAAAACAGTAGCTCCATTCCCAGAAAGAACAGTGTTGGGAAAAATCTCACCTATGTAGCTGGAAGAAGTAGGGAACTATTCTATTGCCTTTACCAAAAAAGTAGCGTGGAAATCCTAGCGTTGATACGCTTCATCAGAGACTGTGAAGAAAATTTAGCTTTGCTCAACGGAGTCCAGTGGATCTCTAACTGGTATATTCCAGCTGTGCTCGCTGCTTAAGGAATTACCAGCAACATGGTGGACAAGACATGGTATTTGAAATCTGAGACAAGCTCCTCATCAGAGGAAGGCCACTACTCTCCAACAATCTTTGATTTTCCTTGGGCATTCCTTCCTCAGAAGCAGTTTGCGGGGCTGAGTCTGACTGACGTAGCGAAAGCACACGAACCCATTAACAGCTGGGCTTCACAGTTGTTTTCGCTATGTCAGCCCCTATTCTGCTGCCCCTCCTCACCTACAAAATTCCTCAGGGAATCTGTTTATCTCTTCCCTCCTTTCAAAGGGTCAATCTAGTGCTGTCTCTCTCTCCTTCAGATTTCAGAATAACCGGGGAAAGCTTGGGGTAGGTGGGCAGCACCCCTCAGTATGACATACCTTCCCCTAGGCACGAGGAGCAGCAATAATCAAGCGGTTCCTTCCCTTCCTCATCAGTATTGCAGCCCTAAAGATTTAATCTACTAAACTTCTGAAGTGCAGGGCCAGCATAAGGTGAGATAAAGACATGGACTAATACTGGAATGCCCAACATAATATAAAACCAGGCAGACTGCTTCAGATCAGTATCCTGTCTCCAACAGTGGCTATAAGTAAATAGCCAAAGGAGAGAAAGCAGAGAGCAACCATTTTAATACTTCTGAGTGTTCTTCCAGCTGCCAGCTGTGTTCAGTTCAGGGATTTCCTGATCCTGATGTCATTTGTCTATCTAGTGACCCCCAATGGGTTTCTCTAACAAGTGGTTGTCCACTGTCCTCTTGAAACCCCATATCACTCGTCTTGCAACAGCAGCCTCCTTTGGGAAGGAATTGCACTGGTCTATCACTTGTTGCATTAAGAACGAAGCTGAACAGAGTATTTCCTTGGTTTTCTTCTGTCTTGAAAGAGTATAACACTGCTGAGGTGAAAAGAGCAATGTTGTTTCTTGGATCAGTGGAGATTCTTAAGCTGTCCATCTAGTAATGAAAAAGAAGCAGTGGGAGGGGGAAAAAATAGAAAGGAAGAATAAGTGGTAAGAGGAAAAAGGAAAAAAAGAGACGGGGAGACAGTTTTCTGAGCTGAAGATTTTAGGACGACAGATAAAGAATAAGACAAACCTCTGGACTGTCTGTTGGGTTTAACAGACTAGAATGAACTAGAAATTTCCTTTAGTCTTCAAAGAAAGGTTACTGCCTATCTGTGTGGAAGGCATTCACATGCACGCCTCCTATTAACTCTAATGGGAGCTAGACATGCAAATCTTCCCAGAAAACTCCCCCTGAGTTTTGTGCGTAAATCCTGCAAAAAGGACAGGTTAATAGGCTCACAGGTATAAAATAATTGCATGCTTATTAACCTCTGGGATTTTTCTTGAAAATAACTCTAATGACTACTGCTTCTTTTTAGAATCAAGGGGACATAACTACGCTAAATTGCCCCTGTGCTGTTATGTGGAAATGGTGCTTACAATTGGTAAACCACATAGCAGAGGATTTAGGCAAAACAGGCCATCATCTAATTTATATCTCACTTTGGCTGGTGGATTTCACTCAACTTGTTCAGTAATTTATTTGATGCATTTAGTACTTTTTCCTCAAAATCAATTGCTTCACAAATACATATACAGATATTCATATATATATATATGAAAAAATATATAATTATTTATCTCTGCCGTGCATAAGCCTTATTTAATACTTGTAAATAAACATTGAGACTGGACATATGTCACTTAAGTGTGCTCTTTCAAATGATTCATCTTAACATTTGGAAAATAATGCTCGATATCCTACCTTGATGTGAAGCCGAAGACTGCTGGGAGTCCGTGCCACTCCCTGACTCCCTCAGCAGCTACCTATTAGCACAAGAAGACTCCTCAATGGGTTCCTCAGTGAGATTCCTCTCTCTCTGTAGGCCACTGAGTGGATTCCTTAAGCTGCAGATGATTACGTTTTAAATTGCAAGAGTGCTTCACACTCCTATGCCACCTTCAACTTCAGAAGATCAAACAAAGGACTACCTTATTAAAGTCCAACACTTTCGTGAAGTAGGAAACTGCTTTTACACTCAATTTAGAGAAAATAAATTCTCAGGGGTTAATTAACTTGTGCAGTGCTGCTCAGGATGTTTCGTCATGGAGCCTTGGAGACACTACGTGAATCTTGATCTAACCATCTCTCTACCCATGTTCATGGCTTTATTTTTATCTTCTGGTTGATACTCAACTATTGCTTTTGCTGCTGGCAGGGATTTTGCCTGTCACAAGTGACCGGCTTACCAAAGAGTCATGCATTTTCTTGGTCAACTTACAAACTTGATGCTGCTTGGGCTACTTATCAAGGCAATACCACAGAGAAATGTCACTGTTTCACATGAAACTAAGAAGGCCCAGGAATTAATTGGTTGTGATTGATTCTGGAAAGGCAAGCTTAAAGCTACAAAGAATCTGATTAGCTGGATTCTGCCTTGATTTATATTCCTGTGTATTTTATGAATATGAGTATCATATTTTATATTATCAAGATTAATTAAATTGTGACTCTCTCACTGTAATTTCCACAAAGGTGGAAACAGATGAGAAAGCAATTAAGAGAATTCAGGACACTTCGGCTGAATCACTTCAATTTGCTAACAGTGAGCTCTGTTAGATCTTTTGCAGAGAGGACTGCTCTCCTATTTAGGACAATTCTGCAGAAAGAAAAACAGGAAAGTAAGAGAACAAGGGCATATGGGCTTTCTTTTGTTGGATGGGAACCACACTGGCTGTTCACTGTAGCATCTAGCTGCTTCCTAATCTATACTGCTCCTGTGGTCACTAGATTGCTGCTGAATTCGATAATGGAGCATCACAATTGATAGTAAACATAAATCTGTTGACTTTTTTTTCCTAAGAGCATAAGTCAGGCAAGATCTCCATACCACAACAACTGGCTTGGAACAGAAGGTGACAAACTACACAATATCCCTAGGAAATCAGGCTGAAATCTGCTAGGTGTATGCTGTCACAGTGTACGTGTCTTTTTTTCTAGCTTTGGGACATGCTTCCTTTGGGGAAGAGCCCTGTCGTCCCTGAGACTGCATACCTATCAAGAGCTCTCATCAAAGCTTAGCAGGAATCAAGTGCCAATCTGAAAACATTTCTGCCTTTATTTGCAATCAGCTTTAATGCAAAAAACATCATTTTGATTCATTATTCCTGAAGCTGTTGAGGATTCTGTGCCATCTAGTATGCTTGCAGTTAACAGCATCACAATTTACAGCTTTTCCTTGAGTACCTCCACGCTCCCATACACTGTCGGAACGTGCTTAATGAAAGTCATTTCTGCAGCAGATAAGAACCACTTTTTCTTTACAGGGGCTTTAAATTGTAATGGTATATTAAACCACAACTATGGATTGGAAAGGAAAAAAAACACAACAACATGATTAGGCATTGAAACACTCAGTAAAACTGTTACTTATAATGAGTAAGAAGATGAAGATGTACAAATAAAAGCACAGCATGTTTTCTTTGAGCATCCTTATTAATGAGAGGGACTGTGAGGCTTCAGTATTAAACAGCCGATGAACGGCAGCCATTTACATCCGAACAAATTGATCCTAGCAAGATTAGCAGAGCTGGGGGACAGATTTCAAGCCTCTCATTACTTTATATGGAGACAGATCTTAGACAGGACTGTCTCCTCACCTTCAATAGGGTTACTCTTGAATAGCGCCTTAGAGGCAACTTCTGTGCAGGCTGGGGTTTTCAAGGAGGCCAAGGGACTTAGGTGCTCAAGGAAAATAGGCATTTTGTTCCCACTGATCAGCAATGGAGTTGAAGCATCCATCTTCCTTCAATTTTTTAAATAAGCCTGCTTTTTCTTTCCATGGAAAGAACTAGTATAAATGCGTTTGTTGGTTGTCACACCACTGGGACATGTACCGAGTTTCTGTAAATTGTTGGAAATACTTGACCAGTATATTTAAATTATATTTTGAGGTTTTCTTTTTACAAAATTATTATGCAGCAGAATCAGACTTTTGCAGCAGCAGAAGCAGGAATAGGTTTTCATGGAAAGCTGCCCATCTCCTGACTTGTCTATAGAAAAAGATGAGTGAAGCAAAAAAAAATCAAAAGAGGGTTTTGGGGTTTTTTAAGGCATAAGTAGAATGAAAATTGCAGAAATGACAGACCAAAATAAAAGGCAATGGCAGGTAAGTTTCCAACTCCAAAACCTTGAAGTTTTTATAGTCACCCCACACGCCCCCTTTTGAGGTAAGACCCATAATATTCATCTATACAGGGGATTCACATAGATGGTTTGTGGGAAACTGAATGGGCTTTCACTGCAAGAAAATATTCCTCTTTTCTGGTCTGTGTAGGAGGACCCAGTTATTCTTTCCTATTTAATCAGCATATTCACTTAGAATGTGCTGACTGTTCTTGGATTCATAACTAATAGGCAATATACCAGTTTCATCAAATCCAAAATGAAATGTGCAATTTAGAAACCTAAATAGAGCAATGAAATATGTGATTATTTAATAGAAAATAGTGATTTAAGATCCTCAATCCTGTTCGGCTATCACTGAATTTTGTTTGTAACATAGTCATCATTTTCTAAATACACTGTACATGTAGGAAACCATTTAATATATGCAGTTTTCCCCTTACTGTTTCTGTAACTTCAGTGCATAGTAATATGTGCAGGGCCAGACAACAGAAACTCTGGAACACCTTAGACCCTGGAACATCTACTCAGGAACCGCTGCATTGCCCCATAGAAAACTTCAAGACTGTCTTGACTGGCCAGAAGAACAGAGAAGACAGTAGGCAAGAGAACCCCATAGGCAAGTTTTCTGTGATTCAGAGAGAGAGATTTTCTTACACTGTGGTTTACAACTATAATTGTAACATACACAAGAAGTCAAAAGTTAGCACTCTGGTCTTAGTAGTAAATATTCATGAGGATTTGCATTTTAAAGTCAGCTTCCATTCTGAAATGTGCAGGTTTTCTTTTCTCCTTCTTTCCTCCTTCCCTCTTTTACATCATTGATTTGAACTGTTGGTACTGACTACATCCTGTATGTCTGGCCAGGATAATAAATTTGACCAATTGAGATCATGTTTCAGGAGGATCTTCCTAGGGTTACCATCTTTTCTGAAGCTCTCTCCTTACAGCCTCTGGCTCCAGAAAAGACAGGACTCATTCTCCATCACTTCCATATAAGCCAATACATAGACATACTCTGGGGATGTTGTGATCTAGGGCCTAGTTTTTAACAGAATTTTAGCAATGAGCCAAAGGTGTCCTACCACATAAATCCTTAAGAGAGACAGCTCATAAGCCATCAGCCGTGCAAGGGGAGAAGGCAGAAACAAATAAAAGATGAAGAGATGAGATGAATGAATACTAGTTAAGTTTAAAGCAAAGAAGTCAAAGCATTAGAGATTCAGGAAAAAAGCCTAGAGACATGGTAAGATAAAAAAGCTAATGGAAGAAGCTAAGGAGGAAATGGCAGCTCTGCAAGATCAAGGGTCAGGCCATTGCAAGCAGCTCCGGAGACTGACATTTCCCCACATGTCAAGTGCCTGACCAGCTGAGACTTGGTGCATGCCTGCCCTGGGGGTGATAAATACATTAACGCTCAGCCTACCAGCATGTTTGTCTTAGCTCCTTACTGGGAGTATTAGAGAAAGTTAGGTAATTACTAGGTAATTGTTATCACTGTGTACTTATAAAAATATCATCCTGCTTTCAAATCTCCAAGCCTTGCCAAAGTTGCCCAAATAAAGTCACCCATAGACACAAGGGATACAGTGGGACAGAAGGAAGTAATGTCTCCTTAAATATTTAGCCAACTGCACTGCATCCTTCTCTGTCTCTCTTTCCATGGTCTAGCATGGAAACAGAGGCAATGGGATGATTTAGAAACATTATGATGGTAAGGTAAGTATCCCATTTGAAAGATTTGTTACCCTATTTCTTTTCCCAAAGAGAGATCTGGGAATCTTCTTATAAAGAGATGGAGAAATTGGCTCATTAAAAAGCAAAGTTATCGGCATGGGTTCACTAAAAAGGAGTACTGTCAGAAGAATATGACAGAGTGCATTGATGAGGACATCAGGACAGGAGCCAGTCTGATGTAATATAACCTAGAATCCAGAAAGTCTTTTGACAGCATTTTTTATGGGAAGTTAAGCAGAACAGGCCTAGTTTCTGGACTTGAAGTGAGAGCATAGAAAGCTGACTGCTGAATTGAGAACAGAGAGGCATTTGTAAACAGTGGTAAATCTCATTTTTAACGGGGAGAAGTGATCTCTAGCAAAATGGAGTCATAGGCCTGATTTTACTCAACAGTTTTAATATATTCACTGTCTGAAAAGAACAGGTTGATACGCTGATTCTACACAAAAGGAACAACATAAATTATATTTAATTATATAAATATCAATCCTTTCCTGTAATTGTACCATAAACTACAAAAGTTATCTGATAAAGGTTAAAAGCATTAGACAGATTGGCAAGATTATCTTTTTTTTTTTTTCCCTTTAAGGCTAGGGCAGTGATTTTTACCTGTTCAAAGATATTCACATCTGTTTATAGCAGTTCATTATCTAGCACCTTCAGGATTTGTGCTTCTGAACTCCTGAAACTTGTGACCAGCTAAGGACCACCTGAGCAACTGTTTAAATCTTTTAAAATGAAAGCAAATCATTGAAGGTTGTTTTGGTTTCATATAAATATATACATATACATATAGGCATTTACTCTTTGATAATTGTTAGGTTGCAGCTAGATATTCCAGGTTATAAAGGAGATTAAGGAGAGCCAGCCAATGTACTGATGCTTCAAGACATGCCATGACACAGATGTCCCTGTGAGTTTGTTCTTTGCTCCCAGAGGTTCTCCTGAACAGACTCATAGGTCATTTGTCACTCGTGTGAACCTCTCGTCTATCCATGCGAAGTCCATATGCTCTCTGGGACTGGAGGTGGACCACTCCTCCCATGAGCTCATGATGTTGTGTCTAAACAAGCTAGCTGATTTCCACGGTGCTGTGTTTCTTTCTAGGGAGGGAAGGTTCATGGAGATCACACAACAAGGAATTGCTCTAAAAAGGGGAAGAAAGATAGAAACTGTCTACACTCTCCCTTTTCTGCTGCCACTACTACGTTGCCTCAGTAGAACCACATACATTTGTTCAACTCTGATGGGACGGGGAGAGGTGAGGTGAGGAGAAGAGGTCAGAGGAACCATCTATGTAGGCAGCAGGGCCATGTCAACAACAAAAGAAAACAAAACCAAAAAATATGTTATGCTCAGGCAGTTTCAGGATAAATACATGTTGCTGGCAATTCCAAATGGATGCAAAGAAATTAGGATAGTACTTGTTTAAATTCATTATTTATTCTGAATCCACTAGTTCCAAAAGGTACAAGATAATCAGAATTTCTTTTAGAAGATTCTGCCAACTTCTGGCAGTGCTAAAGCAACAACAGAATAAAGATAACTTTATGAATGCATATAGTGGACATTTTACGGGACCATTTTTGCAGCTTTAGATACTATACCATTGACAACCTAGAAGGTCTCTGGTCTCCAAACCTGACTGAAATAATGTGCAAGTGAAGATCAGTAAAAATTGAGATGGTTCACTTTGACATGAACTCAGTGGTCTCAGTCAAGTTTCAAGGGAAGAGGTGCTCATGGTCCAGAAAATCACATTCCCCAGGGAAATACTGGACATGGCATGAGGGCACCCAAGGCCTGTCTGGAGGTCGAGACTCCAGTTCTCTCTGATGAAAGATGTAAATCATTCAAGTTTTTAAAATAGGGATAACAGGATGCTTTGTGTGGATGAAAAACGTAATTGGGGAGGAATGATGGAATGATGCAGGGTAATTGTTGTCTAGCTAATCAGGGACATAGCTCTGCCAGCTGAGCCACTGAAAGTGAAGTGACAACACAATCTTTCACTAATTTAAAGTCTGATTCCATTGCGGAGCAATTAATTTCTCAGTTCACAAACAAAAGGTTGACATTTGGAGATCCCGGCAGAGAAGGGAGCATGTTTTAATCTTGCCTTGCAAAATTCTTCTCACTCATTCAACGAAGGGATTTTGTTTCTTGGCAGACATGCAATTATCATTAGTTTTTAATTATGAGTATAAATGGCAAACAAGCATAGATGGCGCTTGGGCTAGCCCGTTTCCCTGTCAGTTTTGCAAGGCTGCTTTAATCTCATCTATTATTGCATATTGGTGCACAACATTGAGTGCACAGAGGGGATTTCCAAAGCCTGGATCCTGAGGATGTAGAATACAAGGATACTTGGGCAGTAGTGGGCACTGGCCTTACCCAGCATGGAACAGCATCCTGCAAAAGGGGAGTAATGGGAAGACTTGATGTAAAAGAGAAAACCATCACTCTTCTAAGTAGGCAGGTGATGCTGACAGGACAAGGCAAACTGGGGAGAACAATAAGGCAGCCTGTTGAGCCATCTATTTTGATCCATCTTCAGGCAAAAGGTGAAGAACATTTAGATGAATTAGATATACTTGCATGAGTGATGTTTGATGAAATCCACCAACATTTAAAGAACAGTCTTAAAGCAGTTAGTGTCAAAAGGTGATGAAGGGTGGAGAGATCCTAAGGGACAGGAGTAAAAGTAAAGTACCTACTTTATAAAGGAAAAAAGTGTGAGGCAAACAAGGGTAGAAGAGACTTGGAGAACTACAAAATAGTCAGAACGCCTTTGTTTTTCAGAAGAATTCTGAAACAAATGGCTAAACACCTATTTCAACAGCTACATTTTTTTAAGGGTTGAGAAAGATTCCAATGGAGTGGTCAAAAGCAAATCTTGTGAAACTCTTACTTCTCCTGTGTTTTATTTTATTTTACTTTACCACGACATCTGGCCAAAGAGATAAGGAAAAACTGTGATATACGAATCCTGATGTCAGTAGGATTTCTTACACTGTCCTCTGTGCCATTACTATATACAAAGCAGGGAAATATGGTCCTAGTGTGAATGGGCAATCCTGAGAAAAGCACTCAGAGAGTTGTTCTGTGAACTTAATTGTAAAAGTGGAGGCAGAACAGGGAAGACCTTTCTAGGGTGATTCTTGTAAATAATATCCTAAATCTGGTCCAATGCATTATTCTCTTTCCAGCTCAAAGAACAGGATTTGTGGAAGGCACCACACTGCAGGGATGACAGGGCTGGAATGGAAAGTGATCTTCCTACAGTGAACAAATGTCTGAAATCAGCAAGACAAACACTGTAGAGACAAGAATAGAGTATTGTATTTAGGAAAGAGAAAGCAAATGATTAAATAAAAGCAGGAAATAACTGACTAGGCTGCTGAAAAGGATCTGGAATTTTATGGACCACAAAATAAATATGGGATGCTGTTGCAAAAAAATCAATCAGTCAATCAATCAATAAAATGACACATTTAATATCGATTCAAGCTATATAAATCACAGAAAGCCATTTGTGATGCTGATTTATATTTCAGTGCATCAATGGCTGTCTACATTAAAAGAAGGGAACAATGTGGTTTAGCTTCCAGCAAAGAAGAGCTAAGTGAGATTCAAGGTGAATGCTGGGACGGTGAGTGAGAGGCAGGAACTGGCTACCCAAAGAAGATGCAGAACAGCCCTTA
The DNA here is from genome assembly GCA_008921705.1 of Burhinus oedicnemus. NCBI lineage: Eukaryota > Metazoa > Chordata > Aves > Charadriiformes > Burhinidae > Burhinus > Burhinus oedicnemus. The sequence goes on along the minus strand of VFFE01007631.1, from coordinate 2,358,809 downwards.
CCAAATGCTTTGGAACAACAACAGAGACAAACATCTCTTGGGACAAGGTCATGGCATACCAAGATCCTGTCTCTCTGCAAGGGGATGGAGAAGATTATTTCTCAGGGGCCTTTCCAGCCTTCTACATCTGTGATTCTAGCTTCATACATGAAAAGAGTCTTTACCAGAGTTTTCTTTAAAGATAAGATGTCCAAAGTTAGACTCCTTTGAAAAAACAAGTTTAAAAAGTAATCTAATGATGTAGGTCTTTGTTAAATAGTCAGCTGGGCAACAGTTTGGGAGTTTTCACTTTCAGCCGATCAGGATTACAGCTAAAGGCATCAATGTTGCTCTCACCTGTGTTAACTTAGGAGTGAGTAAATCAGAATTTTGTGCAGAATGGGAGGAGGACTGGGCCCACAATATTCTGGCTCTGTTTTTGGAAAAGCAATAATACCTGCTCTGACCCAGGGGATGGTCCAGGTGAGCATAAGCCAAGCAAAGAAATTTAGATGCTCTTGAGAAAAGGACATTGCAACCTTCAAGAAGTCTCAGGAAATGCTTTGTCAGAAATGAAGCGTGTTTCATTTCACTGGTACCCACCTATAGACTTAGTTTTCTGCCTAGAAACTTTCTTAATCTAGCCAAGAAAAAATAATTCTAATTATCCTTTCCCCAGACTGAAACTGGAGCCATTTCAAGGTGTTGGTTCTCAGCATCTTTCATTTTCACAGACCCCTATTGTTCCAATTCTTGATAGAAATGCCAAAGTGTGATGGGAGAATGTATTATCATTTGGATTTCATCTTGCTGAAAGATGTTTTCCATTGTTGTTGTTATTATCATATAAATTACAGCTTCAACTAAAAATGGTGATGCCATGCAGGATTAATAGTGCCATAAAAAAATTTTATTCTAGAACTCTTTAAAAATATTGATTTAAAAGAACAATAAAATTTGATTTTTGCCTGCTGCTTCAAAGTATCATTTGGTTCATTCTAAATATCAAGCAGTAGAAAGTTAAAAACCCTCAAATAATGAATGAAGCAAAATATGCAAAGAAGCCACCACCAAAACTTTGCATCAGGGAGAACAATAGTCACTATCCACTCCTGGGAGAAGAATAGAATACTGATTTATTGATCAGTAAACTTCAGCAATTTTTAAGCTGAAAAGCACCTAATTTTACAACTGAATTCCTAAGATGACAATGGAAACACGTTTTTTTCTGAAAGGTATTATGCTTATATAAGGCCATAACTTAATCAGGTAGTACATGCAGCTTTAGGGCATTCTGTACCACATCAGAGACTCTGAGGCCCCTTGGGTATAACTCTGATCTGGCAAGAACTCAATCTGCCTATTCTTTAAGAAACTACTCTGATGGGTAAATTTTGCACCAACAAGCTTCATGACGTATCAAATGTCACGTGTTGTCCTCACCTGCTTAACTTCATTCAGATTAGTCATCATCTGTGCTTCCACAGCCAGCATAAAGCTTAAAGCACATAAGCTCACTAATTTGACAGAAATGTGACAGAAATTCAACACTGGATATGGATCAAAAATCGTACTTTTGAGCAATCCATTTGTGCACACACCTGGTATTAATGATCACAGAGACACATGGCTTAAGAGGAAGGCTAGCAGTGTGTGATCTAGTTAAAGTCAAAAGGAAAAGAGCTGTAAAGAGTTTCATACTCAAAAGGTGGCAATATTGGGAAATGGGTTGAGATGACAGTTACGGGACCATGCAGAAGCTGGTAGGAAGAGGTGTAAGGTAGTTGCTGTCAATCAGCATCCTCATATAGAGATGTCTCTGTGTGTAGAGCACTCAAGAAACCAAGTGCAGTTTGGATACAGAAAAAGGAAAGCGGTGCTGTCCAAGAAATGACCTAAGAATCTCCCTCGAGGGTTGAATATAGTTTAGCAAAAAATTCCACCAAGCTCTTTGCTCTCCATAGCCACCAGTGGAGATCCAAGATAAGAAAAAACATAGATAGAAGTTTCCTTTCAAAAAGAAACAGGCTGTCCTTGGGCAGGACAATCAGCAAAGTGATGCGTACTGCAGCAACTCACCTCCTGCATTCAGTGGTGCTGAGACAAAAAAGGTTGTTACTGCGCACATTCTGCAAACTGTGAGAGCTTGACTGACTTGACCACACTACACTGTGTTGTTCTTGGCTACAAGGGCCTTATCAAAGCCCTGATAAAATAATTACATGAAGGTAGATAAAGATGTGGCCCTCTTTACTGTAGGATATGAGCATTGATATCTAACGTTTATCCTCACAACACTCCCGGGATATAGCATCTGAGGCACAGATGGCTAGAAGTTGTATGTTCAAAGACGCTTCAGAAACTACCTAGCTCTTCAGGAGGGTAGTTTTTGAAGCTCTAGAGCTACAATTTAGATGCCACAGACACTCTCAAAACTTCCCTCTGGCAACTAAAGCTTCAAGTTAGATGACACAGTCTCAAAACTTCCCTCCAGCTACTACCCTAAGACCCGTGACACTTTAAAAGGGGGCCAAATTTCTCCAAGTTGACACATACAAAACTGCCAGGATACTGATGCCACAACATAACTAATCATGAGCTGCTTTAGCTGTTCAGAGCTCTAATTCAGAACCTGGAAAGTATGAAGCAAGATTTCCAGATCAGGCTTTTCTCCGTCTCAGAGAGTTCTAAAGTACGTGTGATCCTTTTTGTGGACTGGGACTTCTGAGATGCAGGAAACTGAGGTTAAAGGGATTCATGGTCAAGTCTTTTACATCTTAGCTACAAATCTGTATCACTGGACTAAGAATCATAGAATGCTTTGTGTTGGAAGGGACCTTTAAAGATCATCTAGTTCAAGAAGTCAGATTAGACCTGATATTTCCAGGTATTTACTTGAAGACCCCTGAACAGAACTAGTAAAAGGCAGCAACATGGTGATGGAGGAACTCTCAGCTTGAGCACAGAGTTAAAATCTCTGTGCCAAATCAAGCACAGCTGAATTCTGAACACGCCTCACTTAAATTCCAGGTAAGTGCTGAGCAGCAGGTAAATTAGCCTGCATTGAGCCTTGTGCTGCAATGACCAGATAGCTTTCTTTTCTAAAGACAGCTCACTATACTTTTCTGAAGAACCTTATTAGAGGTAGCAGCATTAGCATCAGATGCATTGGCATGTCTACGAGATAAAAATGTGGTGCTGCTCAGAAATGCTACTTCAAGTTCCCAAAGCCACAGAGCCTCACTAAGATAGCCTTGCATTCAGGAAACCCATCCCTGCTTCACTGCAGGATGATGCAGTTACACATTTGATCTGAGGGCACTAATAATAATTCCTCTTTATGTTCAGTAGCATGCACACACTGTTTGCAGTGTAAATATGGCACTGTGGGCAGGATAAATTGCACAGGGCAGTCAGTGTCAGAAAAAGGGCACAAAGCTTCCCTAGTCCCAAGCTTCGCCGCTCTTTGCCACGCCACTCCCCAGCACGGGCAGGGGGAATGGCTGGGCTTGAAATACAAACCTTCACACACCTTCTAGGAGCCTTGTGGGGAGAAGTTAAGAATGACCACCGAGGCATGGCACGGTTGCGAGGGCAAGAGAGAAGCCACAGCAGGGTGGATTCCTTGTAGCAGCCCCATTCTTCCCCCACGGCTGCATGCAGGTCTCAGCAGTAACTAAAGCCAGAACCCAGAAGTGTAAAGAAAAACAGAGGAGACGCTAAAGTGAAGCAACAGCCTGACAGCTCATCAACCTAGCGTTCCTGTATTTGACTGAATTTAAATAATTCTTATAGGCAGGGACTGTTATACCTTGACACTAGTCCATATGTGAAACTCTCAACAAGTGAATACTGCTGCTCTTTCTGATTTACTGTGCACGCAAAACCTTCCCTCTAATCTTGACAGTAAATATTCTGTTTGTTTATTTTCTTGAATAAAAGGGAAGAACCAAGCTCAAGGCTGCAAAGTCAGTATAAGAGAATCAAATTTATTCAGAGAACATGTGCAAGGCTGTACTAGGAAAAACCAACGAATTAGGGTGAGGGCATATAAAACAGAGTAAAGAGGAAAGGTTTTTAATTACTATTTCATATGCCATCAATTTTCCTGCTACAACCTAGCTGTCCATGCAGTCACTTTCTCAGTCTTGCACAGATGCCGTTCACATATGCAATCACTGTTAATCCCAACTCTAAATGTCTCCATGAAAACACAGAGAGGTGCTTAAGCATTTGCCAACCTGCTAACCTACTGGCAAAATAAGCAGGGGTGTGTAATAAAATGCCTTACGGATTTTCAGGAGCCGTTACTTTCATTTCTTAAGAATTCAGCAAACAGGACGATACAGGAGCAACACTATCCTATCCCGTTTGGGGTGGAAAAATGAGGTCAGGTTGTGCCTGCCTGGAAGGCAGCAGAGCTTACGTGGAAACGTGACACTTCTCCACGACCGACCGACACTAGGTGGCACTGGTGGTATTCACACGCATCTCATCCGCCTTCCTCTTTCTGAAAAGGCATCCACTGATACCTTTCGACTTTCAGCAAGCAAGACTGCGGTGGAAAACAACTCAAGTATTTCTCTCAGTGGTTTATGAGCCAAAGATTAAAAACACACTTTTTGCCATATTACTAGGGGCTGAAGGAGGACTGACTGACCCTCCCTTTCTCCCTCAGCACTGTCTGATTGGGTCTTCAGCTTGTTAACCTCACTTCCATGGCATTTAATGATTACAAGCCAACCGATAGAAATACTATGTTGTGCATAATGGTGTCTTTATAACCATTAATTATACTGTTATATTACATGTGAGAGTTGCCAAAGGGCTGGATTCTGTGATAGTGAGCTGTCAGTGCTGATTGATGGCATTAATATCCTTATCTTAAAGTGTAATTAGACATATTTGAAAGTGTTAACACTACACAGGGGTTAGCAGCATCACAAATTATCCTTCTTTAAACTGACTTTAGAAACTCCCTAAAGGTTGCTTGTCAGTATGTTTACTTGCTCACAAATTCAAGAAAACAAAACAGAACAAAGTAGCAATAAAAAGAAGGGGAAATGGCTTTCCTTGGAGCTCATGCATTAAAGCAAATAGAGGCACAGATTAAAAACTGTACAAGAGAAATCATTTGGGTGTAACCAAGAGAATCGAAGTACCAACAAAAGAAAGGAACTGCCACCAAGTTGGCAAGCTCTGCAATGAAGGTCACCACTCAACTGCTCTGGTTTTAGATTAACTTCTTGCTCTGAGTTCTAGGAAAAAAAACAACAAAACAGTAATTCAGAGGTGGAAGAGGGTTTACTTAAATCTAAGGAACATAAGTAATTGAGCCTTTTTCATTATAAACATGCTAAAAGTTGCTCTTCCCAGTCAAACCACTTGCACAGCGGTACAGGTTTCCGCCTGTGAAACCTTTCTTAGCAACAGCAATTTGAGCACAGGTTTCACCTCTGTGTGACACGTAGAAACCCATCCATGTGGTTCTTTGTTTTGCTTCTACCTCATAGAGACCACACAGCCCCAGCACAGTCCCTGCTCCTGCTGTTGAGGCCTGGTGCCAGCAATCCCTAGCCTCATTCTTTAGAGATGAGATGTACAGGTAGAAGACTTCAGGCACTTCTTGTAAATCCCTACTGCAATATTTAATTTCCTTTAATGTGAAAGCTGAATGAAAGTGGCTGTCCAGTAACACACCTAAAGGCCCACCCTGCTGCCTCCTGGTTTAATCAAGCTGGAACTTTCCCTGAAATACTGGCTCTCTAAGCACACAGGTGGGCGATTTTACTTGATATCCAACCTTTCAGTTGTCTTTTCTTCTTTTGCACATTTCTGCAAAATCCCAAACCACCCAATGCTCGACAAGTTCAGACAGTCTATACTTCATTTATAGATGATATAAAAAAATCACACCTCTGAGATCCTAGAGTTCATCTTCTAAAATCTGTTTTGAGTCAAAAGAAACAGAGAACCTACACAAAACATTGATTTATAGTTCCCTAACACATCTGCAAATCAAGATCCTTCACGTGAAAGGTCATCTTATTTCCAAATCTTTCCAAGCTCTATCTGCCAACACTCAGTAACTCTGAAAATGCAGCTAGCCAGTTTGAAAACTTTACTGTGTGTGATTTCTAGGCTCACTATCACCTCTTTTCAGGTCTTCTCTGCTACCTCTCTTCCAGTTTTCTGTCTTCAACTATCTACTTAACAGGAGAGTGTACAGGAGATAGAGCCAGACTTTTATCAGAAGTATGTAGTGGAAAGCACAGACACATTGGGACTTGTGAAATTCTAATTTTTCACCATAAGGTAGGTCAAACAGTGGGGCAGGTGCCTAGAGAGGCTGGGGAATCTCCAAATTTGGAGATGCTCAAAGCTCAGTTGGTCAAGGTACTGAACCAAGGTCCTGTTCTAGCTTGACCGAGTTTGAGTTGGGCATTGGACTAAAAGACCTCCAGAGGTCCTTAGCAGTCCAATATTTTCCATGATTCTAAGTTTCTGTGTCACACTAGTTAATATGAATTATGTTATATGTTGCAGAAATAATCTTTTAAATTTGTGATGCTTTTGTATCTGTGAATAGCCACTATTTGTCTACAACATTCTGTTGTACTTAAATAGGATTATTTACAGGATCAGTAAAAATTTGGCTGACGATCTATTCTCTTCCTACTTCTTTCAGTAATAGCTAAGAGAAATTATGTCCATGCTACCTAAGGGCATGCTCCGCTGTAGCACCAGAGTTGATCAATACTTGAACTGAAAACTTCTGGGAAACTGCCTCAAGGGTTAGATGCAGCATTTCTGCTTTTTCTTCAGCAACAAGCCGTGCAGTGCAAGAGGCCAGTTCTTGATACTGGAGAAGGGGACACCAAGAATACTGCATGTCTGTCTTGTCACCATGAAAGCAGCTCAATACTTCTTTAACTGCAAATGATTTAGTACTGGTGCCCTGGCCAAAACTAAACATGGTAGTTACTGCATGTCCTTCCCACTCTACCCTTTCCCTCTCTTGGGTTTCAGCTAGCAAGAGCATTCTTCCCTACAGTGGAAAGCCCTTTGATTTTTTTCCTAGACCCTGTATGTGAGGGGGGAAAAAAAGGAGAAATCCTGCTCCATGTTGCTGTCACAGGGGATGTTCCTATGTAAGTCCTCTGACAGAGGCAAAGAGCTGAAGGAGTGTGAACTCCTGGCTACACCTCCGTTGTGACCCACTCCCACCTCACCTTCTCCTGTCCCTTGTTTCTTTGGCTGTTGGGGGGGCACCGTGTGCACCGCAGTGTACATCTTGCAGCCAGGTGTCACGCACCAGAGTTCACCCAGGTGAGCTATGCTGGTCCTAAAGCTGCTTTATGGCAACCTAGAAGGCCTGAGCATAACGATGTTTCAAACATTTAATAAAAAGCACGTAAACCCTTATAAAGACTAAACCTTCTGCAGTACAGCTGAGTAGCTCTGTTCTTCAGAAATGTGCTGCGAAAGATTCTTCTCCCTTCAGCCCTGCTCTTTCAAACACTTCTCTGTCCAGCATCGTGACTCATTTTTGCTTCATCTTACGTAACGTGACAGAAGTGGAGATGACAGCCCAGCCCCAGAAACTGAGATTAGTTTTCTGAAACACCATGTCTCGACTGACTTATTATTATGATTATAGATCATGGAAATTCACTGATTACTGCAAATGAGGAAGATACAGTAAGCTTCCTCCAAAGGGATACGGTAGCTATAAACAGGCTGGCACAAGCAAATAAATGCACCCTGAGATTAGCATTTTGAAAGCAATGGAGCAAGGAAGATATGAGAGGGACTAATCATTCACAGGAAACAAACTATTTTATTTGGTCTGTAATGAGGCATTTGAGGGTGTTTTAAAGTTTTAGATTGTCACCGAGTGAACTATTCTCCTATTAATCTGTTAGAGAATTGGTAAACAGCCACAAAAGGAGAAGCACATGCCTACGGCATTAGAGGAAATATTGCCTACAGATTACAGTAACAACTATTTTCCAAAGGCTGGAAGAACACCTGAGAATACTACCTCTGCTGATAACTCTATCTCTGCAAAGGAGCAAATGCTCAACAATTATCTACACCACCAAGAACGGTCCCATTTTTCTGAATGCCTCCATAAAAGCAGCCAGGGACCAGGTTTATGAGATACAGGAGAGCCAGGTAAAGAATTACCAAAAGAAAAAACAAAGTATTAATTTTGCCTGAGAAATTGTAGGGGAAGGGAAAGCAATGGAAGCTTGCTTCATTTTATGCAGGGCTTATTTATTTATTTATTTATTTATTTTAACCTCAGCCTCAGCTCTCCTACATACCTTTCTCCATGTCCAGGCACTTGTAGGGGTGCGTCACTTCAGGGAGGAGGTGGGTTTTCCACTGTTATGCAGGTCAGCATGCCGTGCTGCATCAGACAGACTAGATTATCCACAAGGTGTTTTAATGAGTCTGTGTATTTTGTTCTCTTTTCCTCACACCATGTTGCAGATGGTCTGCCAGTGAAAAAGCTGGGGGAGGAGGGAAAGGGTTTTCCTGGAAAACACTTTAAAAACACTGTCTCTGTCTTTCCAAAGCCTTCACTGAGCCAAGACAGCTAGTGGAGAATCTGAAAGGAAAGTAAAATAAATCAACACTACCTTCACAAGAAACAGAAAGGGTGTTTGGGTTTTTTTTCTTTGTTTGTGGGGTTCTTTTTTGGTTGTTTGGTTGTTTTTTTGTTGTCGGGGTTTTTTTGTTTGTTTTTGTTTTTTGCTAGGGCTGGGAATTCAGACAAACTGACTCACTCTGTGCACTGGTATAAACTGGCGTGGCACCATCAGGTCTTTTGTCTTCAGCCACGAACAAAGCTCAAAGTGTGTGCGTGCATGTCTGTGAGGGGCTGCGTGTGCGTATAGGTGTGCATATGCTATTGGCAATACCTCCCTTATTACTAAGGTGTTTTTAGCCTCAGTTCTCCCTGATCTGGTGAGGAGACACACTACAGTGGGTGCTGGCACCAGGACAGCAGGCAGCCTGTGTCTGCCAGACAAACTTCAGAGTGACTTCTTGGCATCATCCGATGGTGGAATATGAGATACAACTATTGAGCATCTCCAGCCTACCTCCTGTCTACTTCAAGCAGGTTTATCATTGGTGTCCCTTTTTCCTCTGAACAGGATAAAAGAGGAAGTAGAAGAGCTACCCTATATGACATATAAATGACATACCATTTATTCTCTTTAAGTATCTTCACAGCTTCTACAATACACTGAGAGTTACACTTGGTACTTTAAGTGAAAGATCTGTTTTTTCCACTGTGCTTTGCTGTTAAGACAATTCAGACTGTCTAGTCCAAGGAAACTCTAAAAGTAAAGAGTTTAGATAAGCAGAGACCAGGACCATCATAACTGTGCCCTACACACCAATACTCACATGAGTATTGTGGGTACACTGGATAGGGGCTGCTAAGGGCGCAAGTAGTGAAACTACAGAATTGAAAGGGGACACTTTCTGGACATGTTACATTGGGGAGTGGGGAAATGGCAGGTATTTTTCCACAAAAATAATAATTGATCTCTGTGGACTTTTAAGAGCCTTTGCTAAGACTCTGTTTACCCAAAATATCTTTTGGCTCACACCTTGTGCCTGAAGTATTTCAAAGCAAGAAAGAATAGATTTTTGATAACAGCAAAGACATTAGAGTTCATCTAGATGATATTCTAAGATTGGAACAAACAGTAGAAGAACATAGATAGATTGGAAAAAACTGATGTGCAGTTTAAAGCTCCCTGGAGAGAAACATAAATTTAAAGAAATAGAGGAAAAGTGACTGAAGAAAGAATGCAGACAGATCCGCAAGACTTACAGGTCAGTATATCTCCATCTGCAGAGGAAGGAAGTATACAAAGATTTAAGGGAATTGTAAACTGGGAAGGTGGAAGGGTCTATATCCATACTGGCTGCTGAATGTGCTAATGGAGAAAAAAAAGAATGTTAACATGAAGGAGTAGGAAAATATCAAACAATCAATAAAGGAATAACCAAAAGTGCCAGCCAGAACTTTCAAGAAATGCCTTTAAGCAAGCTGTCAGGTCCTACTTCTACTTTAAGGTATATTGCTCATGGCAGACAAGTCAAATGTACCCAGAACTTTATCTAGGACTGATATGCACAAGTAGAAAAAGGGCTTTCAGCTGCATCTGGAGGCATGAAAATTCTTAAATGCTTTGATATATGACAGAGGTATAGACAACACAGATCAGGAAGTTTTAGTGACATTTGCATAAAAGAATAGTAGACACACCTTTCTAATTTATGTGAACCATTTTTTTTCAGGTGCTGCCCAATGGTTTAGCACTAGAAAACACACTTGGAAAACGTGTGATGATACCAGATACTTTGTCCAGAGTTTTCAATAGAGCCAAGGTTCAATAAAAACAATAGTCTAATACTGTGCCAGCAAATATCTGAAGAAACATCCAAAGTTTGTATAGATTAATTTCCTTATTCAAAAAACAAAACAAACTGCAAAATGTTTTGGATTCTGGATGATAGTATGTTCTTCCAGGTACAAAGAAAGGCAGCTAAAATGATCAAGGGGATGGAGAAGCTGCTTTATGAGAAAAAACTAAAAAGGTGGAAGCTCTTCAGTAAAAAAAAAAAAAAAAAAGACCAGAGGGAATAAGATTAAAGTTTATTAAATCATGCAGGCAGTGGATAAGCTGACTGCAGAACTGTTGTTCATGACATCCTGCAATATTAGGAGTAGGGAGCACTCAGGCAAGACTTAGAGATTGGTTTAAAGTAGATAAGGAAATACTTCCTTACGTGGCAGGGAGTGAACTCCTAGTGCTTGCTGTCACAGCCGGTTGCAGAAACAGGTTCAGAGAGGGCTTAGACAAACCATAGACCAGAGGCCCATAAACAGATAAAAAAAGACCTAGTCAGGGATGTACCCTCTAACGCACAGAACAGTCCTGGACACAGGCAAGGCAAGGGACTGACCGCAGGGAGTAACCAGTCTCTTGACCTTCCCCAACATAACCACTCTATTGCCACTGTCAGAGAAAGAGCCCTGGGTGGGATGGACCACAGGTCTGGCTGAGCAGGGCATCTCCTATGGTGTTAAATGTGACAGTCCTGGCATATCCTAGTAGAACTGGTTCTTCTAATAAAAGATAAATGTAATTAGGGAACCAACCAACACCGTTATGCCTCAATCTCTTTTTCTCTCCATCTCTTATTCTTTCGTCTGTTGTTTGTTAAGGTTATCAGTTATTATATTAAAGACTCATTGTAGTTATAAATGCTAACCCTGACTTCTTACTATGATTACCAAATAATATTCTTTGGAGATGTGAATACCTCTCAGATCCATCACTTCTTCTTGTCTCCGTTGTCCTCAGTGTGCATCCCACCACTCAAAAACACATTCTCACATGACAAAGGAAGTGGTAAGAAGAGCCACTATACCAGGAGAGCTTTCCATTAACTCTTTTTTCTCTTCACCCAGAGATGCTCACTTCCAGAAAGGTATTAAAGTGCAACTTCTCTCAGCCCTGAAATGCAGCCAGCTCAGAGGCAGACTGCTGCAAGTGTTCAATAGTTCCCAGCATCGCTAATCGGTAGGTAAGGACAGGAGGTTAAGAAGGATACTATGTCGGTATAAAATGAACAACTCCATTTCAAAGGTCTTATATTTCTTCAAAGCAGTCAGGGAGAAGACAAAAAGAGAGAGATAGACATACATAAAATTCAAGCACTGGAGAAGGCAATCAGAAAGGGGACTGAATGTGTGATGGAATTAGAGAGGTGAAAGACGATCAGAGGTTTGGCAATTAACTTCTGCTGAAAGCAGGGAAACATTGGCTTCTGGAGCCCTTTAACCTGTGTCACATGTGTCAACCGCTTGATTTAAGGAAGATTTTCTTCATAATTTAATGATTAATCCTTGATGAGACCCTGGCAAGGCAGATGGCTTTTTAAGCTGTGGTATAGAAAAAGTTGTTCTGTGGTAAGACCAACAATCCGTGAAGCTATTACACATTTCCCAACCCACCTTATGTTATTTTTTAGCAAGACTGCTTTTCTATAATTCTGGCTTTTATCTTCTGATTCTTTCCCTTGGTTTTTTGCAGCAAAACATTTTTTTTCAGTAAGACAAAATGAATCAGAATAAAAGATTCAAAACACTTCAATTCTCAAGGCAAGGAACTAGAGAATGTGTGGTCCTGGGAAATTCAGAAAAAAACCCAAACAAATTGTGGATTCTGTGGCAGAAAAAGCTACAAAAACTAGTGCTTGAAAGACAGGAATCCTTTTGTCCTTAATGCAGACATATGCCATAAACCCAGATCACTAAAATGGCAGACTCTGGTATGGCCCAAGCTAGATGTGCATATATGCGTGCATTCCTGCAGGAGGTTCCCTATTCCTTATTTTTCTCCTTTAGCTATTACAGCCATATGCACAACTTACTTCTCAATGAGAACTGCAGCCAGTACACAGCTTCTTGCTCTGAAGATGTCATTGAAGCTATCCAGGGAGACTTCAATTAAAAAAAAACGGAAAAAATTAATCATATTTGAATACCACAAGTCATAGATGCAAAGCTTTTTTATTTCATTGGAAGGACTGCTATCTACCACTCGCAGTGTTTATCGTTAGTTCAGCTCTCTGGGAGAAATTCCACAGGCCTGGACCTACGTAAAAGCATGTGTCAGGATAGCTAGACATTGCCCGCAGCATCACTGTCATGAAGTCCAGTAGCCATTAATACAGATCATCCTTCTATTTGCTTTCTTTGATCAGGATGTAAAAATAATTATTAGTGCCCAACAAGCAGAACAATTATACATGGAGCCAGTTCATGTTACATTAGCCATGGTGGAGCTTAGGATTTCTGAATCTTGGTGAGTTCAAGCCGCTTCTTGGACAGCTATTCACACATGGCAGTGTTTGGCTGCCTAGGTGGATCTGCCCCATGGAAATGGTGCTCTCTACATCTGATGTCTCTCTCTGACAGTGGTTGGGCCAGACACCTGTAACTCCTGCCAGTGTGCAAAGTATTGCCAGCAGCAGTCCAGGTACCCACAGGGAACAGAATCCACATAGGGTTTGTTTACATTTACAGCTCTCCTCTTACAGGACAAATGCTTGGGAGCTGCTAGGCATATCTGGTCTCAATACATATGGCAGAACTGCTGCACTTTCATTCTGCATGCTAACTGCTGTCCCATGTCTCCGTAGGTATGTCTATCATGCCAGGAGCAAAGAAAATTCCACATGGTGTTTCCTGTGCCTGACAGACAGGATACCAGGCGCTGTGACTTGCATACGTTCACCTTGAAACACACCTTCATCTCACGGGTCTGTGAAGATACCAATTCATTGGCATTGATTTCGAGACCATGATGGTCTGGGATCTGCTCTGCAGTAATTAATATATACTGCATAAAAGGTGTAGTTATTGGGTTGTTTAATGTAAGAGTATACTGTGTTTATTTAACAGACATTTAAAGAAGAGTAAGGAGGATAGAAGAAATGGTTACACATCAATAATCGTATTTCCTCCTTGTCCCAGTCTACAGTTGAAGACTTCTAAGACAAAATGTAAATAGCAAACCTTCTCCTGCCATGTAAAGCCAAAAAAAGTTTTGGAACTATGGAGGTAAACAACCACATGGTAATTTTTCCCTCTCCAGGAAATCTGGATCACAGTGATCCATGTTGATGCAGGCAAGCTGATCAGGCCAAGGTAAAGGACTTTGAGGAGCGTGAAGTTGCTCTCACTTGCTCCTCGTTAGCTGGCACGAGTGACATGAGTAATGGGGGAAACTGTGGAACACTGTTGCAGTCTTCATTTTCTTACATCCCAGTTTAAGTCACGCTTGTATTGGAGGATCCACTACTCTTTAGGATGAGCTGTCACATACAGTTTCTTTCGTGACGAAGGGACCACCACATTTCTGCCAGGTGGAAGTGCTGCAGCAGAGGCTTACTGCCCCTTTTTGTACAATATTTTGGGGGAAGGACTAGTTTCCTCCACCTCCTTTGTCTTTTATTTCTTTTTAAATCCTGGATCATTTTAATGACACAGTTTCTAGGGTACCCCTACAAGCACTTGTATTAGCAGTAACAGAAAGTGGAGCTGAGAATAATCAGCAAGGGAAGAAAATGCTTGTCTAAATGCATCCCTACCAAAACAAATATTTAACGAACACAAGAAAAATGGAAGCAGTATAAACATAGGAGTTAATATTGGAAAATTATTACTCTGTTTTAATTACCAATAGTCATGACTTCCTTATATGTTCAATTATAATACAGACATATTTTAGAAGAAAAAAATACATGGTCCTCTGATCATTGATCAAGGAGAATTTCTAATGAGTGCAGTGAGTATAGTGAGCTATTACTGAATTCATACCAAGCAAACTAACTCCCGAAACCGGAAAATGCAGCAAGCTCTGCTGAGGAGTTGGGCTAATCCACTTGGCGTGTTGCTGTGCTAACTCAGCTGTGCTACTCCTGCATCCAGCCAGCAATCTCCACCCTGCTTTACGCTGCACAAAGATACCAGCTAGCTCAGAGAGAGCTCAGGAGCCTTCATCATGCTCCATTACACAACTGAAAAGATGCCTCCCATCTCTCCCATGTCATAATGGGAAGTTAGATTGTGCCGCTGGGTTTGTCAGAAGTTGAGAAGAAAGCCAGCCTCTTCATCCTTTCCAGGCGTCTCAGAGCCCCCAGTTCCCTGGGAGCCTCAACAACCTTGGCAGTCTATGGATCAGTACAGACTAATGGCTAGTAACCAGGTATCTCCTGCCTATATCTCTGAAAGACTAGGGAGCAGTGTACAAAGGTTTGCCCCCTGCATTTCTCTAAGGGTTACAAGGAAGTCAGATGAGTACATACAAATGCTTATGTCACTCAGGTCTGATTGATTTTCTTTATTAGAGAGACAGAAGTTAGATAACAAGTGGCACAGACTCCAGCACCGACAGCTGATCACCTCCCAGCTTTCCTGGGAAACAACGTCAGAACAATCAAACATTACGTGAAGAACTTCCTCCATTAAAAAAATATGTAATACATTGATTTTTTTCCAAAGTGGTACAATGCCTAGGATCAAGCCTAAGATTAGTCCATCTAGATCCCTTTAAGATCTTTATTTATACTTTCTCCCTTTCCTCTGTCCTTTATGCATTTCAGTTTCTGCTTGGCCCTGGTCTGAATGCGTGAGCACAGGGAACGTGCAAGGCGATGCAGCCCAGAGCCAGAGTAGGACAGGGACAACCAGAGCTGCACTTCCTGTCACAGCAAGGTGTGAGACCTGCAGGGGGACTCTGTCAGACTTTGAAAGGACAGAGCATCACTGTAATCACAAGAGAAATACTTTGTTGGGTTTTTTTATTTTTATTTTTTAAAAAAAAAGGGACATGTGAAAATATTTTAGGCTTTCAGTTTAAAAAAAAAACATGTCAAATTCATGGCTGGGTGCTGCTCAGTATCTGTATTTCACTGGACTTCCAATTTCTGATCTCCAGCTTGATTTGCTGAACCTTCAGATTCGACATTTAGATTACAGGAATGCTGAGTCGGGACTGCAACATAGACAGAAGATTCAGGGGTTTTATAGCATTATTATACAACACATTTAGAGAATTTTGGAATACTGACTTACTTTAGGTTTCTCATGTACTTGCTATTGAATAGGAAGTGGTATTGATAATATAACTATTTTAATTGCAAACTTCTTGCAATTCTAAGCAAAGACCAAACTTCAGAAATGTGAGGTTCCTTACTAAGTTTCCTCAGCATAATTAGAAAACATGATTCCCATAAGAAGTTAACTAATATCATCCATAAATATTAATGGAAATTTGGTTTTAGTATTACTCAGCTGCTGTCTCTGCTTATCCCCTCCTAAAACAATGTCTGGTCTTGGTCATCCATTTCCACCTCTGGGACACAGGTATTTTCATAACTTTCTTTCAAAGCTATTGGGATTTGGAGGTTGTGTTTGCCCTGTGGCTTTGGACATTTCATATAGTTTCTGCAAGTGACTGCTGAAATTAATGGTTTGAGTAATTTTTCTGTGGAGTAACAATTTTATAATCTCTTAAAAAAAGCTCCTTGCTTCTGATGCTTTTATCTTTGTTTGGGCTGGCAGACTGTTAAAGAAGAAGAATTACTGATCTCAGAGGAAATTTTTTCCTGTTAACTGTGCTCTTCATTTTACCTTTGCATCTCCAGCAGTGAATACACCCCAGAACAGTAGTTTGTCACCTTTATGCAGTTCATATGTGAATTGTTCTTCAGGGAGAAAGCGAAGCAAGAGGAAATATAAAGAAGAGTTAATCTCAGATCAATCACACTCATTTCTAAAGGATTTGACATACGAGCCGCAAACATTTCTGTGTTTTGGGCTCCATGCCGATCCGGTTCCTTGTGTCAGAGCAAACTGCAGGCTTGCCGTGCTGGCTGCAGCTCACGGTTCCAAGAACAAGCACGGGAGGGCTGTGCGGGTTTGCCACAAACACCTTTCCTGTGCCAGCCGGAGGCACACGAGATTTCTGCAGATACCTTAATGCTGTACCCAGAGAAACCAAGAATAACATATCAAAGGAAATAGCACTGTATTTCTCTCTTACACCATTTTTTTCTCTCAATGAAGGATATTTATGAAGGGATTATTATTTTCATCCCTGTCTCTTCTCTGCATAGTGTATGTCTGTACTACACATCTCCAGGCAAGGACTTGCTTTGTTTTTTGAGCAGACTTTTGCTTAGAGACTTTTGCAATTCTTTTCAATTTAGTTGAGATAGTACATGCTATTCTAAAAGATCAATTGAAATACAATTTTTAAAAAAATCTCAGCATCCTAGAGTGAGGTTTGTTAGACTGTGGAATAGTCTCCTGGGGGTGTGGTGGAAATGACTTTGCTTGCAACCTATAGAACAGTTGAAACAAAACACTAGAAATTATAAAGCACAAATGAGATTTTTTTTCAGGGACTGAGCTGGGATTTAACAGACATGGTTAACATGATAGGTCAACGCAGAAAGTTTTGATATTTTTTTTCTCCCCTCCTCTAACTCTGTGTAAACAAGGAAGGAACAATTTTCATGAAAAAAACAAACAAACAAAAAGCCACCACCAAACAAAACACCCAAGCAAAAAACCCCAGAAAATCACTTCTTTTAGGGAATACATTCTTCCACGATTTAACTGAAACTACAGTTCATTACATTTCTGCAACGTGTCACCATATACTACCTTTGTTATGGTTTAAGCCATGTTTGCTTTAAGTACGTACCCTGTTTGAAGTGGATACTCTCTAGATTTTAAGTAACGTATATCAGATTTTCTCACATCTAAACCTTGTTTCACATTTCTGTAATTTCGCAAAGTTGTGTGAATGCACATATTCTTTTTCTGAGCTGGTAAGAGTCAGATCTTTGTCTGACTTAATTATTACTTCTCATTGTTCTTCCATCCACAAACTATACTAGATTTAAGTTTCCACAAGCAAAACCCATATTGCAAGTTGAGGCAATCCCACAGAACATGCCATACCATCGTTCCATCAAATTCAACTCTGAGGATGCTATTTCCTTCCACTTCTTCATATAAATCACAATGAAACAAGAGCTATGAAATATTCGTGTCCTGCAATACTCAAAGGAAGTCACTTTTACGCTATCTTAAGTGTGGAAGCACTGTTAGATGTCCATGGTATACCAGGAAAGGGCAGACTTAAAGCGTTTCTCTCATTTGCCTGGGTAAAATGTGATAAATCATGTATTCATAACTTGAAGGTAAAGCCAGAGTAAAATTATATTTAAATGCAAGTGGATACTTATGGAAGTTACGGTATTCCTCTGGCTCTCATCTGCATTGTTTGATGTGTAAAAGAGAAAAATCAAAACGTGTCTTGGGAGGATGCAGGGTCAAGTTCTTCCTCACCATTTTTTGTTACATCATGAGTACGCTACAGTCCACTGAGCACTGTGGGACTGACATGGCTGGACTGCCTAGCATTTAGCCCTGCAAAAATAGAGGCACTAGGTGAATAGGAACGTAGATTCAAGCCTATATAGAGCTTGTGGCTTTAACACTGTGAATTAAACCAAGATTTTTCAAATGCAGATGACAAAGGCTAGCTGCATAAAAAGATTTACATCTGATTTTATAGCTGATTTCATATTGTACTTGTCTTTAATCTAGGTTGGAAGGGTATCAGAGCCTCTGGGAAAATAAAATAAGTAAACTTAAAAAAGAAAAGAAAAAAGAGAGAGTAGATATTTAGGTGCTTAGCTTTGGGCACGTAAAGATGACCAAAATGAAACAGCTGGGATACCCAGATTTATTCTTTTAATAGATGGCTGAAAGGGAGATCCTCTTTGCCTTTCCCTGTTGTTTCAATTTCAAGAGCATATCATTGCATGAATTTATTTCTGGGGTAATCAGTGACTGTCATGAATATCTGTAATGAATTTACAGATCCTTTGGAGGAATTCAAGGAGCCTTGGATCAGTCCCAAAAGTACGTCTTTTAATAACTGATCCCCTGTACATCTGGAACGGACAAATCTGTACAAGTGGTAGGTCACAAATTCCCCATCCCCTATCTATGGAAAATTTTAAGGATTTGGATCACTCTTTTTAAGCCTGAACTCTATACTGAGTTTGCTTTCAAGCTCCCTACTATATCTGGTTTTCCTGTGGGCTTTTGTCTTTAGTTTCATTTGATTTCAACAGATGTTATTTACTGCTATTTCCCTCTGCTTTGGAGAGGATTTATCATTGAGATGTATTTTCATTTTAGTGCACAAATACATTAAATCCAGGCATGAAGCCTGACCAAAACAGCTGGAAAGTGACACTGAAATTAAGGCTATAGAGCTGCTTCTCTAATCTGCTGAGCAGTTTATATAAATGTAGTTTAAATAAAATGAGCCTGCGAACAGAAAAGCTTAAAGGATATTAAATCCTGGCTTTATAAATGATGGCCAAGCTAGCAGGAACCACCCCATAGTGTGCAATCTTTTTCTTTCATGTAACAAGGTTATCTGGCCTCACAAGCTTCTTAGGGTAAACTTAATTAAAGGCAATGAAGAGAAAATGCAAAAGGGGAAAGGTAGCTGCTTTGATTTCAGAAACTGAGTATTTTTAAATATATATTTCTGTGGGCTAGAGGTATGTCTCCTTAGTCTTAGCGGGAAACTTAGAGGGAGAAAGCTTAATTTTATATTTCCTTTTCCTATGATATTTATACGTGCACACACACTCATATTAAGCAGGGTGAAGGAGGTGGGAGTAAGTGGACATCTCCCATTTCCTGGGAGATAAGAGCTCACTTGAATAATAAAGGTTTCCCCAAGGACAGAATGCGCTATACATGTTGGCAATGAGTTTGTCAGTGTTCCTAACATTTCTATACAGCTGTAATTCATGGATTTAATAAAATATTGATATCTGTTTCCACAGTTCTATCATGCAGCAAAAATCTTTATGTGATCTAAATTAAACACTTCTGCAATGGGCTGGAGACTGCATGTCGTTTCTTGCCCTGGTGGAAAAGCACTGTGCCGCCCCATCTGCTGTTCCAAATGCCAAAGCTCAGAAATATCACTGAATGGGAGGGCTGTTGTAAAGGAGTGCTTGCTATTTTATTTGAGCTTCTGTTTAGCCTGGTAAAACATCCCCCTATCAGTTTGTATCACTGAGCTGTTGCTGAGCTACAGGCCCAAGTCTAATCTCAGATTGATGAAATGCATCCAACATGACATTTGACTCAATCTGCTCATAAATAATAATACTACTTTGCATTTATATAACCCTTTTCAGCAAGAGCTCTCCCAAAAGGCCTTTTTGACCTCCAATTTATCTATTGTGACTCTCACTGAATTAGAGGCAAGCGTAATGTTCTCTACTCCACTACCACATACGGCGTGGCAATAGCCGCGAGACAAATTACATTTACGATGAGATTCCAGTCATCTTAGTTAGGTGATGCTCAATAATCCATCCCAGCAGAGATCACCTGTAACATTATTAGCATCTCAGTCACTCAGACAGCTGTCAACTGTATAAAATGCTACCTGCCCAATAAGTACTAACCCCTTTCTGCCAAATCTGAAATTTCCAACTCTCAAATAATTACACAGACCTTAGCTTGACAATATTTACTCCAGAAAAATGACACTTTTAAGCACAGGATTTTAAAATTCACTGTTGACTAAAAACAGAAGCTTCATGAAGTTGAAACAAGAGGTACCCAAACTCAGTCTAGATTTAAGGTGTTTGTGCCTCAACCCTAACCAAGAAAATAATCGAAATATTGAAATTTACCACTGTGACACTGTCACATCAAAAAGGTTGTGTAGGTCATATCGAAACAGGGCTTTGTACTGCTTGAAGTCAGGATTTTGTCCTGCTTTGGCTTGCGAGGTCAGATTTTCAAAGGCATCTAGACATCAAACAATGCAGATATGGATTTTTCAGATTCATGGACTGTGCCTATTGCAGCTGTTGAAGCCTAAACACCACAAATAAAATTGTCTTTGATAAGTCATGAAGGCTGGCTTTAACAATTTACCAATGCACAGCACCTATCTACATACCTATCTAAGAAACTCACTAGAAGACATTTTCTCCATGTTCCTGCTGAAAGCAGAGGTACAATTCCTATTGCCTTCCAAAGGAACAAAATTTAGCCAAAGTGGCATTTTTACTTCTGTATAGAACTTTCTCATTTGTTTAATACAGAGAGTATGGTGTAAAGTTTTTTAAACAATCTTCAATTACTTAGGTTACTTTAAAATATTTTTATGGCTCATAGATGACGCCAAAGACGGCTGACAACAAACTTTACAAGAATACATGGAATACACAGTAACAGAAAGAGAACACACCAACTCTGGCACTTAAAATTCTCAGCTTGCGTATGAGAGATTAAACCATAAATTCCTGTTCTGAATTGGGAAGAACAAGGATGTGAACCTTGCAGTGAGAGCTCAGAGATTTTAGGTATTCTAGCGTGACTTTTTATGATCTCTGGTTTTTATTGTAAAATTTTAAAGAAGATTCTTATTAATCCAGCTTAGCTCTGTTCCCAGAATTATGGCCGTAAAGCCATTACATAGCACCTTGATCTTGCAAAGAGGCCAATGTGATCAGCAATTACCAAAACTAAACAGGATACTGATGTTATTGTATGTTATAGATCGAATCAATACTGTAACGGAATCCAAGAAAAAAGTCTAATGAACCAGTGATTTTCTCTACACATCCTGGCCTGTTCTGTCCTTTTTTGTTTTTCCTCACCTGCTGATACCATTGTCCCTACATCCAAACCTGCAACATTCCCCATTTCAGTTTAGTGTCTGCATGTCACCACTTGAAAAGTCAGATATGTATTTGCTATACAGAGACAGAAGTTTTCAAATCTGTGTTCAGACTAAGACTCCAGGTAGGGTTAACAAAAAAAATCTCACAACTCTCTCAGTGTTTCAGCTCTAACAGCAGACATCCCATAAACTCTTACAGGTAAGTTAAATATATACTATATGCCAGCTTTGCAGTTTGGCATCTTATAGCAAACTGAAACCAAAAGGTTAAGTCAGTGATTCTGATCTTGTAACCTAAGTCTGAGCTACTCATTCCTACCTTCCTTCAGATGAAGTAATCACATAAAAATAAAGCACTTTCTAATAAAAACAGTAAGTGTTCAGACCTCTGTTCAAGACAGAAGGAATTTTGATAGTTCTGATTTTATGGACTGTAGACTAGGGTAGCAAAGTATGTTGATTTTCTTACAGGGGATGGAAATAAAGTGAAATGAAAGCAGATGGATCTGCCCTAGCAGTGAACCATTGGATACAATACTTTGCTTCAGTGAGTATCCAAATTATTTTCAGGTAGTTTGGCACATAGGTAATTTATGTGCTTCGTTCCCTGCCTGCTATTTAGAAGCTGTTTCTCAAGTAGGGATTGTTCTCTGAACTATTCACCTTTGCATGCACTATTTCATTCTTAACTCTTCTAATATTCTTCTTAAGGTTAACTTAGTGAAGTGAATTCAATATACATTTTTCGTTGCGCTCAAAGACTCTGCTTGTGGCTAGGGTCAAACTAAAAACTGCAAGGGTGCTCTTAGGTGACTGCTTGCTTGATGACTGCGTGTATCAGGCAACACAGACTGTCCCAGCCATGTTTGCTGTCACTGACCAGAAGAAACTATTAGGGCACAGCGTCCCTGCAAAGGGCAATGCTACAAAATACATTTATTTTGACCAAATATATAAATTCTTCTTTAGGGACCTCAAATACAAAACCTGACTTCTGGATGTAGTACATTTCCTTTAATATTTTGGAGTATAAAACAGAAGACTGAAACCCATAATATTGTCTCAGATGAGCTGTGTCATAAGACTCAGTGTTAAAACATACAGCTTGGGTACTCCAACTTCCTGATCCCACAAACAGGGAACTAAAATGTTCATTTGGCTGAGAAATATCAGACACTCCGCTCCTATCAAAATAAACTGAAGACCACGGTGACCGAGGAGTCAGTGGGTCACAATGAGGAGACAACAATGGTTTCCTAGAGGTCCACTGTCTCCTGCAATAGGATGGAGTTGGGCTCAACAGGTAAGTGCACCTCTGGCCTCAGCCCCCCCCGGCTCACTTCCTGATACACAGAGCAGTTCAAACACCTCCATCATCCCTGTATCAGCAGAGCACTGCTCTTAACCCCAGTATAGGAGGTATGCATGAAAGGCTTGTGAGCTACATGTGATACAACATACGGATATTCAAAAAATGCAGATGGAGTTTAAGAATGCTCACACTCCCTGGGGATAAGCAGCCCTGGTTTCTACAAAAATTCTTACATTTGTAGTCCTCATTGAGCCATTTAAAAATCTGACAATATTTTTATCCTTACTGGTGTCCATTCTCCCCTTCATTTGGCGAGGCAGTCTAGGATAGAGAAGCGATACTATTGTTATTGACAGATACAAAAACTTGACAGAAGAGGCAGCTGGAAAACCAAAGACTCTATCCACAATGGGACTTTAGTACCTGGAAATCATACACATGTGCCTTAGTGCCTACAACAATCCAAGTCTGGAAAAAAAAAAAAAAAAGCAAACAATATAAAACACTACCCCACACCCCCTCCATAGTCAAACAATCTAAATGCATATAACAGCAGCATTATTATAAGGAATTTCTAGGTATCATCGCCATATCTACCTGGGTTAAGCTACGAATATACACAAACTTATATCTTCGGAGATTCCTAAATCTTTCAGAATCACCTGAAAGGCTACAGAGCTGACACGAGTAGATTTACAGAAGAGGATAAATCTTGGGAAAACACTGCACAGTAGTTCAATTATCCTGCTTCAGGGGAATCTAATTTAATTGCTGGAATGCAATCACTTCCGATAAGGTTTGATACCAACATCATTATCTGTCTGTAAATGTATCTTCACCAGATGTTCCTTCTAAGGCAACTAAATAAAATTGATAGTCACCCACTTCAAATAGCAAACTATTTGTTGTTACTATAACTTTTAAAGCATCTAGTCAGAGGTCAGCAACTAATTTTAGTAAGAAAAATAGAAATCGTGGCTTCCTCTAAAAAAATTCCCCTAGTATTTATTACTGCAGTGTTCATTTTCTATATAATTCTCCTGGCACAGTATTTCATTACTGTGTGGCCCACTTCCTACAGACTACTCTGCTGTGCCATTTCCTGGAGGGTAAAATGAAGTCCAGAATCTTGTCTCATGGGTGTTTGAATGAACTATTCAAAAATTTGGTATTCAAGGATTTAAACTGCTTTCCCATGTTTCCCTAACATTTGAACAGTTCCAACATATGCAGCTGAAGACATTTTTTCATTGTTTTAGTTGTGCAAAGACACCTTAAAGACAAACAATGTATAGCTCCTAAAGTCCTTTTACACTTCAGGATCGAGACGTTAGATACAACTAAGACTCACACAGACACCCCATGGTCAATGTCAAACAAGGTAGGCAAGACAGCAGTTAGAGTGGGGCCACAGAGGCACAGCTGGCTAACTGCACAAGTACGTACTCAGGGATATGCAGCCACAACGCACTCCATGTTGTTGGCAGCTACATTCTTCTTGCTAAACATCTGGGTACATGTTAAGGAGCTGCAAACATGCTTCTAGAAAGTATCCTTTATATAAGAAATAAGCCCACTTGACTCTGATCTCCTTCCATATCCTTCTGTGGGTAAGAATATTAGTGATACAAACTTATTACTATAGCAGTGTTCCTCCAGCTTATGACCTGTATCCGGCAAGCCTTACTTTGTAGTTCTCTTCCCGCAATTTATTAGCTCCATCCTCAGAGCTTGAGATACCTTACTGTCATGTTTAGGCAGAATGTTGATCAGGGTTGCAGGTTTCCTGCTTTAGAGGATGTCCCTATTGCAAGGAGAGTTAAGAGTGATTCATTTGGATCACTTCTCATTTTCAAAACAGACATCAGAAAGAGCATTTTACATTGTCTTGGTTGAAGACAAGGTGTTAGGCTAAATGGCTATTCAGGTAGACACAGGACAGCCATTCTTATGTTCTTACATGTTTTAATGTTCTCTGATGTTTAAGGAAATAAGTACTTAGAGGTTCTGAGTTGCAGCATGGTGCCACTTGGAGTGTATGAGAGCGAGGAACGCAATGCAGTCCTGATGCTGATACTGAAGCTATTCTACTGTACAATTAATTGATGAATTCTATCAGAAGTAATTTGTATTTATGAAATAGACCTAAGTGGTTTTTTTAGATGTTAAGCCTATCCAGTGTAATCACACTGTAGTGAATGTATCTATTGTTAGCATCAGCACTGAGAATTTAAAACTTGAATAGATTTTTGTTACCTAGGGAAATTTACATATGTAAATTTAAGCAGCAAAAATCCCCAACCTATCTGTATTGAAGTTTTCTTGTCTTGTATGGTAAAAATCTTAAAATAATTAATCTTTTGTCAGAGCACAGTTTAGCAAGATGTGCTATTTTGAAAATAGACCTTTAAGCTTTGTAAGCCTGCAAAATTTGCAAATAGATGAGAACCAACCCTTGGTAAGTGAGATAAGGTGATAACGTATGTACTCTTTAACTAATTGTAGACATAATGCCTAGAAATCTTGTGAAATAACTTCTGTTATGCTAGGTATTAATATAAATTAGCTCAGCTGTGAGCATGGTCTCTCTTTTTTTAAAAGCTGAATAGATTTGCTATGACATTACTGTAAAAACCTCTGGAGATGCTCTGTGGATAATGATGAATATTGAATTAATTTCCATAGCATTAAACTACACAGAAACATTTGACTCCTAGTTGTACTACCTGTTTTGTTCCCACAACCCCTCCAAACAAACTTCATACGTAAGTCCTGTATCTTCAGCTTAAATATCAGAGCACACACCATAGCCATCCTTCTCCCAAATAGCCACTGGCTTAACAGAAGAGACAGCTGGACTCTGCAAGTGAAATTTTGTAAAATTTTGTTTAATAAACCCAAGTGAATCCATGTGAATGTGACACCTGGTCTTTGTCCAAAGATTCACAAAAACCTATTAACTCAAAGCAAGAATGTGCTGTTGGGAGTGGAAGGAAGAAAGCACAGACTGGTGGATTTCTGCATCTCCAACTACCATGCATGGTGATGACTATTAGAAAGCCAACATCTTCCAACTCTTTCTACAGAGTTATTCTCTTCATAGTTTAAGAAAAAGCCTGTGCTATCTTGGATACCACTGTGTAGAAGCACTTGATCCTCCTGACTACTGTACAGTTTTCTCGTACTTGGAAGAAAATTTCATTTGTCTCCCAGAGGGCTCCCTGATCAGAGCCATCAATAGCATTTTATCTGACAGTAGACAAAAACTCTCTTCTGAACAAGATACTTTACCTACGGACAGCTGTACCTGAGCAACAAATACATGAGCACGTTTATACTCTCTAGAGAAAAGGAGAGTTGCATGCAGAGAACCATGGTCAGCAAGATACTGGTACACAAATACAAAAGGAGATTAAAGGAGGACTCCCACCTTGTGCTTCTGTGGCTCACCATAATCTTACTTTAATTCCTATTGCCCTTTACAGGAGGGATCTATGGAGCATCCAGATGAAACTAGAGGTGTGGGAAAGCAGGACAGATACAGGGTATCTCCCACTTATGGAGAGTCCCACAGAGCAAGACTGGCATGGAAAGTAATAAATCCACCACTCAGAGTGCTGTTGCCTGAAGTCCTCCAAGCCGGTGGAGAGATTGACCAGCTCCAGTGAGACCTGCTACCTGCACAAGTCCATTCATCTCTGGCTGCAATTTAACCCAAGTTAAACAGCTCCCAGGCCCTGCATAACAGAGTCACCTGAACTGGAGCTTGGTTTCCAAGTGCTTCATTTTACCTCACATTATAGAAGTTTTCCCCTTATGTGGCATGAATATTTCCATCTCAAGTCCTGCTTTCCTTTATCATGTCTGAATCTGTAGCAGTAGGAATAACAAATATGAACAGGAGAAGCTCTGGAAAAGGATCCGTCAAGTTGTTTGGGGTTTGCCATCCCCAGAATGAAACTAAGGTTGCTGACATGAAGGAACAACAACTGTCCTTTCAGAAAGCTCTTGCCTTACTCCGAGTTAACAGGAAGATTTAGATTAGCAGAAGCATTAATTAATCCCCACTAGTACTACATACCCTGAAAGGCAGGACATACTTTATAGATAAGATTTTGCAAGCACAACTAGCATAGAGCAGAATGAGACAGGTACAAGAAGGTATAAGGATTTTTTTTTTTTTACTGCAAGATGAGCCTTGTCTCCGCTGCTCTGACTGGATTCCAGATCACAAGAATATCCTTTCCCTTTAGATCTACACCCAAGGACAGGTATGGTTTTGTGGCTCTTAAAATGGACATAATTGTCTACTTTATAGTTTGTATACTCTTAAAATCCTATTTATTTTTGCAGTGTTAATAGCCAAAGCATCCAGGGTTCAATCCAAACCACCACAGGAGCCCATGAATGAACCACACTGAACAGAGACTAGGCAAACTTCCTTCTCTTGTACCGATCTTCTCAAAATAGGTCATCAGGATTGTACCTGACTGCCTAAGGCACTCAAAGTCTCTTTAGGGTAGTCATATATCAGAAGACATCCAAAATAAGTTACTCATATTTTCTGCTCTGTGCTGGATTTAATGTGAAAGTAAGACTTGTTTCCGATTTCCAATTCCTGATAATAGCTAAAATTGAAAAGAAAAACAGAGGGGTAAGAGTGGGGTTGGTTTGTTTGTTTGGATTTTCTTTTTGTTTTGTTTTAAACAGAAAGATGAAACTTCAAATAGTCTGGAGCAAAGAAAATACAGTCAACTTTTATTTCTTAAATCTTGCTTAGATTTTAATCTGAGAATGTCTACACATATGATAACACTTGAAAATAACTTTCTTAGTGCAATATCTTTACAGAAGTGATTTGGAATATTAGCTCATTTAAGATAAATAGATATTGCTTTCTTTTTTAGTTGCCAAAATGTAAAGCTTTAGAAATGATTGTTTATTTAATGTTTGTATTTATAAGCCCATTAAGAATGATCTTAACACTCATATAGTAGAAACGTTAACAACACTGTCCGCTCTCCTTCTGATTTTCAGTTATGCTCTTAAAATATCAGGCAACCCTCTTATAGCACAGATATGGTTCCACCAAGTACCGGAAGCCAACTTTGACAGAGTGACTTTTTGCCATTATTCCTGTCAATGCTAAAGAATGAACCCACCCTGGGGTCAATAGACTGACCTCTAAACCAGAGGATCTCAGACTGTGGTGTGCAAACTACCTGAAATTTGTAAAACATCAGAAAGTATTGTAAGTGATTGGGGGTGGGGGGGTGCGGGAGGCAGCGGTGAGAGAAAAAAAATATTCCTACGCATTAAATCAAGGAAAGAATTTTAAAGGAGGGGAAATACAAGTATTGGATGACTATCTAGCTAGGTAGAGATAAAAGGCCATCCAATGCCTGCACTGAGTATGTTATAGTGTGACCTCAATTCATACTAAGCCTCAGGGAATTTACAGAGGATAGAGAAGTGTTGAGTGTCCCAACATGAGAAAAGTTTCTGTCTGCACTCAAAAGTTTATTAACTGTGATATAAAGAATCCTACCATGGCACTCCAAGCCACCGGGAACCAGACCTCACTACTGCCACTTCCCACCAAACCACTTTCCCAGTTCTGTTCAGGTGTATTAACAACCTGCCTGAGTTGTGTTCAGGTGTGTTAGCAACCTGCTCCCCTGCTTTTCCCCTCTCTAGTTTCTTTATAATAAAGACAGCTAAGGAAGGTTTAAACCCTAGCACACATTAGAGTTGCTCAAACTCATACCGAACTGCCAGTAGCACCAGCTATTTCAGCAGCTACAATATAGGCATACAACTCCCTTTCTCCTAGGAATGCCCTCCACACTGAGAGACAGAGGATGATATGAATAATATATTGCCTCTAAGCCACCTAGGTATTCAAAGTCTTTAGGCTATTTCTTGTTCTCACAGAAACAGAAGACCGAAGTGCCCTGATTTTTTTCATAAGTACAGGTTTTGATTATTTTTTTCTGTACTTCCTAATCTTCCTGGCTAGTTAACTAAGATGTAGCACAAAATACAGCTTATAAAAAACATGAGACATATGGTGTTCACAGAGAGGGGAGTGGCTGCAGAGATGTCTGCAGAG
>VFFE01007631.1:2313438-2330039 GCA_008921705.1 Burhinus oedicnemus | reverse complement strand
TTAGCTCATTTAAGATAAATAGATATTGCTTTCTTTTTTAGTTGCCAAAATGTAAAGCTTTAGAAATGATTGTTTATTTAATGTTTGTATTTATAAGCCCATTAAGAATGATCTTAACACTCATATGGTAGAAACGTTAACAACACTGTCCGCTCTCCTTCTGATTTTCAGTTATGCTCTTAAAATATCAGGCAACCCTCTTATAGCACAGATATGGTTCCACCACGTACTGGAAGCCAACTTTGACAGAGTGACTTTTTGCCATTATTCCTGTCAATGCTAAAGAATGAACCCACCCTGGGGTCAATAGACTGACCTCTAAACCAGAGGATCTCAGACTGTGGTGTGCAAACTACCTGAAATTTGTAAAACATCAGAAAGTATTGTAAGTGATTGGGGGTGGGGGGTGCGGGAGGCAGCGGTGAGAGAAAAAGATATTCCTACGCATTAAATCAAGGAAAGAATTTTAAAGGAGGGGAAATACAAGTATTGGATGACTATTTAAAATTTAGTCTAATTATTATTTGACTGTGAATGTAACTGTGTCAAGCCACGCACAACATGGCCAACAGTAAGAACAGCTAATTGTGTGATCTTGTATCAGTGCAAGCGCAACCTTGACTTCCTGAGGTTTTCTTGCAGGACTTACCTATTCAGGCTGCATAATCTTTATTACTGCTGAAAGCTTTAATATCATCGCATTGCTTTGGTTAATAAGTGGAACATAAAAACAGATATTCCATGAAGGTTTTTGTAGGATAACTTTTCAAAAGCGAACAACTCTAATTTGTGTTAGGAAGTTGTGTTCCATAATCTAAGAGATCACAAAATTCTAAGTACGCATTGACAAGAAAAAGCTAAGACTGGTGTTTGCTTTTAGCTTAGTTTGATAGTTCAGTTTCTGCATGTGAGTATGTGTATGCTTTTATCTGTCTCTCTCATCCAACTAAATAACTTTTAAGCCAATTTCAGCTACATTGGACAGAGAGTGAAGGTCTTTGAAGTAGGTCTCAACATTCTGGGTGTCAAATTTTCTACAAAATTATTGGAAACAGGTAGCTAGGTAGAGATAAAAGGCCATCCAATGCCTGCACTGAGTATGTTATAGTGTGACCTCAATTCATACTAAGCCTCAGGGAATTTACAGAGGACAGAGAAGTGCTGAGTGTCCCAACATGAGAAAAGTTTCTGTCTGCACTCAAAAGTTTATTAACTGTGATATAAAGTATCCTACCATGGGACTCCAAGCCACCGGGAACCAGACCTCACTACTGCCGCTTCCCACCAAACCACTTTCCCAGTTCTGTTCAGGTGTATTAACAACCTGCCTGAGTTGTGTTCAGGTGTGTTAGCAACCTGCTCCCCTGCTTTTCCCCTCTCTAGTTTCTTTATAATAAAGACAGCTAAGGAAGGTTTAAACCCTAGCACACATTAGAGTTGCTCAAACTCATACCGAACTGCCAGTAGCACCAGCTATTTCAGCAGCTACAATATAGGCATACAACTCCCTTTCTCCTAGGAATGCCCTCCACACTGAGAGACAGAGGATGATATGAATAATATACTGCCTCTAAGCCACCTAGGTATTCAAAGTCTTTAGGCTATTTCTTGTTCTCACAGAAACAGAAGACCGAAGTGCCCTGATTTTTTTCATAAGTACAGGTTTTGATTATTTTTTTTCTGTACTTCCTAATCTTCCTGGCTAGTTAACTAAGATGTAGCACAAAATACAGCTTATAAAAAACATGAGACATATGGTGTTCACAGAGAGGGGAGTGGCTGCAGAGATGTCTGCAGAGGATGTTGGATGCTGTGAGAGGGAAAAGAACAAGATTTTAGTAGAGCATTTTATTAACTATTGCTTTTTAACATCTCTGATTACATTTGCATTTTTTAGAACTTGCTTAGCCTTCTCCTACTCTACAGCTGAGATGCTGAAATGAGTAGGGATAACATGCAGATCTAAATCAGTCATTTGTTGTCTAGCATTTCCTTGGGATATTAAGGTGGACTGGCTACTTCAAACCCCTTCCTTCAGCTGGTAAATCTGTCAGAGTATGCGTACTTTGGCAATGTTTCTGATTTTTTATTTTTAACAGCCTTTTTCAAGCCTCCCGGAACATATTACCAGTAAAAAAGCCAACCCCAAGCGACATCAGTATACAGGCCTGTAGCATAAGAGCACCTTGAGTTTTCCTCAAAGTACAGACTTGCAAAATTGATTCTGCACCCTACTACCATCCTTCGAACTGCCCTCCATTCCCAAGTTTCCTTCTATAGTCTCAGCGTGAAAGTCAACAATGGAATTGGAGGTCTTTTTTTGTCTAACTCTGGCTGTGCCTTGTGTAACAGAAGTACCAACCCCTGCTTTATGAACCTGTAATCGTTTATAGCAATGAGTGTTTATTTTCACTTCCATGACAGTAAAGGAAGCAAAAAATCTGAAGAAAGAATATTTGCATAACTTAAAAAGCACATTATCTGCCCTCTTGTCCTCACTTTGTCATCCTTCTTCAGTATAAGTACAAGCAACCACAGATTTTAACCACTACAAAACATGGGTGATAGGATGAATCTCTGAACATCTTACCTACATTGGCTGCTGACAAACATTTTGCTGCCTGTACTTTCTCATTGCTCTTGTGCTGCCAGTGTTTGATAATGTTCAGTGAAATCCAGAGACACCAGTCAGCAGCACTCAACAGCACCGAGCATAATGAGTGATTAACTCAGGGCACAGATCTTTTGGTAACGGAGGCCATATAAGAACTGAGGTAATTTGTTTATGGAAAGACGTAGTAGGTAGTATGTAATTACAGTATTTGCTAGCTCTCAGCAACAATGAATCTCTGCCTACGAGTAACAACAGTGAAGTAATTAAAGGAAACAAAACAACTGATTCTACTTGAACAAAATGGGGTTTTTGCGATGTTACTGCAACAAAATCTGAAAGTCAAAACAATCAATAACACTAGCAAAATGTTTTTGACAACTCTTGTATTTCTGAGCAAGATGGCTTCAACCCCTTCTCCCAGGGCATCATTCTTGGGTGGTTTAATTAGCTGTGAACAACTGCCTAATGTTCACACCAAGTTTATCCCTGCTGGCTTCAACCAGAATTTCTAGCAGTACCCTTATTTGGCCTGCTTCATTTAATGTACTCCCACAACTTACAGCCCTCTCCTTATCACAATTCTTTTTCCTCACTGCAAAGTTTTTCTCCAAGGCCAACACATTTTGAGCACTTATTTCTTACTTCAGCTTTGTAGGTGGAGCAATGATAACAAGCAGACTCAGTTTTCTAAAGGGGGAATAACTTCCATTCCAGTCTCAAATTCCATGTGCTTCCCTTGATACATAATGACCACATGGGCAGGGTAAGGATAAAGTATGCATGGAGGGTAACATTTGGAAACTGGCAATTAACAAGGAATTAATCATGCAGTACAAAGTAATGTGTCATAATGCTACCTACAACCTTTTAGAACTTGCTTATAAACTGAAAGAATAATAATAAAAAGTATGACTAGTACTACTTATATTCTGCACACTGGGAAAGAAGGATTATATCACACTAAATAAACTCATAGAATTCCACAATTAGACTTCTTAATTCTGAAATACTATCAAAACATTTGGAAGTAAAAAAAAAAATCAAGTTGAGAGTTGGAAGTTCTGTCTATTTAACAAATGACCAAGATACCTCACATCAGCTTGCATACATATTTGGAACAAATTGAAGGATCTACTCCAGTTTCTCCACAGGACTCACCATATATTGGGGTAGGGCCAGCAGAAGGTTCTTAAGGAAAATGTGAGTCCTGAGTATATGTCCATCCTAAACCAAGACAGTAACATTATTAATTCCTCATGTCTTTTTCTACACATACTAATTAAAGACTCCCTGAGAACCTAAAAGACTACATTACAACTTTCAATTCCCCTTTTTTATAAAAGTCTTTGATTTAAATAAATATATAGAATAAACAGAGAAGTCTCAACTCAAGTATGAAACTGTCCATGACTGTACTCTTCCCTTCTGCTTGCCAAGCAAAGCTGTTGATGCTATATCCCTATAAACAGGGGCGGAAAAGCCAGCATCTCAACCTCATTCAAATCCCTTGTTGGATGTGACCAGAGCCAGTTTGAGGCTACAACAAAAACATAAGGGCAAGTTACCTGATTACAGAGGCACAGAAAGACAGAGCTAGAAAAGAGCAAAAAAGGTTTCAGGCTCAGCACTAGATAAAAGAATCATTGCCAGAGAGCCAAACGTTTGAAGGCTTATCTGCATTTCTAATTTGGAACTGATGGCTTTAATTTGGTTGTTAAGGCTGGGGAATCCATGAGTTCAGGACAGAAAATTCTCTACATCTGTGCCCTGCTTCTGGATTGGGAAACTGATTAATGGGCTTGAAAGACAGCTAAGGCTATCACAGCTGCAGAATAAAAATAAAGTAAGCTAGTTAGCAGCTTTTATCTTCTAAAAAGGCAGGACAAATAACAGAGCTTCACCACACACCAAAAGGCCTTTCATGCTGAAATACTGCTGGCTCACTTCTATGGCAGCGTGAACGCAAACTGCAGCATGTGGAACAAGTTGCAGTAAGCTGGTGAAGAAGGCAATTAACAAGAGTGGAAAACTCGAGGCTATTTCCCTTCTTCCCACATATTACTTTAAGAAAGTACCACTGCGTGACACATAACTCCCCTTGCTACCTAGTTTAATCTATATTCAAATAACATTGAACAGGTAAGGCAGGGTAATGTTGCTCACCCAGCAAAAACTAAGTAAAGATGAGCAGGGAAGATCCATTCATCCTCTCTTCCAAAAGAGAACTAGAGGGTGTCAAAGAAAATGAGCAGGTGGCAAGTTCAAAACATGTATTATGGTTGTCACATAATGCCTAGGGAATCTCTTTGGCACAGAATGCTATTGATTTCAAAAAATTATCTGGATTCAAAAAGAAATTTGGCAAAAAAGAAACGGTAAAAGAATAGGATTCCTTATTTTTATCACATTAATGCCACTTAGAAAACTCAGTTTTGTAGAGCTGAACTAAATAACTCTAAGTGACAGAAAACATAGAAAAACAATGCAGAAATAATGTTGGCAAACCTGCAGAAAAAATATTAGATGCCTGTAAAATGAGAAGGTGTTGATTTTGTTCACTAATACGTGAAATGCAGTATTGCATACTGACTTGTCTTTTGTATTAGGCTTTGTGATAACACTGCTGACAGTTTACACCTAGTTATATATTTAGCAAATATAGCAAATTAGGTGAAGAGTTCAGCAAGTAGACAGCAAAAGCAGTCAAACATCTATCCAAGACTGAATTCTGCATTATAAATAAAACAACATACAGTCAGATCTTTTCATCTGGCTGAACAACAACAACTACTCTACTAATCCCACCAAATCCCATTTTATATACTCCACTGTGAAACACTTGGCATCAGGCACAGTCTAAAAATCAGTTGGAAGAAGCAGCGTCTTTCAAAGGCCATGCTACTTCTGTGCCACATATTCTGCTTCTGTAAAGACGTTTGCCACAACCACTTGGATGGGCCAGCTACAGAAACCTACCTAGGATCTGTTTACGTTCCATTTTTACTTTGTTGTTGCTGTTGGGTTTCTGTTCAATCAATGCACAGTGAAAGGATTAGCCTAATTTCCTACAGAATCAGCCATAATGTGACACCCTGGCAGTGTGTGTGCCTTGACACGTTCAACCAAAATTACAGAATAAGGAGGAGAACTTAAAGATACTCAGTTCCTACAGGTTTCGTACGAGTTAGAGCAGAGGAGAAGGAAGACTGGGATTAACACTTTTGAAATTTCATTCTCCCCAAGTATTTTTATCTTTTCGTGCAATCTCTACAGCCAAACATGGCAGCCCACATTTTGCCAATACTCTGCAGAGGAGAGTTGATAGGGGAAACAAAGGAAAATGTTCTTGGTGTTTGCAGAGACAGCAGAATATCTTTGCATATTGCAGTCAAAGAAACATTTAACCAAGAGTCATAATCTATGAGATTCCTTCATCCTATTGCTTAGAGAAATGTTTGGTTTATTCTACAGAAAGTGAGTATACTGATCTGTTTATTCTGCTCCTTGCTTTCTTTTTCCCTACAGTGATAAGCTTAGCCAGCACCTTACTTTGCTGCTCCATTGGACAGTGAGCAGTTGGGCTTTCAGGTATATGAACGCTTTCTTCTCCACTGGGAAAACATCCTAATCCTCTTCCTCAAACTTTGTCACCTTTTCTTTGAAGGTGAAGCACCACTGCATAAGATGAAGAACTTGCTATATTAAATCAGTAAAGGATATTTTCATCCCTGGTATTATTATGAATTGTACCTTTGCAATATGTTATTTACTCATACATTTACTTCACTCACTCTCTTAATGGCAATAAGATCACAATTGCAAACCTGAATTCTACTCATTTGTCTTATCTGGGCTCTTCTTTCCTTGCTACTATCACTGTCCCTGATAAAACACTGACTTGTACACCTGTGTACATCTTAAAATTAATAAATGTTCCATTTGCTTTCAGGCTAAGAGCTCATTTATATTCTGCTGAAATCTTGTCTGTTGCTCGTGTGAAGGATTACTTGCACAAATGGTGCTAGTGGTGTCCTCTCATCCAAGCTGCTCATGGTCAACGAGTGTTTGCAAATTTGTGGAAGCCAATGTAACGCAGCGTAATGCTTGGATGTTTTTCCGTGTATATGGCTTTTTGTTGCTTGTCCCAATCCAGGCAGCTGTGCGTGTTGCTTTTGTGAACTCAAGGCTCTGAGCTTTGCTTCCCTTTCTACCCACATCTTTCTGGACTTTCTGAAGTCACTTCAGTGTCAGAACATTGTTCTCTCTCAGTTCTGCCCTTGTGATTGCCTTTCCTTGTCAAATCACCAGATTTTCTTGAAGGTTAATTGTGGTTTTCCAAAAGTCTCTCTCTTGACGTTTTCCCTTACACCCCATCATAAGCTCTGATCAGGATCTCATGCAGTCCCTTGCAAATTGACAAATTGGCTCTTTTGCCTCAGAATAGACACACATTTTTCTTTGTGTTCATTTTCTTTTTCTACTCTGTTTAAAAGCTGTATCTTATATGTTTCACTTTTACCTGGAGTGCAGGACTCACTCCTCAAATTTCTGTAATGTGGAATATCATAGTTAGTCATCTCTGCCTGAGTTAACAGTAAGATATTAAAAATACGAGTCATCTATTGTAATAAAAATGAGGCTATATTCTGTCCATCTTCCTCGCGACTGGCTCCCACTGCTCTCAGTGCTATTTGAGCACATTCCCATCACCATCCACGTTTCCAGAGTGTCTCAGAGAGGTAAATTGCTACCAGTGGTTCCTTAGCTCAGTAATATCAGTGTTCAACAATCACTGAAAGCCAAGCAATTTAGCTGAGATCCATTTATTTCAGGGTGCGAGCTCTGACTACTTAATTACACAAGTCTCTAGACCATACGACTGCCTCTTTACCAACAAAACATTTTAAAGATATGATTATTACAGAAATGAAAAAAAAGGCAGTCCATGGAAGATTTGTGAGGAGAAAAAAGATTCATAAGGGACTATTTGAAAGAGAAAATATGGAAAGTTACACGCAGAGGGAGCAATAACCTGGCAAAGGAGAGGAAAAAGTGTAAACAAGAGGCTCACTTGGTTTTGTTTCATTGCCCCCAATATACTATGGACCATTCAGGAAAAATGTCATGGAGAAGTCTAAACAAAGCATTGCCCCTACAACAAGCACCAGCCCTAAGAGAAAAGATTATTTTTTTTTCCCCTTCATAATCCAAGCAGGAGCATGAGGAGACTCTTCACATCCCCTGGTCACCAGCATGAATTCCAGCTGATAAAATTAATTTGACCTAATGTTGTGAAATAAAAGTAATGCTTTCTGTTAAAACCCTTATAACTGCCAAAAATTAGGTCACTTGAGTTATGTTCCCTATGCTAGGTAATACCAATCTGTTAGTGAAAAAGAATTACTGAGATCAGCAAAAATAGGAGGATTTTAAACCAATAAAAAAAAGGACCCACATGATATCAAGGCCAGAGATTGTACTGAACTTTTGGTCTGGTTTTTGGATGTTATTTCTTGCTTTATCTCCTGTGTGTGTCTGATCAGGCATTGCCAGCTCTCCCAGATTTGTACAGCGAAGTGATTTGAGCCCCTGGGGTAGGAGCTTTTCAGCTTAACTGACAATGTTAAGCTTTGTGCTTTTCCCTGGTAGCCCCCATGTGACAATTAATTTTTTGTTCCTTGTTATTTGTCCAACCAACACAGCAGTTAATTACGTATATTTCAGTCTTAAGACCAAGCTTACTCTGTCTCTTACCAGCATCATTCTACATCCACTAGCCTGTGATAATTTTGCTATTCGGTTTGGCATCTGTATTTAACAAACAGTAAACACATTGAAGGATGGGATGACCTTAAAATATGATTGAACTCAGCATTCGGCCCATAAGAAATGTGGGTGCATGTGTGTACTGAGGAATTGCAAAAGCCTTGAAGTATTTCATTTAGATGCTGGCAGCATAAAGTCCTTGTTTTGGAAATCTTTTTTTCATTATTATTATCAATTCGAAGGAGCTCTTTGAGTTTTCACATTTCAGTTGGAATCCTATTCATCTTAACATTAATTTGATTTAAAGTTGCCACAAACTGAAAGAAAAAGCTTGAAAACCATTCATATTCCCTTTATCTATGCACCAAAAATAAGTAGGATGCAGCTGAACAGAACGTTTCTTTTGGGGCCAAAGTGATTTCTGGTTTTCTTCTTTCCAGCTGCCCTTCTTTCCAGCTTCATGTGTCAGGTACAGAGGTTTTTAGGAATGCAGCACCAAACCAATCCCTCTATTATTCATACAGCACTACCTAAGCGTGCCCCTGCCCTCAGCACTGCCCAGTTCCCTTTGCCAACTTGCCAGGGTAGCTGGTGGGCTTGGGCCTGGGAAGCCCTCTCTCCCTTCCCAGGCCAGCTGTGGAGCTCCTCTTGGGCCAGATTTGGTGTGGTGACGGGGAAGAGGAAGACAAGATGGGAGGAACAGGACCCATTTTCTCCACAGCAAAACAGAAGCAGAGCTGCGGTTAGCTGCTAACTTGAGCCCCCATTTATCTGCCCATGTAAATCTCTCAGCTTCTGAGAGAACGGGGATGAATGATTGGCTTGCCTCTTGCAAGAGTCCTTCATCAGGCTTTGTCTCCTCCAGGACATAGACAGTGAGGAGGGGTTGTACGGGGTGGTACAAGCACCTCCATGGCTCGGTCTTTTGGCTAGAGAGCAGCCAGTTCACAAACTGAAACTTTCAGTATTGCACCTACAGAAGATGAAACAAAGATTTTTACTTTCCAGCGATACTTCACTCAACCAACGGCTCTGTGGACCAGCAAAATCAGTCACCTAACAGAGAAGGCCTGTAAAGGTCAAGTAAAATTACAGTGGAAGACTTGGGGATACATTAAAGTGGTTGCTGTTGGCAGGACTTACTCAAGGCTGTCATGGGTATGGAATTCATTGTATGTGCTACGTACGCAACATTTTTAATGTGCCTTTCATCCAGAAAGGGAGTTCCTACAACCTGAGTTTAAAGATGACCTAAAACCAAGGAGTTAGGCTGCAAAGCCACTGAAATTCTTCTGTACTGAAAATGCACCCATTTTCTGAACTGCTTCATTGAGATGACAGCTACTTCTTTTGGATTATTAAATTCTAGTTTTCACCAACTGGAGTTATTTAGACTATGTTTTCCATTTTTTAAAACTAGCATGTGGAAAAGCACATTAAACCCAACTTCTCCTAAAGACACCATTATTGTCCAAGATACGTTTTGTTTAGGAAATTTAATCAAGTGCTGTTCACAACACACGGGAACAAATTTGCTGTTTCTGCAATGCTGAGATGAGAACTCTTTTGTGCATAAAATACAAAGAAGGAAGAATTGCGTATCAAATTGCAACTAGATAAGGAACTTTATGTGATGAGAAGAGTGAAAGAATTTGGTGGATCATTGGATTTTAACGTCGCTACTTTTATGGAAAATGGCACAGGGGCCTTTCATAACCATGAACATTCAACGCTCATTTGAGCAATCACACCTCTCACAGCATGCTTGTTCCCTGACATTTATGCTGCTAGCGCTCTCTCAGCAGCCCCCTCATTACAAATCTCTAATGCCACTTCTTGTGTCATTTAATTTTCCTGTGAAGGTCTTCTACTCACTGCCTTACCACACTGTTTTGCTCACAGTTTCTGATGAAATCGCAGCCAAGATAATATCAAGCACAGTACGAATTGGAGAGGGGAAAAGAATTTAGTCCTTGGCAACTTCACTGAAATTTTCTGTCCCACAGAGGAGGACATTTTGATAAAGTGCATCCTCAGAAAAAAATACTTTGCCTCAAGTGAGTTGAGGTACTGTACTTTGACAAATATACCCTTTAAGTTGCATCTTGGAATACAAGATGTTGTAATTCACATTTCAGGATACAGTGGTTGAATATATTCTGTACATGAACACCAATCCCTGTTAGTACTTGACCCTTAGAAAGGTCATTAAATGGTAGCTTGTGAAAGGAGCCAGGAGGCTATAAGCATTTTCTTGGCAGAGTTGATCAAAAGGACAACTTTCAGCTGTTGGCTACCTTTTTTTTCTCTTTCCCCAATTGATACTGTAACTGCAAGGAAATTTTTGGAGAATGTGGGACTAATCAAAAGAGTGAAACCATGAGGAGGGTGGAAATGTGGAAGAACAACTTAGCAGCAGAAAATAGAAACTCAAAGTGCAAAGGGAAACAAATGGACTTCAGGGAAAGAAAAAAAAGTTATATTTTAAGAGTCTTACTGATGCCTGATGAGGAAAAGGGTTAATTAGCAGATAAGGGAGGAATTCTGCAAAACTGCTTTGGCTGAAGAATGGAAAACTGCAACAGAAGCAATAGAGATAAACAGACCATGGTGCCTGTGAAAGGTGAAACAGCAAAGCCTCTGGAGATGTCAGACGCTGAGAGCTCTTACTGTAGAGCTGATACCAGCAAACTGTCAGCCCAGGCGGGGAAGCTTCTCTGCATAAAGATGCAGCTTCTGAAAGAGCTGTCTCGGTGACACAGAGAGTAGAGCTGGTGCTGTAACAAACTCAGCATGTTGTTTGCATTGTTTGGTAGAATCCATAAGCAAACTTTACTTGTGACTTTTAAAGAGGTTTCCATCCTCCCTAACTGTTTCCTTGCACCCCTGCGCCCAACAGGCAATTTTGTATATCAGTAGGTCAGTTTTGTTGGCAAAGTGACACACCGGAGAAATCTGTTCACTAACCTGGTGTGCCCCTGTACCAAAACACGTTGGTGATAATCTACGGGTCATGTGCATGTTCGCACTGGGGGGCAACAGGGGGACGGGATCAGGAAATGAGAGTGATTCCACGGAACGATTTCACGTGAGCCATCAAGTCCCTTTAGTTACAAATAAATTTCTGTGTGAAAGCCCTACAACACTCACCTTTGCCTGCCCTCCAGGAGAGAAGAATCTTGAAGGAAAAAAGAATCAACAAAACCTGCCATCCCCTCGTTTTCCTCCCCGAGCATATTTCTACTCAATACACAAATTCACCATGTAGGGTACGCAGACTTTTCCTGGGCTCCAAGATAGCAGTCATTATCAGCCTGAGTAGAAGCACTGCAGGAAATTCGTGAGGCGCCCCCCCCCCCAGCCCTGCCCCTGGCTCCCCTCTCCCAGGCTGCCGCTGAGAGCCCGGGCGGGACCGACCAGCGGGGGGAGCTCCGAGCACGCCGCCCGCCGCCGCCGCACCCAGCGCCCCACCAGCGGCTGCCCGGCCCGGCCGCTGGGGCTGTAGCAGGAACAAGGGAATTTGGCGGAGAATAAGGTCAATATCGTCCCCTCCCTCCACAACTTATTGCAGGTCTGCTGTTCTTTCAACAGCATTAATAAGCTTCCCAATGAAACTGGCCAGTCAGACCTAAACCTAGCAAAAATGCAGGAAGAAAACTTAGCACATCTATCATCTAAATATTGCAGGCTATTTTTTAAATAGCAAAGCAGTAGCACAATATAATTTCATTAGCAACTGGAGATCAGAGGCATCCTGGCTTGTTTCCAAGTACTGCCTGGCTGTAGACAGGAAACATTTCCAGAATTTATCAGCCTACTATTAAGTCTTCAACTCTGCAACAAACCCTTCTCCCCACCCCCTCCCCAAAACCCACTGAAGAAATGCTTGTGTACGCATCCAACGAGGCCCCAGAAACAAGCCCTTCTATTTTCAGTGAGCTTAATTTTTTTGTTCAATGCGAGAGGTCAAACATACAGCTCGCCAGGTGTTGTAGACAATTTCCTGTTGTGTCTCTATAAAAACCACGCAGATTCTAGTTAAGTGACTGCATCTCCTACTGTTTGACACCTTTTTTTTTCCTTTGGTAAACAGCATTTCCTCTTCCACAGTAATTAGGGTTCTCTCACTGATCTCATCACCTCAATCATTTAATACTGAATGAGCGCACCACCTTTTTTTCCCCCCATCTTCTCGCTTGAAGAGGTAGCTACCTTCCATGCCTCTCACACAACCTCTCCCAACTCACAAAGGTGACTCCTGCCTCAGGCTCCTTCCTTGCAACCAAGCCTTCATTTGCATCATTGCCCCCCCCAGCCTTTCTTCTGCTGCCTGACCTTTCCTGGCAGGCACAGCTGGTCGCCCTGATTTATTATTCCCTCACTAGCTGTGCTCGCTTGGGCATATGGAGTCCCACTACAGAGGGGGGGAGGCTGTGGTGCTAAACTTCAGCTAGGAAGATGACATTTAGCAGAGGCCCCATGCCTCAAAGCATGGTGCTCACAGGCACATCCTTCTGCTACCACCTGATGTTGCATCCCTGTGTGGGCTCCTGGCTTGGTGCTGCTCCTCTTCATGCAACCAGGCACAGCATTCTCACGTTATATTTCTCTGAGACACCAGAAGACACTTCCCTGTTTAAATTAATAGAAAAACTAGTTTGTGGATGACTGAGGGACTACAAACTCTTCTTAATTACTTCAGGAACCTTTTTTTTGCTTCCTTAGACATGCACTTTAAAAGGTCCTCTGATTGTAAGGGGATATTTAAAGGCTACTGAATGTCTGTTTGAATGTCTCATTAAAATGGAGATGTGAGCTCAACCCTGTTCTTGTTGAACAGGTGTACACATCATATCTGTGCTAATAGGCAGTTTTGTTAGCAACCATGGAAAAATGCTGAGGCTGACCTGGCCTGGTTGTGCTTTAGGGGTTGCAGCTGCAGCATTTTCATGTGGCAAATGAAGACACTCGCTGAGTTACAAAGGAGCATCCATTCAGGGCTCAAGAGAGCGGTTTTCTGGCTCATTTCTTAGACAATCACTGGACTATATGTTCAGTATCCCACCTGAAGAGGGTCCTCCAGAGAATAGAAACAAACAAACAAACAAACAAACAAACAAACTAGAAAAGGTTCAAAAGACAAGATCTGCAAAGAAAGCTTCTACAGGTACGTCAGTGATAAAAGGAAGACTAGGGAAAATGTGGGCCCTTTCCAGAAGGAAACGGGAGACCTGGTTACCCGGGATATGAAGAAGGTTGAGGTACTCAAAGGCTTTTTTGCCTCAGTCTTCTCGGGCAAGGGCTCTAACCACACCGCCCAAGTTGCAGAAGGCAAAGGCAGGGACTGGGAGAATGAGGAACCGCCCACTGCAGAAGATCAGGTCCGAGACCATCTAAGGAATCCGATGGTGCATAAATCCATGGGGCCTGATAAGGTGTATCCACGGGTCCTGAGGAACTGGCAGATGAACTTGCTAAGCCACTCTCCATCATATTTGAGAAGTTGTGGCAGTCCGGTGAAGTTCTCACTGACGGGAAAGGGGAAACATAACCCCCATTTTTAAAAAGGGAAAAAAGGAAGACCTGGGCAACTACAGGCTGGTCAGTCTCACCTCTGTGCCTGGCAAGATCATGGAGCAGATCCTTCTGGAAACTATGCTAAGGCACATGGAAAATAACAAGGTGAGTGGTGACAGCACACACAGCTTCACTAAAGGAAAATTGCACCTGACAAATTTGGTGGCCTTCTACGATGAGGTTACAGCATTGGTGGATAAAGGGAGAGCAACTGACATCATCTACCTGGACTTGTGCAAACCACTTGACACTGTCCCACATGACATCCTTGTCTCTAAATTGGAGAGACATGGATTTGATGGATGGACCACTCAGTAGATAAGGAATTGGCTGGATTGCTGCACTCAAAGAGTTGCAGTCAATGGCTCAATGTCCAGGTGGCAACCAGTGTCAAGTGACGTTCCTCCGGGGTTGGTATTGGGACTGGCACCATTCAACATCTTTGTGGGTGACATGGACAGAGGGATTGAGTGCACCCTCAGCAAGTTTGTCAATGACACTAAGTTGTGTGGTGCAGTCAATACGCTGGAGGGAAGGGATGCCATCCAGAGGGACATGGACAGGCTTAAGAGTTGGGCCTGTGAGAACCTCATGAAGTTCAACAAGGCCGTGTGCAAGGTCTTCCATGTGGGTCAGGGCAATCCCAAGCACAAATACAGGCTGGGCGGAGAATGGATTGAAAGCAGCCCTGAGGAGAAGGACTTGTGGGTGTTGGTTGATGAGCAGCTGTCATGGTTTGGACCAGATTGTCCCAATTAGGCAGAATGACAGATGCTCTCTTTCTCCTGCTCCACTTCAAAGGGAGGCAGGAGAGAGAGAAAAAGAGAGACTTAAGAGTTTAGAAGGAACTAAACTACTTTAATGAAATATTAATAATAAAATAATAAAAAGAAAATAATGAAATACATACAAAACCATATCAAGCTTCCAAGATGACAATCACGTCACCAGCAGGCACTGGGGAAGTCCCAGACTGGACTCAGTGATGGATGGGAGCTGGATTCCAAATCTAGATTCAGGATCGGGATCAAAGGCAGATGAACAGAGCTCTCCTTGGATGCCGGCCACTGAAGAAAGAGGGCTGACCCTTTGATCACTCAGCTTTTATACTGAGCATGAGGCAGATGGGATGGAATACCCTGTTGGTCAGTTTTGGGTCACCTGTCCTGTCCGCTCCTCCCCACAGGTGTGACCCCTCTACACTTTTCTGCTTCTGACCCTCCAACAGGGCAAATAACAAAGTTGGCTGGCCTTGGTTGTTGTAGCGATAAGTATAAGCAAGAGCCTCTCTGCATCCCATTCCTTGGCATCAGCTATAAACATGGATCTTATCACTCTGAAAGTGAACAGTTTTCTACATAGCATGCTGTTAATTTCAGCAGTTAGAAGAGGCCTAGCTAAAGAGTAAAGTTACTGAACAAAATTTGTCCTGTTTTACCTCAAACCAGGACATTAGCTCAACATGAGCCAGCAACGTGCGCTTGCAGCCCAGAAGCCTAACCGCATCCTGGGCTGCATCAAAAGAAGCATGGCCAGTAGGTCAAAGGAGGTGATTCTGTC
Source organism: Burhinus oedicnemus (assembly GCA_008921705.1). Taxonomy (NCBI): domain Eukaryota; kingdom Metazoa; phylum Chordata; class Aves; order Charadriiformes; family Burhinidae; genus Burhinus; species Burhinus oedicnemus. The sequence goes on along the minus strand of VFFE01007631.1, from coordinate 2,314,522 downwards.
CCTCTACTCTGCTCTCATGAGACCCCACCTGAAGTACTGCATCCAGCTCTGGAGCCTCAAACATAAGAAGGACATGGACCTGTTGGAGTGAGTCCAGAGAAGGCCCACAAAGATGATCAGAGGGCTGGAGCACCTCTGCTATGAAGACAGGCTGAGAGAGTTGGGGTTGTTCAGCCTGGAGAAGAGAAGGGTCTGGGGAGACCTTATAGAGGCCTTCCAGTACCTAAAGGGGGCCTGCAGGAAATACGGGGAGGGACTCTTTATCAGGGAGTGTAGTGATAGGATGAGGGGTAAAGGTTTTAAACTGAAAGAAGGTAGATTTAGATTAGATATTAAGAAGATATTTTTCACTCTGAGGGTGGTGAGGCACTGGAACAGGTTGCCCAGGGAAGTTGTGGAGGCCCCATCCCTGGAAGTGTTCAAGGCCAGGTTGGATGGGGCTTTGGTCTAGTGGAAGGTATCCCTGCCCATGGATGGAGGGTTGGAACCAGATGGTCTTTAAGGTCTGTTCCAACCGAAACCATTCTATGATTCTATGAATTGTTTGATGAACTGAGTGGTTTTTATCTACAGAAGAGAAAACAAAGAGAAAACTTCCAACTGAGGATCTTCCTGGACAGGCTAAACCTTTCTAAACAAAAATTCCAGAGCAGTCACTCAGGCCACCACTCAGACATAATTCAGACATGATGTTGATCATGCAGAGGAATCCCTGATCCTCTACCATATTCCCAAACTCCTTGCATTTTATGTACAGATTAATACAGAAACACTTAAGATGTTCAGCAGATCATCCACTATTTTTCTCCTCATCCACACGGTTACCCTATTATGTTATCTGTTCTCCCACTTAGTTTTAAGCCTGTGTCCAGATTGCTGCGAAAAGGAGGAAAATAACCTGTTTCCTATGTCCCTGGTAAATTGAAGAAGAATTGAGTTAATTGCAATAAGGCAGATTTAGTTTAGACATTCTGAAAAGCTTACTAGTACTTATGGGTAGGAAAACAGGAGAAGTCAGTTGAGAAGACAATGGAATCTCCACCCTCTGACGTATTTCAAAGCAGGCTACGCAAAAATCTGTCAG
>VFFE01007631.1:2261600-2305538 GCA_008921705.1 Burhinus oedicnemus | reverse complement strand
GACACTTCAAAGGATAGCACCAGCTCTTTCACTGCTGATTACTCAGGAATTAATATGCTGTATAGGAGAGGAATGGGAACAAAGTAAAGTACTCCCTTTCACATGGGAAATGTTAGAAGATGAGGAGAAGGGAAGAATGTCAGAGATCTTAGAGAAAGGAGGATGGGCATAATAAACAGTTACCACACAGAGGTTGTATTTTACTCTTGCTTTACCTGCAGGCTTACCAGAGAGTGGCATTTTGGGAGTTCTGCTTCATACTGCAGGGAAGATAAAGACTCAAATGCCCACAGGCTAAAATTAATAGAAATTCTCAATACACTGTCTCAGTATTTCCATTCTGCTGTTTTACATTGTCAGTAAACCCCAATAGTAGCACTGTAGCCATCCTCTGTTTCTGTTTTCAAATCCTTCCTCATACGTATGAGTGTGAATAATAATTTTGAAACAAAGGCTGAAGTTTTGACATAGCCACGAAATACTAGAGTAATGAGCCTATAAAACATAGGCTTTATACATTGTCTCTTAGGATGTAACTGCACAACAAAATACAAAGTACAGACTGCTGATCCAGCCTGTGTACCTGGAACAGTTCAGCTTTTCCCTCCTTCTCAGACCATTCCAAATGGGATTTGTTATTTTTCCATGGTAAATTGCATGGCTGTGCAGACATATCTTCAGGTGTCTGACAGAGAGGGTATTTAAGCACTGCAATAATTTACCTAAGAATATGGCTATTTCGCCATCACTTGGAGTCTTTAAATCAAATCTGGAGGTCTTTCTGATGATTTGCTGCATCTCAAGTAAAAAACATGAGCTTGCTAATGGAATTTCTGAAGAAGAGTCTGTATTTTGTAAGAAGTCATATTAGATAATAATGAATACCATTTCTGATCATGAAATCTGTTGCTCTTCCTCAGTGGAATTATTCTGGAGTGACAGCCTTATAAGCAAAGCAGAATTTGATTTTGATTTTGCAACTAAAATACCACATTATCAACCACACAAAAGAAGGGAGCAAAACTGAATTTTTAAGTTCACTCTAACTATCACTATTTCTGACTTTTTTGAGTGCCTAACACCACATCATTAACAGATTAAGTACTAACAGCATTAGCAAAATTATCTGGCAAAATACAGACATTTTCCTAGTATATATTATATATAGGCTTTTCCTCAAAACAGATTTTTGGACTCACTTTCTAATATCGGCGATCTTTTAGGTACTCATAGGATGAAAGTGCCTGTCTGAGAGTTGAGGTAGCTTTCTTTGTATTCTTAGGCAGCTGAAATTAATAATACCTTAATCCCTTGGCTACTTCACTTGTAACTGCTTGGTAATTGTGAAATGGTACATTAGTGCTAAAGGATTAATTTAGTTCCTTCTTGAGAATTCTCAGCACATACCACATCTGCAGCAGCCCTTCTCAAAAGAAGGTGACTCAGTTTCATCTAACACATTAGAAGTCTGTACCTTCTCTGCTTCTGATTAATTTCTGAGAACTTAGAGTACAAACAAATAGCATTTCCACAGTCCTTGCTGATTCAAACAGTATCTCTACTGAAACTGCAGGTGAAGGAATGTTCATTTTCAGACCACTGCATATAATACAGGAGATGAATAAAATTACAGGTTTGCAAAAAATTCTACAGATAAATAAGACCATAGGTTTTTCTAAAAAGAGGCAAACGTTGCAGATTTCTGGCCAAACCTCTCTGTGGAACCAGGTGAAAAATAGCTGCTTCCCCTATTGTGAACATTAACACATATTTTCATTGTTTCTTTTCTTCTGACCGCTCAAAATTCCTGAAAATAAATATCAAAGAATGTTAGACTGTACAAACTGCTGATCTTTTTCATATTAGTCTGAAAGGAAAGAGATCAGAAGAGGACATAAGAAGTTACCATTTCTTAAGATGCTCAGGCTAACAATACCTAGTTCTGGAAAGATGTAAGGTCATGTCACTAGACTGAGTATCAAACCAATTATAACATGGCTTACCAAAATATAACAGAAGAGTCATCTAAAGCTTCACCAAATTTGAAATGTAAGTGGAAAACCCACGTACTGCCATTCATGGTGCAATGTTCTGTGCTTACAGAATCCTCCAGGACTGGCCTATCTGAGCCATAAGTAACATATTACTCCAGCTATAGACTGTACAACATAAGGAGCTAAAGGTCTAGACGATTTTAGCAGAGATTTCTGTTGAAAGTTGAATTAGATTCTGTGTTTCCCAAAGTTAACTTTTGCATCTTTGTCAGAGCTCACACAAGTTTTACAGGAATTAAATGCTGCAACACTCAAGGCACTACAAAGGCAAAATAAGGAATCTCTTTCTTTATAGCCTCAGCAGAACTCCAGTACTTGTAGACACCTATATTGGGGGTAAAACAGGATGGGAAAATACCTTCTGTTATTCCTTTCAGCAAGGAACACTCAGCATTTCAGAAGCTGAAGGCCAGCAGCATTCACTTCCCTTTTGCTCCCTTCTCTTCAGTGGGACATAAAAATTGGGTAGAAAACAAAGAAACTAAGGAGAGATTTACAACAAAAAAATGGAATGGGAAATATTTAGGACATTTGGGAAACAGAAAAGAAAATAATCAGCAAAGAAATGAACAGAGAGTAAGTAAAGGAGAAAGAATTTAAAAGCAGGCAGGTGTATTAAAATGGGTTCTTCAAAATCCAGGGTGGTCCAAGAGCTTCACATTGAAGACTAGCAGCCAGTGTGGGACCCTTCCCTGCATCTTTGTAGGCCCTGTCATGGCGATACCATGGAGGCTCACCTGTTGAAGTACCTGGCAGTGCACAGGAAGAGAGCTTAGTGCAATATTTTCAATGGCCATCCTTGGCAACCGCAAGGCTGCAGTTAAAAGACAGCAGGCTGGATGAAATAATTCTGTAAATTAACTTCTCATCTGAGCTTTGGGTTGTAACACTCTAGTTTCTGTTTGTGCATCTACCACTGCTTGACTGGCTCCTTGGAACTTTGAGGCAGTATATATGTATTTATGAATGATAATACTTCAATGCATTTTTCAACTCAGCACCTCCATCATGTAACATTCACTTATAAATGATAGTATAATAACTGACATTTTTATGATGTCAGCCAGTACTGCAACTTGCAAAAAAACTTTCCAATACCAAGCTAATATACTCATCCAATGCCTAAAATAAATTTGCTTATCTTAAAACTGTGAGAGTTAGATACTTGAATTTGCTGTTGGATCATCATATTTTATTTGCATGTGTCACACCAAAGGTTAATAATATTCTTTCATTTGAGTAGAGGTATTGGAGATCAGCAAAGCCTGCCAATAATTCAAACGTAATTGATGTGTCTGCTTGCAAATTCACAGATTTCATATACATCTTGTCTGTTACAAAGTGACTCATTCTTCTGCCTGTGGACATTTGTATGGGGTGACATTTATGATTTAGTTTTACAAATTAAACTTAAAGCAGCCACGTAGCTTAGTTTCTTTGGCATGAAAATTGGACAGTATATTATAGAACATTAAGGTCTATTCCCATTCTCTTTCAGCCCAGTTCTCAGCAATGCAATCTATATTTATATGATGCTAAAAAATTATTGCTATCAACTGCCTCCATCTGTTGTACAATGAGATACTGAAGAGGCAAACATACTCGTGGGTAATGCAGGGAATGGAGCTTGGGAGATATGGATTTAGATCTCAGATTTTTCCTATTCTGTCTCAATGACTTAAACCCTCTGTGTTTCAGATGGTTGTCTGTACAACAATACTAACTCTGTTTCTCTTATGTATAAAGGTAGAGATAGGGACCATTTATCTTGCTGAATATATGTACTGTCTAACACAGCAGGTCTCAATATTCTTTGGAGCCTCCAAGCATGACTGTAATGCCAATACAGTGAAAGGCAATAGCGTACTCTGTATTGATTCACTCATTAAAACCATTCAAATATTTGTAACAAGAAGCCTGTTAACAGGGACTGGAAGTATTATCCCAGACTCTGAAGTTCTCCCATATATTATTTTTGCTATGGTATTTGCATCCTGCTTCCTGTGTGATGACAGTGGTGTCTCAAGAATTTCCTCTCCACAGCCCTATTAGGTTCCTTTTCAAAGCACAAGACTCCCCCGTACACTTGCTGTCCATTGTGTGACATGACACTGAAGTCTGAGATCAGCTCAGGGAGAGGAGCATTAAAGAAATTTCTCCTTGAGGAGAATTTTTTTTTTTTTAACCTGAGCTAATTTCCTTTTTGCTCATGTTAGGCCTTGTATAGAGTTGGATTCAGTAATTCTGAAACTTGCAGGAATTTTGCCACTGAACTGTGAGGGAAAAAACTCAAAAACCTACTTCATGGGCTGAACTTGCAGGTGAAATGGATAAAATCATCACTAAGGCAAATTTAATGCAAGGCTATAGAGGAATTTTTCAGTATATCAGCGTACCCCAGATGATGAGTACAAACTTTACACCTTTCTAGACATTTCCTCACCTCTGAATTTTGAACAGTATGTTTTGCTAGGGACAGCTGCAGTTCCCAGGAGGAATACAGTTTATTTTGATTTCTGTCAGTCTGCATTCCATATGGTGACACTGAAAGCTACATTCTGTCCTCAGCAGCTGCAAAGCTAATGGGTGTTGAAGGAACTTGCCACCTTCAGTCCTTGCTCCTCACTGTGCCAAAAAGAGCCCCACACCTACTGGTTTTCCAAACAGCAAAGGTGGCATGAGCTGGACTATCTGATAACAGGTCTGGTCAGAGCCATTCTGGGTGTGAAGACTGGTCAGAAGATGCTAAATATCTCCAGGGCAAAATGAAACATTATGCTGGCATCCTGAACGTGATGATGTATTTCTTCAAAAATCTAGCTCAAATATAGAGTCAAAAGTTGCATTTCATCCCTGGGAGACTTTTTGTGTTGGGTACATATATTTTGAAGTATTAAAATCTCTCAGCCTGTAATTAATTAGCTCAAGTAGCTTTGATGATGTGTACAGAGAGAGAAGCAGTGGAGATTGCCTGCAAGGCTCAATAGTCTTAGGAGAACAGGCCTTTTCTGGTAGGCAGGGATTTTAATAGCACTTCTCACTGCAAAACAGCTCAGCCAGGGTTGTATTATGATTACTGCTAGCCTGCTGTGGAAGGTGGAACTTCTCTGAATGTGAGTGTTTGAACATCTGATTAACTGTTGTAAATGTGAGGGTAAGGCCAGAGGAGATTTGACAAGGAGAACTTGCATCTTGTTAGAGAGACCTTGAGTCAAGAGCTTCCACTGCTTGTAGGACTGCTTCCAGTTTAGCATATGAATGTTCCAGGTATTGCAGATTACAAACAGTAGCTGCAGAGGTGTAAAAGAAAACCTGCTGATGGAAGGGAGAGGGAGAGCAGCTGGAGGGCTTGTTTCTGAATAGAAAGAATTAGGAGAGAAGAAAAGGAAGTGGGGACAGAGAGAGAAAAAAGGAAAAATTGGTAGAGTAGTATCTAAAAAATGTACCACAGAAAAAAGATTCTGTGTTTCCCAGAGTTAACGTTGTCTGACTCTGCACTTCAGACCAGTTTTACTCAAACCATGTATGCTGTTTGGTTCATGCTTTACGTGCTTTCAATTACAGGGGTTATCCATTCTCTGTAGGGGTTATCAGTAAGGGTTATCCAATTCTTTGGGTTAATTCTTCACTTAGTCATCTACTGATGTAGAGCAAATGCCAAATATTTTAAAGGAAATAGCAATAGTATAGGTCAGGCTATATCTTTTGTATTTTGCACTATGATTTTTTTTTTTATAGTTGCTGCTGCAGATATGTTTTCAAATTGGCTTGTGGCCCAGAGACAAGAGAAGCAAAAAACATTTTCTCCGATAACTTTATCACATTTATTTTCCTCCCTTACTTAAATGGGGATGTTCTTTTTGCCCTAAGGTTACAAATGAGCAGGTGCTTTTCAAGCTGTCCAAGACTATAAAATAAATTCATGCAACATTTTAAATGGAAAATTGTCATAAAAGCAAAACATTTCTAGGGTTTACATAAGAAATCATAGTCTAACTCAGACAACTCAACATGCACAGAATCACAAACTGAGAGCTTAAAAAAAACCCAACTTGAAAATATATGGCAAGGAAATGTGATTCATCAAGTAAATTTGAGAAAACTGATCTGTTTCTTCGTCTTCTAAAAAAAGAAGAAATCCTAAATTAGTAAATAACTTAGTGAAAAATATTCATTTATCTCTTGTTATTGTACCCATTCAACTCAAGCCCTGGTCCTAGATATGTTTATCCTAATTACGTTTTGTTACAACTCCAGATGCTCCATGACTGGATGCTTTTCCCAGTGACTACAACTACATCAGACGCCAACAACTAGGAGAATATTTTCCCTACAATGCTTGCTACCCTGAGGTTTGATCCTGTATCACTGAAATCAGTGGGAATTTTGCCAATGATTCCAAGTGGTGCAGAAGGACATCTATCATTAAAATCTGTATAAATGTTCCACCTCTAATCCCAATTTTCAATAACATCACACAGCTTCCAGCGGAGCTTCCAGTAAACAGTTCTCTAAACTACAGCTTCTGGGGCTTTGTTAAACCAAACTGAAAGGAAACACATTTGACACAGAAGCAGGGCAGATAGAAGAATGTACAAACTATAGCAATTTTTTTTGGCTGTGTTACATTATGTACATAAATTTACACACATACATACAACAGTTAATCAATCACCTCCAGTCAGAAATGTCGTGGTATCTTAAATGATATTGTACCATGGGACTGTGTTCAGGCAATTCTTTTTCACTCTATTACAACTTTTCATCTTGAACCAATATTAAATTCCATTTATCATAATAGGTGGCAGTAGCTGTACCATTTTCAGCAGCATCTTCTAGAAAAAAACACCCCAATGTCTCTCTGCAGCACCATTAGCAGTATTGACTGCTCTATTTTCTCTCAATAGAAAGCCCCGCAGATACCTTACTGTGGAAAAGGCATCCTCAGCAGCACTAAACGTCTTTTGAACAACGTTTGAAGGAGATGAGATTAAATACTCAGCAAGAGTTATGGGCAAGGCTCAATGCCATTTTCATTTAGGGAATTTGATCATTAAGGGGATGTGCTTTTCCTTGTTGGTGATGTTTTATTGCCATTTAAGTGGGTTCCTGCCATACAAAGGGATGGAAAGTTATTAATACTTTGGCTAAAAAAACCCCTCCAACCATTCTTCATTCAACTCTCAGCAACAGAGCAACTGACAGAAGCAGTGAGTTGATCAGAAGATGTATGGAGAGGACAGCTGATTTTTCGTCAGTCATTTATCTTGTCCCCTTTTGAGACTGCATGCTGGGACACAGGGTGTCCAATTGGTGCCCGAGGGATTACCTCAAATCATCACTTAGAAGTAATGAAGGAATGCTATTATTCTTCTACTACAACTGTAAAAAAATGTTAGCAAGTGCCAAGGAGTATAGTCTAGCTGTTAGAGCAAAGGACAAGGGGCAGCTGGTCTTTGCTTTATAGCTGCTTGGATGATTATCACAGCTGAGTCATGTTAAAGGAGGTAGGAGTGGAATGGTGGGCAGAGGTGGAAATCAGAACATCTATTTGTTCTCAATTAAGTGGCCTCTTATTCTTGCTACCAGTCTGCCAGTAACGATAAAGGAAAATAATGGCATTTGATACGTCATAGAAAAAAATTACCTGAAGCTTTTTGCTCTTGGAAGTTGCTGCATACTGCTATTAGTGAGTCTTCTTAGCTAAATTACTCACTTCTTGTGTAGACTATGTGACAGAATATGCCTTTCTAGTCCCTTCCACTATGCTCATTTTAGTCATGAAAACGTTCTGTCACACTGAAATAACATCTGTATTACTGCAATCAAGGAGAGAAAATGCATATGATATACCCTGACTTCAGTGTCCAGGCAGTTGACAAGCAGAGCTTTCTTTCTGACCTCTGGGAGCATATCTCTGTTAACAGAAAGAAAACAAAACTGGTTTCAAAACATACAGTGACAGAAACTCAGGAGGCAGTGGGAAACTGAAGAACTGTTTTTAGCTGTTATGAAGTCATTATTCCTGCCTTGCACTGCCAAAACTGCAGTTTTGGGACCACATCTCTTCAAGTTTTTGATAGATTTGTGGCCAAATAGCTCACTCATGCTATTATGGCATTTTCACACCTAGGTAAAAACAAGAAGGTTGGGCAAATAGAATATTCAATTTAACTGCTACAAATGCTTTGTTTACTTTCAAAACTAGATAGGACTGCTTCTTCATAAAAACAGATTCATCCCTCTCTATTTAATAAATTATTAAACTATTATCCTCTCAGGTATGACTATTCTCTGAGCCAAAGGAATGCTTTTTCCATGAAACAGGTGTATTGCTACAGAAAGTGGGAAGTAGAATAAAAGTTACAGGGAAGCAGCAGGGAACAGTCCCACCCATACCCCCGTGGGAAAGTCCCAGAAAGAAGTGTACTGGAAAAATTATCTTTGAGGTTTTTTGTTAATGATACTGAGTACCAAGTTATTCTATTCAGCAAATGGCTACATGCTGCAAACAGGTGCAATTCAACAAGCATTTGACTCTTAGCAAATATTATGCTTATGTTCATTTTCTAGAGATAATAAAGTATGTAAATTTAGATATGAACATTAGACGATTCCCATTGGCACCCGACAGATTAAAAACAGAGCTCTGCCAGAGTTTTCATACCCTTCCTTGCCCTATCTCCGATTTTCGCATTTTATCTCTCCTGACTTCATGGAAAATTGACCGTATTGGGTACAAACAAAATTGCAAAAGAATGCCCTATGAACACACACAGTGCAGTTTTACCCTATCCATATGATGACCCATGTACTTTTTGAATCTTGGAGTTTCATGACTACAGCATGGTTATAACAGTTATTGCCAGCAGCTAGATGACATTTTTTGAGTGACACACGTTTGACAGTTGCTTTATGGACACATTCGCTTTTGGCGAGATAAATTTTCAGATCAGGCACAATTGCATCAACTCACAGACTACAGCCGAAGACAAACCTACCTCGCTGTGCTTCACAACTGCCTGTTGAACTGCAGCACTGTGCAGTTAGAGATATGCGTTTCCAATGCTGGTGAAACGTCTGCTATACTTAGCTTTGAGCACCATGCACTTGCCCACCATCCCTGCCAATGTGAATTTGCATATGAAATGACTTTAGAGACATCTGAAAAGCCTGTGTCTCAGCAGCTAGTTTATAAGCCTTAGCTGACCCTGAAAATTCCTCCTTAGTCCCAGCTTCACTTTATGGCTCTCAAAAATAAATATTCAGTAATGAAGGACAAGAGAGAGACACACCGTGTGAGCTCCTCCTGATTGTTCTGGGTTTCCCTCTAGGTCCTCTCCCTCCTGTCCTCTCTCATCCTCTCCCCATGCTCTCTGAAAGTACATGACTGGAAAGGTCAAATGTTATCTACTTCCTCAGTTTGTTGAAGGCCGTTTAAAAAGTTTCTTCCCAAATCTCTGTAAAAATTCATCTCCTTTCACTTCCCCCCCCCCCCCCCCCCCAATGATACTCATGAAAGGGAAAAAACACACTGGCTGAATTTAAGAGTATACTGGCAATATTTCTTGCTCCATGGAAAGGCAATCTCCCTCAGCACACTGGAAAACATCCAAACTAATAACTGTAATTAATAGCTATAGTAATCACATTCCATGCAACTGCAGCATGTGACCCCTCATAACTGTGAATATATTTTCCTTCTGGCACCCACTGAAAGAGAGAAATATTATCTTGCTTGCATAGGAAGCTCAGAGAGGCCGAGCCACTTGACCAGAGCCCCTGAGGACAGCCATGGTTGGTAACCCTGTGTTTCTGCTACCGGCCTTGCGGCCTGCTGGGCCATGGCACCCCATGGCGGCCTGTCAGGCAGGAGGCAGAGGCCTCCCTTCTGCAGGGGATGGCAAATGACCAGCACTGGCTCCTGGTGGGCTGGGCTGGATTGGTAGGATAAGACCATCACCAAAGCCACAGAGGTGGCGAGTGACACTATCCCTGGTCAGGGCAGGGAGGGCAGGGGAAGGCTGCCCACGGGGGCTCCCCGGGGACCACCACCCTCCCTCTGGCTGAAGGGCACAGCTGTGGCCATGGATGCCCTTACAGCATCGCCAAGTGCCCTCTTCCCCTCTTCCCCAGGAGGGGGGCCCCCTCCCCAGGCACAACAGGGAGGTCCGGCCATCCCCTCTTCCCTCCTTCAGCCTTTGCACGTACCGGGCCACCACGGAAGCCCTGCTCTCACTTGCTTGCACTTTACTATGCAGCATACCTGGCTGAAAGGTGCATGGCCCCCTCAGCCCCACTTCTTGCAACAGCAGCACACAGCGGTGCAGGATTCGGCCTCCTCCATAATTTGGAATAACTGGGACCATATCCACAGGTGGTCCTTCCTCAGTGTCCCCAGGGATGTTAGCTACGGGGTAGCCACTGATGTTAGACCAAGCAGGTGGATTATGAACATGCAAAGATAGTGAAGGTTAAAAGAAAATTATTTTTCCCTTTAAAAAACAGACACCTGCCTCTTTCGTAGCCTGACAAAGCAGAGGGCATTTCATGCACCAGTGCCACAGTACGAGGGCAGTTGTGGACAACAGCCTCAGGTAGGGCTGCTGAAGGACAGGAGAAATTCAGCGGCAAAGCAAACTACTCATTTAAAACAGTTACAAAGTCTGTGAAATTATGCTTTATCCTTCTTACACATTTCACTTAACTGGAAAACAATCAGTCCAGACAAAGTTCAGCCATATAAACACAAGCACACACAGGGTTCAATTGTGTAAACATAAGCAAATCAAGTTGGGTACCGCTCCCAATTAAGCCACTGCGAGTGAGTCGAGGGGTGAGAAGCCAAATGAACAGAGGAACCAGCTACCAAGCAAGGTGATAGCTGGTACCCTGTCCTGTGCTCAGCCCTCTCATCGTGCAAAACAAAATGCAGTTACATGGGATGTAACTGAATGAGACACCACTTCAACCTGCTTTTTGTGAACCTGAATGCATCAGCTTTATACTTAAAAAAAAAAAAAAAGTGGTGTCATTTATGTAGCTTGCTGACCTTTATACATGTTCTGTTTATGACATGTCTGTACTTTCTTATCCTTCCTTGACTTTCCTCCCTCTGTCACTGTGAAATGGTTTTGTTCACTTATTTATTTACTTTCATCTATTTGGAATATATTATTTTCTCCGGAAATAAGTACACTGAAAAAAAAAAATTAATGAAAAGCTACAAACCTCTAATGTAAAAGGTAGACTCCTTTAAGCCTTGTTCTCCATACAGATTTATAATTTTATCTGGAGGTCCCTTTCCCATATATTCATATCAATAAACTGCTTAGAAAAATACATGGTATGATTTCTATTTAAAAACCCCACATGTTCTGGACTAATGCTAATGATTAAATGGAGTAGGGACATATCTACGTTGTTGATGTAATCTGTTGACATACATCATGATAAATCAACTTGTTGATGTTGGTCTACATGCTGATATACATTATCTGGACTGTGACAAGAGTGCACTCTTGTAATGAAGTTCAGGTTGGATTTACTGCAAGTTTTGCATCTTTCATTCCACAGGGCAAAAAAGTTCTTTTCTTATGTTTATGTATTCCTCTGTAAGAAGAGTATCCTATTTCTTCACATGGGCTCAAGGTCAACAATAATCCAGGGAGGCTGCAATGGAGCAAAGAGCAAACACAAAGCCCTTTGCCATTCTTAAGCCCAATTCTTCCTGGGTACAGGAAACACAGGATTAATTGCTCACACTCTTAACTGATTTTGTGACAACACAAATTGTGTCTATGTTGCTTCTGACTGTATATTGTGGAAAGATATTGCAGTACTGGGAATACCTTTCTGGGAAGCTGCAGATTCACCTTTGCACTATCCTGATAAAAAAGTGCCTCTGATACAAGGACCTGGAATAGCTTCTTCATTTTCTAGTCTGGAATTTTCCCAGCTCTTCTGTACTGTATCCACACAAAACTAAAATGCTGGGCCATTCTTGAGGTAGGGTAGTTTCCTCCAAGAAAAATGGTATTTCAGTCTATGGTAACTTCAAATTTGCAGTCTGTAAGCCCCTTTAGTTTACTGGAGTTACAGCTGTGGAATCTGCTGCTCTGGTTGTTGTTTTATACCCCTTCACTTGTGCCAAAGGAAAAGAGGTTAATACTATTTGCTTCAAACTTGGCATAGACTCAGTTGAGAGAGCAACCACTGAACAAAAATTGTGCTTGCAGTCTCTATCCCATTTGGAAAACTTCAAATGAATCAAAACATAGGAAATGAGAGGTTTTGAGAAAATCTATAACCACAGGGACATCTCTAATAACCTGTTTTGGCTCCTAAGGTGCCTCTGGAGAGTTGCTTTAGACCAAGCCCTTTGGAAATACAAGGAAACATTTTCCCACAGGACAAACTGATGTGGAGAAATACAGTTGCTATTCCATTCTTTAGCTTGCAGAAGAAAAAGTTTCAGAAAAACAGACTTTTTCGTATCCCTAAGGAGATAAGAAACCAAAGATGCAGGCATGATTAGGTTTTTGCCTTACTTGTAAAAGCAAAAAATTCATCTTGGTAACCTTCTGAGCAACAGGCTTATGCAGTCATATGCTGGAGCTTATTAACATGCAGAAAGCATTTGAGGATATATAAACCTGTTTCCTCTATTGACATATATACAAGTGTAAAAGGGTGCCATGCACAGTCTTCATAAGATACATGCCCTGATTTCTCAGAGCTTAACCAAGAACACATATCAAGCCTAGCCTCAGAATGATAAAGGGTGGCAAAAGGTGAATAAAATTTTACTTACAAATGAAAACTAGTGATTTACAGTGTTATGCTTTGGATGTAGAGCTAAGACATCTCCTATCAATCATCCAGAATAAAACTGTCACTTTGGAGTGGCTGGAGACAGACAGACCTGCTGGAAATTTTGGAACAACTTTTCAAAACACAGGTGCACCAGATTAGGCATCTAACAACAAACCTAGGCCTACACAGGAAGCTAGCATTTCAGGAGCTCTGAAAGCCCCGAGCCCCTACAACAAAAGGACTGGTAATGAAATCACTGGACAGACATTTGGCAGCCAGAGGTCAATATTTTTGCCCTTAAGGAGCTACGCTAATCAGGTCTTCAGTTATTCATAGAAGTCCATTTTTTTAATATATAAAAACTGCTTGTTGTCTTTTTATGTTTTGGTCATTTACTTTCCAATATGATGGTACACAACTGTAAACAGTTTAGGAAGAATACAGGCAGAGAGGACTTAATAGACTAGCTCCAAGTTTATAAGCTCATAAATATCTTCCAAAAAATAGACTGAGTGAACCCAAATCACAACATTTGAAAAACTCAATTTTCAATACCGTTTGAAAAATTTGCTGACTTCTTCACTTCCTACTTTCACTCCTTTAATTGGATCCTGTTTTTTAGCACTACGTGATGCAAATGGAGGGGTAGAGCTGTTAAAAGCTGAGCTTCTTTAACCAACTACAAGGCCAGTATTATATACTTGGAGCATATAAAAAAGTTACAGCAAGAAAAGCTAGCCTGATGAGATGCTGAGCTGAGCTTGGGAAGCAAGTTACGCTGAGGTAGCTCCCTTGCTTAATGACAAATGCAAGGTAATTCAAGGCAGTTTACTCCTCACCAAAAAAGAGATAAGCAATAACTTTCCTGACAACAGTCCTACAAGCTCCAATTTCTTTAAAGCTGCTCCATTTTAAGACAGCTTTCAGGAGAGGAAAACCCAGGGCTTAGCAGGCATGTTAGTCACTGGCCTGCCAGGTACAGCTCCATCAGCTTCCATGCTAGCCTAGGATGAGGCTTAAATTTGGGAGTGCACTGTAAAATGCATTGACCACAACTCCCCTTCTGCCTCATAAAATGCAATAGGCTAGCCATAAATAGGTACGCTGTATCTAAATGTGTTGCACAGCTTTGAAGTGTATAACTAAGTTTCATTTTGAGGGTGGGGGTAAGAGGAGCATCAAATATGTTAGCTCAATAACTGGAAATTAAAACAAATCAAAAAAACCCCATCATTTCCCCCCCACCCCCTCCGCACCTTTCCCAGAACTGTGAGATTTAGCATACCAAGATTTAACATCTCAGTTAGTAAAAGGAGCTCAGAAAGATATGGCAGAACATATGGCATGAAGAAGGTGCTAAACAGCAGAATTTGAAAATGATTTGCAAGATGCTCCATAAATATTCCAACTGCAAACACAAGCTGTTTTTCAGCAGACTCTTGATGGAAGTATATGCACACAATAAAACGATACATTTCTTAGCTCACAAATGGCCTCTTCTACCGTCACTCTGAATGGCATGATGTAGAATAAACCTGCGTGTGGGAGGAGCTCAGAATCAGGCAGTTGCTAGCTTGGCCAGACAATGTAATTTTTTCCACTGTACTCAACAAGAGCAGACAATATCCAGTGATGACAATGGCTCTCGTAGAGTGCATTGCATCTATCGGCCCAAAGGATGAGCTCTCAAGAAGAGCAAAATCAATGCATTTCACAACCTGTATTTTGCTCCAGCACACAGGACTTCCAGACACATTTCAGCTGAAGCCTGGATGCATATGGATTTGACTGATGGTCTACTTGGTGGGTAAGGAACTGGCCAGATGGTCACATTTAAAAAGTTGTGGTCAACGGGTCGATGTCCAAGTGGAGACCAGTGACAAGTGGTATTCTTCAGGGGTTGGTACTGGGACCGGTACTATTTAACATCTTTGTTGGCAACATGGATGTTCGGATTAAAGGGACCCTCAGCCAAGTTTGCCAATGACAACAAGCTGTGTGGAGTGGTTGACACGCTGGAGGGAAGGCATGCCATCCAGAGGGACATGGAACAGCTTGACAGGTGGGCTCATGCCAACCTCTTGAAGTTCAACAAGACCAAGTGCAAGGTCCTGCATGTGGATCAGGGCAATCCCATGCACAAATACAGGCTGGGCGGACAGTGGATTGAGAGCAGTCCTGAGGAGAGGGATTTGGGGGTGTTGGTGCATGACAAGCTAAAAATGAGCCAGCAATGTGTGTTCGCAGCCCAGAAGGCCAACCGCATCCTGGGCTGCATCAAAAGAAGCGTAGCCAGTAGGTCAAGGGAGATGATTCTGCCCCTCTACTCCACTCTCATGAGACCCCACCTGGAATACTGTGTCCAGCTCTGGAGCCCCCAACATAAGAAAGACATGGACCTGTTGGAGCGGGTCCAGAGGAGGGCCTCGAAGATGATCAGAGGGTCAGAGCACCTCTGCTATGAGGACAGCTGAGAGAGTTGGGGTTCAGCCTGGAGAAGAGAAGACTCCAGGGAGACCTTACAGCAGCTTTCCAGTATCTGAAAGGGGCCTACGAGAAATCTGGAGAGGGACTTTTTACAAGTGCATGTAGTGACAGGACAAGGGGTAATGGCTTCAAACTAGAAGAAGGTAGATTTAGATTAGATATTAAGAAGAAATTTTTCACTATGAGGGTGGTGAGGCACTGGAACAGGTTGCCCAGGGAAGCTGTGGAGGCCCCGTCCCTGGAAGTGTTCAAGGCCAGGTTGGATGAGGCTTTGAGCAACCAGGTCTAGCGGGAGGTGTCCTTGCCCATGGCAGGAGGGTTGGAACTAGATGATCTTTAATGTCCCTTCCAAGCTAAACCATTCTATGATTCTATATTTCCAAATGAAGTCAGCAGCAGACACTGATGAAATCACCCGATTAGGCTTTTACTTAGGGTAGCAAATTACGTGTGTGTAGCTCCATTTTAGTTGACATCAGTTGACTGGAGCTTCTTACTAGGCATTTTAATAATATAATCACAAGCATTTAACAACCACAACAAAAAAAGACAGGAATCCATTTAAAATCTAAGACTACCCAAGCTCTTACTGCTGAATGCCACTGAGGATATCAGTTGGCATATGAAATACTGCAGAATGCTAATGAGAAAGGAAACTTAAAGTCCTTTGGGGCACACTGTTAATTCTTATGTAAGTTGGCACAAATCTATCTACTGTCCACAGAAATGAGACTTAAACTTCCATCTATCAAAAAACAGATTTCCTTTCTTTGAGTGCAGTGCAAACAGAAGGATGTGGCTGAAAGCGTCACAAACTGAAATCTCATCACAAAACCCGGTATTTAAGCTAGTTTAGCCAAGTTTGTGATTCAAGAGAACATTTCCCCACAGAGTTCCCTCATTTTGGTCTGCTCTTGGGTGGTACTCAACACACAGCTCATAAAATTCGGCACAGTAGGTAACATACCATTTTATTGTGAATGTTTTGTTTCACCTCCAAGGCATCTCTTAAATGCTAGTCTTTGAGGGACTCATTTGCTTTCATCTGCACAAGCCTCCAGCTGGTAGCCCTGCAGTAAAGCCACAACCTTCCTGTTTCATGACTCTTACTTCAAATCCTTTAGTGCATTGGAGAGATGCTGACAGAAAAGAAGAGTTGCACAAAGGTGTCTTGACAAGGACTCAGACAACCAAGGCCATGATGTGCCTCTGAACTGCCTCTCCTCAATGTCTCATTAAGCATGGATGCTTTTCCTTTGGGGAAAATAATACAATATACTGGCATCATCTTTTTAAGCTGCTGCTATAACCTAGGTCTAAAATACATAACATAGACTCTTACTTTTTTTAAAAGGAAAGGATGCCTTGGGAGACCAACTGTCTTTATGTACGACTATTCTGCTTAGAGGCAACAGGCCATATTTACTACTGTTCTCTTACAATATTGCAAATGTTGTTAGATGCCCTGGAGAAAAGAAACCACATGTGAAAAGTGGGAGTAAAATGAACCAATGTAGATAGCAAAAGGGGCAAAATGAAGGAAAAGGGTCAACAGAGGGTAAAATTAGACAAAGATGCAGTCAAAAGATGACTTTCAAGAAATCAGATGCCAATGCATGAATACTTATTCTGCAGAGTGCTCTCTCTGCCAGCAGATAACTCCTTAAAGGAACTGCAGGTGCTGCAAGACAAACCCAGAGCCCGCCAGGTCCTCTCTGCACAATGAAGATCATCCATGTTGGTACAAGGAGTTCAACTGGTAGGTTGCATCAGTGCCGTGGTCTAAACTGGAGGCACTTTGTCCTGGGTCTTAGAGTCCAATCCCTTTCTGTACAAGCATTGCAACATCCTTCCACAAGCCACATGAGACCTATCTTGAGACCAGGTGGATACTTCTGCCACTCCTATTGAAAGTCTGCTTAAGGACTCCGCTGATGATTAGATAACTCCACCTCACTTTTAGCCTTAACATAATCACACATGATTTATAAATGCTCCTTCTCCCCCTCTTATGTAGTGCTGTATGTACTTAGGGTGATCAATCTCCTCTTATCCTTCATTAGATTAGCCAGGTCAATACTCATAGATTTCTATTCCCCACATTATTCAAGTAGCTCCCACTTGGTCGAGCTTTATTTAATCTTACCCAGCTACTGCAGAGCACCACTCTCTACACAATATTCTAGATGAGACCTCAGCTGATTCTTGCACAATTAAATTACTATTTCCCCTCTGTTGACAGTATCTCACCTAAAATTGCCCCCACTTTCACCCTTTTCTCCACTCCTTCATGGCTGTGCTACATAGTCATCCTGTGATCAAACAGGCCTGTTTCTCTTTCCTCATGTTGCTTTTTCCCCAGCTGATGGCAAGCCTGTTGACAGCACAAGGTTTTGCTCTGCATCTGTGTCTAACCCTATGTACTACCCTGGACTGAATATTAATCTTCATCCTATTTCTTTTCTTGTCCTTAAGGTTATCCAGTTCTCAAAGTGTTAACGGTCTAGTTCTACACTGCATTGCGGGCCCTTCCTCAGGCTGTGCCATCACTGCAGTCTATTTGGTCCTCCCTCATTTTTTGCCAGGTTTATTTATGAAAACACTAAACAAGATTGCTTTTGAGACCCATCCTTAAAGACCACTGGTAATAGTATCCTTCCAGCGTAAATGCTGCCCTTAATAATTTGTGTCATCTCTTCACTAAACCAGATACTTTACCACTGTACGGTTCTTACACAAGTCCATATCTTCCTCAGCTGAATACTTAATTTCATATTCTGTACACTGTCAAATGCTCTGCTGTGGGTTAAGCAACACTTGCTGAATTTCCTTTGCCCAAAAAGCAGGTATCTTACAAAAAAAAAAAAAGAACGAACATAAACATATATGTTGTTATGCTACGATATTCCCTTGATAAACTTATGTTGCAATTGATCCTGTTTTCATATATCTGTATATACTCTATTATTCTTCCCTTCAAAATGTATACAAAGCCATATGCACAAATGCACTTAGACAGGCCTGCAGCTTTTTGGATTGCTTTTCCCTTGCCACTCAGTGCCTCAACTGGCAATACGTTTGCTGTTCTCTATTCATAAAAGCCCACTATAACTTGATTCCACTGTAGAAAATCCTTGTGCTGGACATCTGTTTTCATATGCCAGTCCCTTTGGGTATCTAAGATGAAGAGTCCTTGTAAACTGGAGTGAACTGAGATCACAAAGTTCATTTTTCATATCTTAGTTGTGGAAATTTCCATTCCCTTCTTCCCATTAGCCATATCCTCTATCCTTTTCTTCTTTCTCTCTCCCTCAAAATCAACTAAAAAAAAAGTATTTAAAACGGGAAATGAGATCATCTTTAATTCTATCCCCATCCTCAGTGCACAGTGTTTCCATTTTTTTCTTGTTCTTATTTGCACGGTTGAAAAATCTTTCACAATTTGCTTAAATTTGCTTTACAAGATCTGTCTCAGCTTGACTTTTGGCAGTTATCGTTTTACCCTTGCACTTCCTGACCTCTCAAATGCAGCTTTAACACTAGTTTTGACATATGTTCTCACTATGTTCTTACATATGGGTAATTCCTCTCTTCATCTAAATTCCTTCCTCAATAGACACTAAAGTGGATTGAATTCTAAAACTCCAGAGAAGGAGCCACAAATATTTTCATAAATAAAAACATTACCAAATTCAGATCATTACTATTTATGAAATCATGTTATTTGATACTGAGAAACATATGCTGACCAATAAATAAGAATGTCTGCGATTCTTAAAACATCAAGAAGTACCAATATTTTGAATAAAAAATTATATAACACCCCCTTTTCCCCCTGAAAATTAAAATTCTCTTATTTTCAAAAGTACATTCAGAAGCATAGTTACCATATCTTGAAGTTAAAAAAAAACCACCCACAACTACATCCAGTAAAGATTTTCAATCGTGCATTGTATGATTAGTTTAAAATACAAAGTTTCCAAAGTAGAAATCAGGAAATGGAGCATATTTGAATTACTTACAACATAGATACTGAACTTGAATTGGTCCCTTAAATGATAACATGGGTGAGGAAAGAGTATAAATAAAACTAAAGAGTTTGAAATACATTGATGAACATGCTGAGTAGTTTAGGTAAGAGATTAAAATGGTAACCTGTGAGATTTTCTATTATGTTTTCTTCAGGAAGTGGTTTGGTCTAAGAAGACCTACTTTTTCTGATCATCACCATCTATGCTTCAAAAATAATCGGGGGAATGAACCCTGACTAACCTTATTCTTTTTTCCTCCCTCTCTATGGTGACTGTACCTTCATGCAGTTTTCCAGTAAGTCAGTGGCAGTCATTCCCTGTCTTAGGTAGAGGCTTGTGTTGTGAAGGTGCTGATGGATTAGAACCAAGGCTACGAATCACATAATCTCTGCCTCATATCTGCACCCTGACCGCTCACTAAGCGATATTGTTCAACAGTTAGAGGGGAGCTGGAAAATAGATGCTGGCAAGAGGTTGTGCGTATCATGAAACATGGTAAAGGGAAAGAGTGAGTAGTGCAACACAGCTTAGGAAATTAATTTGAAACAGAAGCTGCTCCCTTCAATGAGGAAATGATTTAGCATTAAACAAACAGTTGCCCTAGTAACTAATGTGTTGCCCTTTCCCTCCTTTCACTTTGAACATAACAACCTCTGAACTCAGTTTTTCATCACCTTTTCTGTTTGCTTAACTGGTCTTCTTCAACTGTCAGACAGCCAAATAGCTTGCAGTGAAATGTAAGTCTATTTTCTTTTTACAAACTGCCCTAAAATGCAAAATGGACTCCACAACCTGCTCCTCAGCTTTTGTCAATGACAACTTACATCAGATGTGGATCTTTCTTTTCAGGCTTTGAATAGGTAATGAAGATATTATATCTAAGCAGACAAGCATATTTCTGATAGAAACAGAAGCATCAGGTGTCATGTATTCATGAGGTCTACATATGCACAGCAGACTTTCTGAACATTATTTCTTGAAAAATGCACCATCCAGGATGAATAAACTGTGTAGTGTTTCTCTTGATGTTTACCTGGTCCTATGTAGATGGTCCAAAATTACCGCAAATGAGCAACGAAACAACTTTAAAGAACGAAGAATGAATTCTTTGTACATGTTTAAAGTCTGTATTTTCTTTCTAACCTCTGAAATTGGGCTTGATGCACAATTGCATCAAGAAAGATTGCAATAAAGAAAAAAGAATTATGTTCCTGGCTTTTAACTCGTGATATAACTTTGGATGCAGCTGGGACAATGATGTTTTCCCAAAGTCAGAAAGTATTCCTGTATATCCATTTTAGATATAGGCAGAGAATAAACCTGCAAATACCTCAGGAGTTAGTCCAGCCTCTTCTGGTGACAACATTACAGACCAAAAAACTATAAAGTTACCACTACATAAATAATCTATTTACTCATAAGTTCCAGGAGAAAATAATCAGAATATCCATATTTTTCCAATACTGCTCCATCATCTGTAGGATGGATAGAATTTCGGCATACTGTCTCTGTCTTCTCAGGTCTACGAAAAATATAATATGTGGATATCATTGTGCTGAGCAGCCACAAATCCTAACACACTTTTTTGTCTTTAATTTCATGAAGCAAGTAAGAACAACTAAACATTGAACTCCTCTCCCACATGGAGGGCCCTAACTACTAATAATCATGGGACTCCAGCTTCAGAGTCAGCCATATTAGAAATCCATAATGAGCAAACCAGTTCCTGGTATCCAGCCTGTGCTCCTTGCTCCTGTACCCCGTGGCAATGATTCCCTCTTTTTCTGTATCAGATTTAGGCCTGAATTTGCCTGGAATTATGCACTGATGAATCCCATGAGATTTGTCTATTCTATCCCGATTACAAGCTTGCAAATTTATACAGAAAACAGGCACACTTTTTTTGTGAACTGTTGGCTTTTCTGCAGCCTTAACACATAGCTGTAGTATCCCTAAAACAAACAGATTCAGTGTGAAATCTCTACATTAACCCTTCTGTTTGCATGGTTATAACTATTATATGCAGTCAAGTATGTCCAGTGACATGGAGCAGAAAGAGATAAAGCTAAAAGGAGGAAACTCAGAATTTGACAAAAGAAATTCTCCCCATGCCTAGATACAGGGCAGATCTGATGCCTTGAGTAGGAGAGGGGAAGGAGGGCCAGGGACACTTGTCTGAGTCGGAAGTAGGACACTGAAGTTACAGTCCAATGGCCTTTTCCACACGGAAAACCCAGTGCTCTTAAATTGATGTTCTAGAGACAGTACATTGATTCATTAGGTTTTTCTCATGTTTCAGTAAGACAATACCCATCAATCTTTAACACCGTTCATAGCCCTAGAGATATATGGTTGAATATATCATATGTTCTGGCATACGAGACACCTGTGTACAAGCCGCAACCTTCAAGAGGAGAAATTACCATTAAGAAATTGCTCCATCTAAAACTGTGAATATTTGTACTATAACCAGTGGTGGTAGAAGAAGAAGCTCAAGCAACAGTGGCAGATACTGCAGAAGGAGCATCAGAGATTACAAATTTGCCTGCATCTGATTTTCTTATCTTTTTTTTTTTCTTTAGGTAGCCTCAATGTTTTTGATATACTTTAATGTTAGAACCTTATTTGAGAAAAAAAGAAGAATAGCCAAACAGGAAATAAATTACCCATTCTGACATGCAGCTAGAATGGAACTGCACACCACAGACTCATTCTGGAGTGGTTAAGACTCAATTATTTAAGCAGAGAACTTGTATAAAGACTCCAGTACTGAAAAATGCCTTTTTACCTCTTATATGAATTAATTACAACACCTGGCTGACAGAATATTAATCAGAAGCAGTTGGAAAAAAGATCACATTCATTTCTTTTGTGTTAAAGCCATTAGTTTAAAACAGTTCATAATTGGTTTTAGTCTGACAGTGAAAGCAGGGCTGCTATTTTTTTTAAATGGGCAGTGTAAATCCAGCAAGAATACTTCCAGACAGGTACAGATTCTGAGAGGGTCACTCAAGATGAGTTCCTCTGCTAGACAGTTAGTCAGCCATTTTGGACAGCTTCATGCATGGAATTCCATTCTTCAATTATCCAAAATTCATTAGAGTTAAAATTGGTGGTCACCAGAAAAAATCAGAAGAGCTGCAGCCTGACATAAGATCAGTATTGGAAAAAAGGACCGCTGAAGTACTAGTGAATGGGCTCAGTAGCTTTCAAGTAATGTGACTTGCAAAGAAGAATATGTAACAGTTTCACACACTATGAAAATTAATTTTCCTAGATGGCTGGTGGGTAAAGTTTCACATTAAGTGGCGTTTCACCCATCTGTTTGTACTTCATGAGAACATGATATCTCGGATTTCACGTGAGCTCACTGAAATTAAGGGAGTATAGCCTGAATTAAGCCTACAGGATCAGGATTTATTAACATGAAGAGGTTGTAAGATCTGTTTCATGAAGGATTTTAATATTTTGCTACCTCATTGCTTACAGGACAGGAATAAAGATCGAGTGTTTCAAAATTCTCAAAGGAAAATGTTCAAAGACTAAATATTCAGAGTCCATTGATTTCTACATTTTTATACTGTAGTATGATCCAGAAATAAAATACAAATTCCAAACTCATTTATGGGGAAAATCTAAATAGAGCCCTTATTATGAGAACACTGCATTATTGTGATGTGTACCCAATGCAGCAAATTTACGCATTTTCACTAGAAGTTGTATTTTTGATGGAATTTTGTCCTAGCAGGTTTTCTCAGCCAGCCTTTGTTATTACATATTTACAGAAAGACAACAAATGAAGACTGAGTAGTTTCTGAGTGATGGAATGCCAGTGATTTTTGACAGATATGCAAGCAGTGGAAGAGATATTTCAAACTGTTATAAATAAATGATTAACAAATAACTAGAATTAACAATTGAGCTAATATGAATGCGTATTCACATGAATCTATTTGCACACATTCGTACGATGTATGTGTACAAGAGACAGAAGAACAGTAAGTTAAAGGCTATTTAACATAAACATATTAGACTACAAATAAAGTAAGAGACATTGCAGAGCAACCCTCCCCATCACGTGGAGGAGGTTAAGAAGAAACGACTTTTATTCCCTGTCACTCATGATGATTAAAGCGCTTTTCTCTAAAGCAGGCAATGCTGGCTGCCCTCACACAGACTCCTGGAATGAGAACAGCTGCTGTGAATAAGACAGGGTGAGATTTTAAGACCCTCAGGGAGGCATGTACTAGGGAGCAGCAGCAGTAACAGGGTGAATAATACAAATGAAAAAGATCTGGTAGGGTGGAGTTCTGCCAACAAGCAGGAGCAAGAAAGAGATTACTGACAGTGGGGTGGGACAGGAACCCAAGCTATCAATAGAAATGGGAACGAGATATTAGAAGCCAGGAGAATTGGCTGGAGTTTCTCCAGACCCAACCCAGCATGCCTCGCTCTCCTTACACTTTCTGTAGGTGCTCGGGAAGTAAACGTGCCAGCTGGAACCACAGAAAGGATTGGAGTCAAGCACAGGGATACTGATTTAAAGGAGGTTTTATAGCCATTTTCTTGGATAGCTGCTGTTCAGCTACCTTCCTGTGTAATTTGAGAAAGCTTGCCAGATTAGAGCCAGTCAGTGAGACAGTGAGCCATGCTTCTCCTTTTGTTTGTGTTGAAAAAAACGAGCACCATCTCCTGCCTGCATTGTTTCGAAGACTAACAGTTGTACACTTCCACAGCTCGTTAAAAGGATGAGTCTTTCCAGTGAGCTGTTATTGTTTCTTTTAATTCATCAAATACAGGTAGAAGTCCCAGGGACCTCCTATAAGGCTCACACACAAAATAATGCAAAGTGTAATCTATTAATATAACCACCACAACGCTTATTCACGCAATTTCTGCTCTGAACAGTCTAAGGGGATGATAAAGAAAAGCAAGGCTATACAAGACTCATCATTTAACCAATTCTCCATCTCTTTATTTCGTCTTATCTCTTTCCAGTTAAAAAAAAGCTCACATGTTCTGTTTAGACGCAACAAAAAGAGAGAAAAAAATGGCTACTGTCCATTAGGCTAGAATTCCTAATTAGCAGCAGTGATACCTAATCTAAAATAAGACCTGTAGATCTGATATGCACTGCAAGGTGGATGCAGATAACTGAAGCAATAAAATGGAAAGAGGGATATAAAAGGCTATAAAAAAAAAACCAGTAGTGCCAGCATAACTTTATATTCAGTTACAAGTCAGGATCATGTAAGAAGCAATTATTTTCTCTACAGTCAAAACCCTAGTATTGGAGATTACTTCAGTAAGGCTACAGAGTATTTAAAAAAGAAAGGCTTGAAAGCCCACAGGGTATAAAAGCATTTGTATGATTTGAAGAGACATGACAAACATGCTCATCAGGATTATTTTCACAAAAAACTAATTTTTAAAGCATAAACCATGTGC
The DNA here is from genome assembly GCA_008921705.1 of Burhinus oedicnemus. Classification (NCBI taxonomy): domain Eukaryota; kingdom Metazoa; phylum Chordata; class Aves; order Charadriiformes; family Burhinidae; genus Burhinus; species Burhinus oedicnemus. The sequence continues at coordinate 2,280,703 of VFFE01007631.1, read as the reverse complement.
CAAGTAAAAGTCTCTAAAATCTCCCCCATTTCTACGAAAACCTGGATGACCTTCATGTCCTCTGTATATGCATTTATCCAATGCTTTGGGACTGGAGGCAAACGATATTGCAGCCATCTTCAAAGCTACAAGTCTGTGTAGTTTTAATGTACGGTAGAGTCAGATTTCAGACCTGTTCAAACATGATAAGCAAAAACACCCAAAACACTAAACACATCAAACAATTGTGCCTCTATTGACTGAAGAGTTTAACTATATAAAGACTACCTTTATAATTTTGTAAATTAGGCTTCTTAAACATATAAACCTGGGCAAAAATAAATTTTACTACCAGCAACTATAGGCATCACATCATGTGTATTTTTAGCAACATTTAAACAAAGGTCCTTTGATCCTCAAGTTCAGTCTTTCTACAGCTTGAATTAAGGTGCAGACTGTAATTTACCCCATTCAGCCAGCCACAAGACGGCAATTTGAAAGAAATTATACAACATATAACACAGTTATGCTGTGGACCAGCAATCATGAATTCTGTCTCATGGTATGTCCTCGTTTGAGGTAAAACAGAACCAATTTTCTGTTCAGTAATTTTAGTTTGCAGCTAAGCCTCTTTTAACTAACTGAACTCTCTGAAATTAACAGCATATTGTGAAGACAGTGTTCGCTCTCAGAGTGGTAAGACCTGATTAGTTGTAATTTATGCCAAGGAATGGTATGGAGAGAGGCTCTTGCTTATACTTCTTGCTATAACGGCCAAGGGCAGCCAACTTTGTTATTTGCCCCGTTGGAGGGTCAGAAGCAGAAAAGCGTAGAGGGGTCACACCTGCGGGGAGGAGCGGACAGGACAGGTGACCCAAAACTGACCAACAGGGTATTCCATCCCATCTGCCTCATGCTCAGTATAAAAGCTGAGGGATCAAAGGGTCAGCCCTTTTTTTTCAATGGCTGGCATCTGAGGAAGACTCTGTCTGTTCGTCTGCCTTTGATCCCGATCCCTATCCCTGCATTCCTGAATCCAGATTCGGAATCCAGCTCCCATCTGTCACTGAGTCCAGTCTGGGACTTTCCCCATGCCTGTCAGTGATGCGATCATCATCCTGGGGGCTCGATACTGGTTTTGTATATGTTATATATATTTCATTATTTTCTTTTTTATTATTTTATTAATATTTTCATTAAAGTAGTTTCGTTTTTTCTAAACTCATAAGTCTCTTTCTCTCTCTCCCTCCTCGTTGGAGAGAGAGGTAGGGGAGAGCATCTGTCATTTGTTTTCAGTGGCCAGTCCGGCCCAAACCACGACATGGTATCAAAAATGAAGCAAAAGCTAATGGCCAGGCAAGACAGGCCAGACTGGGCCACATCAGGAGAAACACAGTACCATTCAGTACAATTGGACTTCTCTGTGCCATCAAGAGGCTCATCAGAAATGAATTCCTACTATGTTCTTGAGAACTTGGACTTCCTCTACTCAGGTGACTAGAGAAAGTGCTCCAACCCTTCATGGGCCCAGCAAGCATTAAAGATCATAAATGCACTACGAGGCATAAACACTTGCCGAACACACCTCTCTGCACTCACACAGGACCAAGCATACCTATGACATTCCTGGCCATTATTGTTCCAACAGGAGAACCCATACTGGACATCAAATACAGACATCCAATGTGGGGACAACTAACCTCCCCATGACCATGTTGGTAAGCACTGACTTTCTGTCAGATGTCCTATTCTGGCAGCTTATCCTGTTGCAGGGCAAAATTACTTTGCAGCTGCCTTGCCTGGGTGAGGACTACTTGAGAAACTGATTATTATGGGTAACTCGGGTACCATCTTTACGTTGTTAACATCAATAATCCCAGTTGCTCTAGAATATATCCACGACCAAATTTCATAACATTCAGCATTTCCAAGACAGATATTTGAAGAAATGAATACATGGTAAGGATGCGTTCTACCATACTTCCAGCCTTTTCTCTGCTACCACGAAGGTTAGAAATTGCCTGCACTTTCTAACAGTAAGCAGTATGAAATTCAGTACATTTGCAAGAGTACATGCTTACAAGATTCCCTCTCCTGTATTTTGCCTTTTACAAGTAGTAGATTACTTTACTTCAGCAGAAGTCAAGACAACAACAAAACAGACATCTTAACCTTCAACTATGTGCAAGCAGTATGTTAAAGAATGGAACATTGCTGCTGTCCCAATAAGAAATTAATGAAGGCCCTCAGTTATTTTTATGAAAACTAGGCCATCATCAGAATTCTTTTCCTTCTTTAAAACAAAGGAAATCTACTATTTTTTTCCTGACTAACCTGCTGCCAGTTTCTTGGGCAGAAAAAAGTATCCTGTTCCATGGAAACTAGGCAGCCTTTCACATTGTGAGACAAGGACAAGGTCTACACTGAATGTGGACCAGCTTGTGCCTGTAATCACTGCTGGTTATCTGCTGGTCTGTCTATACAGTCTTGGATGATGAACTAGCTATTCAGCCCTATTCAGGTGTCACTCCCCTGTGCAGGCTAAAAGCCAGACAACAATGAGACAGAAACAGTCCTGTAGATTTTGAACTGAGCAAAACAAGTCCTTATACTGAGGCAGCCATGCCTAGTATGGTCTGGGTAAAAACCTATGTATGGCATAACAAGATTAAGCTGCCAGGAGCAGGAAACATGATGAATGCACAAGCAAAACACGAAGGAGGCAGGTTTATATATCTGGAAAATCCTCCGTCTGCCTTTTCAAGTGGTTCCAGCTTCTCATTCATATTAACGATAATTCTGACCTGTGTTTCAACAGCATTGCTAAAACAAATTGCTTTAGGGAGTAGACATCCACTTTCCCAACCTCTGCTTGATGCCCTGCAGAGAACAAATAGTGCAATGCTACTGCCAGTTCAGAAGAAGCAATGTCATAAAGGAAATAATGGACACTTTTAATCTCCCAAACATCCTGTCTTTCTGCAGAAATTTATAATTTTAATATAAGCTGCAGAAAATGCCCTGTACATGTGGCTTGCTTTCCTGTGATCTCACCAGGTCCTTCTCATTATAAACATGGAAAAAGTGGTTTAACTGCATTCACTGAGTATCGGCTTCTCAGCCCCCACAGAGGAATCTGTATAAATATGCAGCAGCAAAATGGCAAAGCACAAAATTCTATTTATCCAAGAGTGCTTGGCTGGAAGAAGGAGCTAGGTTTGATAATGAAATCATGAGCCTGGTCCTTTACAGGGTGCACGTTTCTACATGTCAGCTTCAATATATGACTAAAACTGTTTGGACTGCAAAAGTCACTCTGTTTGCCCTCTATACTGCAAACAGTGATGACTAATGGTATTGCTGAATGAAAAATATGGTACTCATGCAATCATACCTGGAATACTGTGCCCTGTGCTGAGCACTGACATTACCAACAAGCTATTAGCAGACTGGAGGGTACGTAGAAGAAAGGGAAAAGATGATTAAAGAGATGGTGCAACTGCCTCAGAAAGACAGACTAGGAGAGCTAAGTGGCATTCAGCTAGGCTAGTATGGAAGAGGGGCAAGTTTATTGAAAGTCCTCGCTTGAACTTTCCACTGTATTTAGAGGACCTTTGCTGGGAGGGTATCTCAGGGCAGCAATGTTTCAGGTGCAGTTGGCCTCCAGAGACAGAGTGTGCACGGATCTCATTTCCCAGAGAGACCAGGATGCCAACAGAATTTCCCAGCAACAGTGTAGACTGATTTCTTCAATAGTAATGTGAGAGAGAAAGCATACTTAAGCAAAATATTGAGGGTCTGAACCTAAAGCAAGTCCTTAAATTGTCTAGGTCAAATTGCTTGTGAAATCTGAGAGAGCTCAACACCCAAACAACTTAGACATTGTTTGCCATGTGACTGAAACATTTAGAGAATAAATCCAGTTGACTTTAATGGGACTTAAATTCCCTGGTGCCCAAATGCAAATGGAACTGGAGTTGCTTAAAAATTTTCATGCTTTTGAAGAGACTACTATCTGGTATTTTGCACAGAAGGAAAGAAAGGCAGAAGTCATACACTACAAGTGCTGTAGCCAAGTGTTCAAATACTAAGAGTACTTAGGAAAAAAAGAGAACAATTTAAAAATAACTAAGAAAAGTTCAGTACCGACTACCTTATGGTAACAAGCATAAAGCAGTAGAAGAGACCAGCTTTACATAAGGGGAGTAGGGAGGCTAATGAATGACAATAATTAGGACTGAGAACAAATACAATACACCTGAACTCCAAACAAGAACCAGCCCTACCCAAGGTGCTTTCAGGTAAAGTTTCACACACTGTTTATCAGTGCAGAGAGTGAAGAGGTGCCAAGCTTAAACTCACTTCAGTCTGTCTCCAGGAGACCCAGCCTGGTTTTGACCGTGTCATTTTGGGTAAAACCACATAGTTCAGCCACTCTGGACAAGCCCTCTGAGCATCACCCTGTTTCTGAGGTGCAGTAAAGCAACAGGGCTGGCCAATATTGGAATTCAATAGTAGCCTTTTTCCTTTAGGAACTAGTGATAAGCATAAATGTCTAAAGCAATTCAGAAAGAGACTTTCTCTTAACAAGGGATTATTTATTCCTTCAATACTATCACTAAAAACAAAGTACATAACACCTAAAGCACAAAGTTAGCATAAAGAGTCCCCAAATAGGGTAGCTACAACAAAAAAACCCATAAATATCAATGTGGGGGAGGAGCTTTACCCTGGCTTTTACACAATCCCTCTGTGTGAGGCCACACAATCTAATGCTGGTGGTATGTCTGTTACACAAACCCATATATATACACTGTCCTGGAGAGCAAACCATGAGTGCCAGCTGTGATCACAGGGCATGCACGCTGTCACAGCAGGATGCATAACAGTGTTTGAGCCAGGGCTTCCGTCTTCTGATCTCCTGCCACTGTGCAAGAGGCTGGCTACTATACTCCCATCAAAATCTGAGACAAAATGACATTTCAAAGATTTCATGATGGCAAGACAGGGCTTGTATTTAAGGAATGTCTCAGCTAATCTGGGATCTCTGATCACCTTTACATTTACTTCCCTCTCCTCCTATCTCTCCCTTTACACATTTACAAGTTGCCTCACCTGATATTTTTGCCAGGTGGAATAAACGAGGTCTCCTTGAATCTCTTTTTCATGTGCCACTGAACTCTGACTGACACTCCTTGGGTAGCTCTCTCTTCCCCTCCTTCCCCCCCCAACTTGGCATCACTCTTTAATGATGGCATCTTTATACACAATGTTCCCTTTGTAAGCTTTCACCTTTAATATCTCATTGGCAGCCAAGGAATTTTATCACTTAATTTCTTTTTTGTCAGTTTTTTCCCATCATCCACTACAATATCCTCACCTTTATCAATGTTTTAATTCCTCTTTGCTTGCCACTGGACAGATTCCTGCATTCAGTCAGTTAATACTGTGTGGATATCCGCAGAGCAGATAATCTTTATTTTTGAAGTGTGTATATATTATGCATAACTCATTCCCCATAATTATACAGAGTGCTCTCATTTCTGGAAATGACTGCTCTTCTTATTCTGTCTGGAAGTAATGAGATACGTTACAACAGGCTTCACAGGCTGCAGAAACAGCACTGTATACAATGCACTGATAAACTTACAAGAAAGCCTCCTCAAATGATTTCTCATTTAAGTTGCTGGGAAACAAGATGTGCAGACAAGAGAAGTTTCCTTCAGTGCAGCACCCACCAATCTCGCTCTATTAAGAATGAAGGGTTTTGTACTGTCTAGATTTCTCATATCCTTTTTCCTACACTTCTTAGCCTGCTCCCTCCAATTCCTGTCGGCACTAGCCTTGACCACTCAGTCACCTATATCTCTTAATCTTATCTACCTTTTTCCCTGTCGTCACTGTGAAGGGAACACCCTCTGCAATGTGATCCATAAGAATATTCCCTTATATTTCTCCAGTAAAAAAATTCTCCAAGAAGAATTCTCCATCTTAGAAATCAGTCAGCTAGTAAGCTATTGTTTTGCTTCAATGTTTTTAAAAAATAAATAGCAGAACTAATACCAGCTGACTGTATCTGTAACTTTTGTCCTCCGTAGGCAGGCTGCCTGCCATTAAAAGCTTCAGAAGTAAGGTGTTGAAGCATCCGCATCCCGAGGGCTCACAGACATAGCAGGAGGCCATGCATGTAAACACCCAGCTGGGCACAGGCACAGCAAAAGATATTTGGCTGTTGGCTTGCATGTGCCATGCTGACGTGCCTCCAGGCCTTCTCATGTTGATGCAGCAGCTTGCAGCTCTAAGCTTCTGGCTGTTCTCATGCTGGGCTCTCAGGCTTGATGCTCTCCTCTAACAGCCTTGCCTGTCTCTTCCAACGGAAAGTACTGGGATACCTCAATTCCCCAACAAACCGTAATGCTACTGCCCAGAGGGGACAGTGCTGCTAATCTGAAAATGTGACAGCTCCAGTCCCTCTCTCACTGTTAAAATAGTTTTGATGCTGCGTATATTTGGGACTCTTACTGAGAGTGCACTCCTATCACAATAACCCTGCCAGACATTTTGCCAATGTCAAACAAGTAAGCAGTCTAGGAGCATTAGTGATCAAATTCCATAAAAAATGGAAATGCTTTCTTTCACCTAGTGACAGGAGCTTCCACATGGGTCACCCTAGATTTGCACCAGGTAACACAAAGATTAGTTTGCAGAGCCATCCAAAGGCTTTTTGTCATCAATCTCTAATCTGGTTTAGGACTACAACTGCTGTAAATTCCCAATCCTAACTCAGTAGTAAGAGCATATTATCACCCATTGGTTCTGTTCCTTGCACGCTTGACCCGTGAATATGATGATATGATCCTATCCTCTAGTACCAACATCGCTCCCAAAGTGCTCCTGACTCCTCATTCTTTACACATGCAATCCAGGCATATTTACAAACAAATCAAATACAAAGGCACTTTGTTGAGAAAGCTGTGTTTGTCCTGCAAGCTGTAGTTTTTCAAGGAAGCACACCATATTGATCAGCCTCTGTCAAAACACATGAATCAAGCCTCATCAATGCCTCAGCACAAAATGTAACGCAACATCGCTGCTGTTACAGCAGTGATGGGATGCTTTATTCAGCCAAGAAATCACATGGAGAATTTTGAGAAATGCCTTGTTGAAGACACTAGAAAACCATGGCTTAATGAGACAAATACACCAAATTGCAGACAAATGCATCTTCAATCTGTTTCTGCTCTCCTCAATAATCCTACCAATTTATTACCTATGACAATTCACACTAACCTCCCCTTAACCTGGAACACTGAGAGTAGACACTATTAAATGTGATACAGGAAAGAATCCACAAGGTGATATAAATATCATGTTTCTTGTACACTTTTACTTCAGCATGACTTGGCCTCTCTTCTCCCCATCAGTCTCCCTAGATCTGACCAACTTAAAACCAAAAAAACTGCACAACAGACAACCCTCACATAGCATACTCCAAAGGAGGCAGGAAAATGTCAAAAGAAAGATTGACACATTCGCCTACAGCACCACTTAGAGAATGAAACATTGATATATTTGGATGGGAGCTAATACCATACTGCATATAACTGCATCCTTACTATTCCCAGGAAATAAATGGATTTTCTGCAATATTTGTACTGATATCATATAAACCATTTTTCCTGTAGCACTCATGGATCTAATAGGAGAAACAAGGTGAAGACCAAAATCTCCAAAAACTGACTTGTACCTGAAACCATCAATGAAACTGAACGACTTCTTGGTAAAGCAAGACGTTCCTATCCAAATATTTTCTAAGTGTTACTCTCTTTGTTATCAATATGCACAGATATGACAGATCCAAGGCAGCTGTGTCCTCACCCACAGAACAGCCCCTGTACTTCCATTTCTCTCCAGAGACCCACATGGACTCAAAGCAAAGCACAGATCCTCCTTCTACCTCCTCCTCCCCCACTATGGAGAAAGGTGCTTAACCCTTTCAGCCTAGTTTCCCTTCCAGCTTCATTGCCTTACCAGTATGCATTGGCTATTAGCCCATTTCCCCTTAACCACAGCTATTTCTACTGAACCTGCTCTATTTGAATGCTTCCGACATCTATTTACTGTGAGACCTTGGGATATCCCTTCAGTTCAAACTCCAACTTCTACACACCACCTCCAAGCCAGTAGCAGCCAAAAGGTGTAATTTGTAACTCTGGACCATGAAGGGCAGCACCATGGAGTGCGGTGCTAAGGTGTAGCCTTACAGAATCTGGTGTCTAGACACAGTTTTTGAGCTAAACGTCAGAGATTATGTCATTTTGCACTTTGGAAGTGCTGCATATGTGCTAGACAGTATCAGAGAATGCAACCCTACATTTTAAAGCAAGGAGAACTGGAAACCCATCATTTTTTAAGTGGCAATCTCCACTTGTTCAGAGAGGAAGTTTGATCAGTCCAGAGGTTATGGCGCTGGCTGCCACTGTCGCAGTAAGCACCTTTAGAAACCCTGGGTAAGTCAATGGTCTGCATGGGTCTGAGATCCCTGCCTCTAAGATGGGATAAGATGCCTGCACCAGAGCTGGGTCATGAATTTGAGCTGGGCTCATCCTCCTTAATTCACTTATCATCAAAAGTGCAAGAAAGACCAGCTTAGTTGTGAGCTACAAATATCCTGTTTTTTACATTGGGTGCTCAGAAAGAACACCAATTTCCATATTAAATAATTCACAAGTATCCAATACCAGAGGGAAGGAATTAATTCCCATTCTGTGTTTACACAATGCTTAACATGGCAGCCAAAAACCAAAATGCAAATAAATTAAATGAATAAATTAAAAGTAATACTCTGGAGAAGTATACAAAATCTAAATGACTGATAGTTTCAGACCACAGGTGACCACAGAGGACCTTTCCCCAGTGACCTTTCTTCCCAGAGATGAGCACTCTCTTAATTTTTTTTATAAAAAAGAAAGAAAGAGAGAGACAAAGAATCAAATCTAAACATAGCAGAATTCATTGCGAGTCACACTAGATTATTCCCTCCAATAAAAAGCATCTCACGTTTCTCTTTAAAGGGGTCAGGAATATGCTGGCTGCACCTGAAAGTTTCAGGGACTGTGAAAGCTTTTAAATTTGTTGTAGATCCTTAAAGAGAACTCATGCAAAGTTAACTGGTACTCTTGAATCCTCATGTCTAAATTATTAGTAAGTATTAAATATTTGAAGTGGAAGATTTTCAGAGAGTGTTGCAACTTTGGAAGAATGTTAGACTGAATTCACTTAAAACCTAGTTAGGGACAAATAATATCCTTTCTAATTATGAACAAAGTATTAATACTTTTTTTGTCAGTAATTTTGTGTTTTACTGTTATCTCTAGCTATGCACACACAAATATCCACATAGTTGGAACAAATTACTGATATTAAGGAAAGGAAGTTAACACATACGGTGGCTGACAAATCCAAATGCAATAGCTAAGTGTATTAGAAGTACAAAACCAAGGCATCTTTTTAAATGTGAATAGGTGTAATTTTATGAATTTTACAGGAACACAAGAATATAATGTTTCCCAAAATTCAATGCAAAGCCAATTTCAGATAAACGCGACATTCATTTTGTGCCATACCAATAATTTGTTTTCATATGGACATTATCAAAGGCTGAACATATAAGGGCAAATATCTTTATCATAAAATCAAAGAAGAAACAAACTTCTTGGGTCTATTATAAATACAGGAAAATGTACTAAAAAGATTCTAATTGGCATCCATACTTTTTCTGAATTCTCAATTTACTTAAAGCTATAATATCTCAAAAAATCTCTGCAGATTTTTATACTTGTCACACATGCAGTTCTTCATATCATGCAAGAAAATATTTGCTCTAGAAGCAATTTTGGAGGTGCCAGGCACATACGTAAAACAGAGGTGGCAGACGGGAGCATACAAGATCTGATCATTCATATACAATTTTTCAGTGACTTTGGAAAACACAGCTGGTTTGTCCTGTTGCTGTAGTGATACAACAAAATGTTTACATTACTGTTTTTCAGGGATAGGCTAATATATCAGCATAGTGCCAATGCTTAGCTCTAATGGGCCCATAGTAATGAAATATCATCAAAGTTATCACTTGACAGCAGGAATGTACAGAAATTGTATAATTTCTTGAAACGTGGTTTACACAGAGTGAACTTAAACATTTCAAAATGCTATACTATCCTAAGCTGTTGAGCAATATCTTAGTGAGTTGCTAAACACAGTTGCTGTTCTTATTCTGGTAAACTTGAATTTCAGACTTGATTTAAATCATTCCTTGGAATAAAAGGTGTTTGTATAAATATAAGGATGCAATTACTGAGATAGGTAGAAACACAAGAGATTCATGTACATAATTCATAATCTGAAAGGAGAGATGCTTTCCATATAATTTTTTTCTCTCCCCAACTTCATAGCACTGAAATGCACATTTTTTGCAAAACAAACCCTCCCTAATTCAGGTTTGAAGGATAAACTGGAGGGGTAGAGGGCTTAGCAGAAAGCTAAACATTGTAAAATTATTTCCCAAGCTTCTCCAGCATACATGGCAGCATGTCAGTCACACGTTTACAACTGCTCCTGACTAAAATAGACCATTCTGCTTGAATGTAATAGGCTTTTAATAAACAGACACCCAAATTACCTAGAAAACGGGTAAAAAAAATTTGCTTAGAGGCACCCTACAGAGCGAATTCTTGAAGTGGTAGTATGAGATTTCCCTTAACTGCTGTGTTGAGGTCACAGAAGGAGCACACCACCTTCTTTCAGTGATTTAAGTAACGTTGCCAGCAGTGCACAAATTGTTTGGGTTTTCTTGCAGACCTAGAAATTAAAAAAAAAGTTAAGGCATAATTTAATGTCCACAGCTTGGTGTTTGTTATCTCCTGTGCCTTCTCTACATCAGCTCGTTTCCACTCAGGTAGCACATCAGAATGTACCCTAGCTACTCTGACAAAATATATGGGGGCAGGTACAGGAGAGGCTGCTGCTGTCAGGGCAAATTACCATGCAGCTCATCTCATCAGTGACATCAAACTTTCCCATAAGGCAATGGTGCTCCTCGCCCATGGTGTTATTGCAGGTGCCTCAGGTACCACTGGTTAGGTTCCAAATTCAGAGGATAGACTGATGTCACTAAGGCATATAAAGTGATATTCAATTACAGGGTGAAAGATAGGTGCCAGATCATTTTCCTTTGACGTTCCTTGCCTCATCATCAGATAAAGGCTGCTGCTTCTTTAACTGAGCCTGCCTTGAATTCTGCTGCCCCAGGTAGCCCCCCACCTTTCTTCTTTGCTTGTACTAGAATTGACTGCGAGTTGTACTCAGGCAACTCCACACCCTTGATGCAGAAGGGCAGCCCTTGGCCTATGATCTGCTTAAGTAATTGGCAGGGTATAGAGAGATACAGAGAGCTGGCACTGCTTTTCTGTACGGCAGCTGAATTTCACTTGGGCAGAAGCCATTACCTCCCTTTGCAAAACCCTGTTTGAGGGCTTTAAGCAAATATTTCCAGTTTGCATGCCCAAAGGTTACAATAGCTATGCTCTTCATTATTATGGAAAATTAACTTTCTCTGTTGGAAAACCGTGCTCTTTACTAAGGTCAAAACCCACTTGGACAGCAAAACATCCAAAAAAAAAAAAGGGTATAAGCATTCATGAGATAACAGCAATAGCAATGCAGAAGCTGCTCTTTTATCCTAGGTGGTAATGTATTATTTCAGAAGGCACTATCACTTGATGATAATGCTACTTTCATTGTATATAATGATTAATGGTAATTGCTTTTGTACCTCAGTATTTTTCAGAGAACACTTTGGGTTCCAATGAATACATTTGTGCCTCATAGCTGTAAATACCCTCCTTACAACTTGGCCTACAACACAGAACTAGATACAAAGCATTCAAAATGAGTGGGTTTTTTCCTTGTTTTGATTTTTCTGGGAGGTTTTTTCTCTGAAGTGAAGGAAGAAATTATTCAAGAACATTCACTTTAATCTAGCCATGAGTGGTGTTCTAAGTCTTCATAATATATCTACAATTCCCATTCCTTGTTAGATTGGTTTAGTGTTAGGCCTGTGATCAAAGAATACAATTTCTTTTGCATTCCCAGGCTTTGCCAATAATGTAGAATGTCAGAGTTTGTGGGATGGAAAAAAAAAAAAGAAAGACGCCTTTTCTGCTTTTCACAGGAACCATTTTATCCCTAGATACTACATCATCCCACCATCCTCAGCTATCCTTTATGCAATGATCCACATAAAAAACATCTTGGTTTTACAAACCTCCCTTGGATTGGCTTATGAATGTAACCCTTGCCCTCTCTTTTTTTTCCTCAGTTCTCCAGTATTTTTAAATACAACTCCCACCCCCACTGAAGTCTCTTTGCAAGGATAGTGAAGTACTGCAACAGATTGCCTAGGGAGGTGTTGGGGTCTCCATCATCAAAGGTCTTTAAAAACAGATTAGACAGTATCTGCCAGAAATAGATTATGTATTGTTTATCCTGCCTTACGGCAGAAGGACAGACTAGATGATTTTCTATGATGCTATGACTGTCAGTAGGATTTTTGTACCTACATCACCGAAGGATTTATGGAAAGAGTAATCTCATATTTCTTTGGATCAAAGAACTAAGTTTGTGGACTCTAAGGTATTGCAGCAGTTCCCATTACCATGCTACAGATAGCACTAATATCTTGGATACATCAGTGAAGCAATTGTTTTGTAAGAATTAATCTTGATAGCAACAACTGCATAAGGCTGAAATGCTCCTCTACTCAAAGAAAGTGTTCAAAGTGAATGAACCATCTTAGCCCTGTTTAAGCTTCTGCTAAAGGGCTAAAATGGGATTATAAGGGTCCCAAGGCCTTCCCCTGGTGATGTGATTTCCTTCTGTGTTGGCAGCTCACCAAGCCATATGCCTCCTTCAAAAGACTTCCATGGGACTGATGGCATATAACCTATATGGTGATCATCTGCAAGGTAAGAATTTCATATGAAGCATGCTGGAGAATAATTACTATTCTATAACAGCATCTTGATGTTATATGATACCACACAATTAATGTAAATGAATACAAATTAAATAATAGTCTTTCCATAGCAACCATATTATCATGATCAGTTATTGCTATTACAAAATATTGACCAGATGGTCATCGAGAAACAAAACCAGTCTTAAATTCAACAGTGAAAAGCTGAGATTCTGTCTTCAAATTCCCTACTTGCTTCACATCAAAATGTCAACAGAAGGATGTGATTTAATGAAGCTATTGGCTCCTTGCACATGAAATTACGAATACAACCATGTGTTTGTATGACAAAAAAGCTAAGGAAATATAGGTAGAATGTTATTTATGTCATACACACATACTATGCTTTATGTTTTTACTGCGTCTTTACTAAGAAAAAGTCACATTGTAATTTGATGCAAGGCAAGTAAATAGACCTTGGTTTAGATATCAAAATTCCTTACCTGAAATTTCTACTGCAGGCAGCAACAGACTCAGACATTTGCGCCACAGACACACGCACTTTTACAGAAGACATCTCCAGTTTCTGTTTCGACCTCTAACAACTACGTAAAAGGTCAGAGTTTTCCACAACCTTGTAGAAAGTTTCTGTGTAATTCTCTCTGCAGATGGAAAGATAGCCCCTATACAGTAAAGAAACAGAACCCTAACAACAATATTTTCAATCATAGGGCTTGAAGTTATCCAGAGACTGAGATCTTGAAATGCTCAAAGTTAGTTTGCAGGGACTCTCTCAGAATTAGGCACAAATAATTCTAAGCAAGGATGCCTGCAAAACCTGTGCCTGGGCCTTTAGTGGAAGAGTTTGTTCAGGTGCATCATCCACTCCTTGTAGACTGAATATGTGTCTGGCTCTTCTTGGGGTCCTAGCTAACCTTGCACCGGATAGGGTTTCTCAAGTCGATAAAGGGAAAATAAAAGAGAGCGTGCCACACCACGGTAGTCAACAGAGAAAATGAAGGATCACTTTATCTCTGGGTGTTACATTTAAGCTCAAGTGGACTACAAAGGTTGATTCCATGGTGTGATGGTTAGGGTGTTTAGGAAACTGTAATGCAAGCGAAGATTGAAATCAGTTAGAGAGATCTGTGCCTCTTTCTACAGCATGTGCCTAACTGCTAGCCGATTTGTTATTCTGTACTAACCCACATTTTCTAATGCTCAAATTTCACATATCTCTTCTCCCTTGTCATTACTCTTCACGTGAATCATTTCAGAGGGTGTCCCTTTCGTTCTGCCTCAGGAGACAAAGTGCAACCCACTAATATTTTTCTATTAAAGAGAATTCTTGTTCTCATGAACTCAAGGCAATTTTGGAGTTAGATTTAGGACCATATTCATGAATATTCAGCAGTACTTCCAGGCATCTATTTAGTTACAGAGATACCTTTTAAATACCTGTTTTCTTTTTTCTTTTTCAGATCCAAAGCTAGATAGAGTGTACAGAATCCAATGTATCATATTTGAAGGGTTGAAGGGCAGCTGGGATTTATTCCACAACAGCTAATTGGGATCTCTGCTTTTGGACTTCACCTGCATCCTTCTGCCAATATAATTCTTTATGTCATCCTGGTAAAGTCATCAGAATGTCAGGAGAGATTAATTTACTTCCCCAAGATTAAAGCAGTGAACACATCAATTTAATCCAGAGTTTTGTGAGATAGTCTCTTAATCATCAACAAGGAAGAAGGGTTATGCACTAATAAGAATTTTATAATCGCCAAGCAAAAGATGGAAAAAAAATGACTCTTTTCCAGATTGGCAGGTTTGCAAATAGCTCCTGATAAGAACAAACAAAGTGTTTTTACTGCTCTTATCAGCGCTTCGCTTCAACACATCAGCCTTGCTTTGTCAACAGGAATAATTCAGCTAAGCCTTAGAAATGTGACTCTGAATGCATACAACTCTACCAGGAAACCCTCTCCCAGTGCTTTATGAGAGTAACTACATTGCTCTGGTGCTCTGTCAGGTAAATATATGTGGTGTGAGAGCCTTGAACTTTGAATGAAACAGGTATCTACTGCTGTCTATGCTGGAGCAGATGACATCTTCCATTAGTGTGGCAGGTTGGGAAACACAGCCTGCCAGGCCTGGCAGCTTACAGGAATTCCTCTGACCATGCTCCTTGCCACTGTTTTGTAGGAAGGACAGACGGCCTATGACACAGAAGATACTCAGTATCATAACGTTAATCTGTGGTAGTAGGCAAATGACTCTTGAAAGTTTAAAAGTTTCAATAAGCCTATTTTTTTCCATTGTACACTGCCGAGATTAGTCCCCTATCCATATTTTTCACTGAAGTCCTTCCCTACCAAAACTGTTTCAGACTATCAGTCTTTCACTCCACTGAAATATCTACACCAGCAGAGGAAAAAACCACCCCCTGTGCTCAACAGCACACTAATCCCTGACAGCTCCTCTTCCCCCTCTCACTCACAACGTAGACTTCACAACAGCCTGAGTGGCCTTTGAAGAGAAAAAAATGCAGACTGTCCCTTCATTTGTTTTCTGAAGCGTTTGTATATACCAAATTAATATTGACAAACGTTTTCATACCTGGGGATCCTATATTGCTTGGCCTATTCAATCATAAACTTCAGTGATCTTTTTTTTCCCCTCCGAGGGCTTCCTTGATGTAACAGAAGATGGGGCTTTTAAAATTAGGAGCCAGTCTGGAGCTCATGAAAGTTACAGATCAATAGAGGTGGCGAGAAGCAGCTTGGCACTGTGCAAAAGCACCAGTCTGCTCTGCTGCTGCATCTCAATTATGCTGTGTGACACACCTGCTGTCCTAGTCCTGCTTTTCCCTTGAGGCAAGCCTGCTAATGTGCTAATTTATATGGTGCATAACAGGGGATTTGGAATAGAGGCCTTAGAGACTCATTTTCACCTAGCGCATTATTAGGGATTTGAGCCCAGTTCACTGGAGATGAAAAGCCAATGAGTATAACTCATTTGCGTCATTTAGTTCTCAAAAGGTAGCCAGTTAGTGAATAATGGACTTGCAATGACTTTGTGCAGGTCATTTCCTTTAACAGATGTTCCTTTGTGAAGCTGCTATCCCATAACTGTTTTGTGGGTTTTCTTTGCACATTAACTATACATTCAGGAACTATTTATTCCTTTGTCATTAAACAAAATCAAATTAATTACATGTTAATAGTAAAAAGGCAACAATTACATATTTTGCATTTCTACAATATTTCTGTGGATTTTACATTGTATTACTTTCAGAGGCAGACTGGCTGCAGAGGAGAGAGCTCTTACTGGTCTGTTAACGATAAGAGAGACAAAGAAAGGTTTGGCTGCAGTTCTGGAAATTCCCAAGCCTCTCTGCAATCACAGAATCACAGAACAGCTGAAGCTGGCAGCGACCTCAGGAGATTGTCTAGTCTAACTCTCCTGCTCAAAGAAGGGTCAGCTGGAGCAGGTTGCCCGGGACTATGTCCAGTTCAGTTTTGAGTATCTCCAAGAATGGACACTCCATAAACTCTGGAGAGTCTGTTTCCATGTACAACACCAATGAAAAAGCTTTTTTCTTATGTTTAAATGGAATTTCTTGGTTTTCAGTCTGTGACCGCTACTTTTTGTCCTTTCACCAAGCACCACTAAGAAGAGTCTGGCTCCATCTTGTTTACTCCCTCCCAAGAGGCATTTATGCACATTGGTAAGATACACACAAGGTTAAATAATCTCAACTTTTACAGCTTCTTCTCACACAACAGATATTGCAGTCCCTTAATCATCTTAGTGGACCTTCAATGGACTCCCCTCAGTATGTCCATGTCTCTTTTGGACCGGGGAACCCAGAAATGGGTACAGCGCTCCAGATGTTGTCTCACCAAGGCTGGGTAGAGGGAAAGGATCACCTCCTTCAACCCGCTGGTGACATTCTTCCTAATGCAGGCCACAATCTTGTTGGCCTTCTTTGCCAGAAGGGCACATTGCTGGCTTACATTCACCTTGGCATCCACCAGGACCCCCAGGTCTTTTCTGCAAAACTCCCTGGGTAGCTCCCCTGCATGTACTGGCACATGGGGTTATTTCTGCCAAGGTGCAGGACTTTGCACATCCTTTGGCTGAAGTTTATGAGGTTCTTCTCTGCCCGCTTCTCCAGACTGTTGAGGTCCCCCTGAATGGGAGATAACTATCTCATTTACCAACCACTCCTCCCAGTTTTGTATCATCAGCAAACTTGCTGAGCTTACACTCTGCCCCATCATCCAGGTGCTTAATGAAGATACTGAAAAGTATTGGGCCCAGTATCAGCCCCTGGGGTACACCACTAGTGACTGGTCTTCAGTTGTACTTCATGCCGCTGATCACAACTCTTTGAGCCTCACAGTTCAATTAGTTTTAATCCACCTTACTATGCATGTATCCAGGCTGTACTTTAGTAGTTTTTCTGTGAGGATGTTATGAGAGACAGCATTGAAAGCCTTACCGCAGTCAAGATAAACAATATCTACTGCTCTCCTCTCACTCACCAAGAGAGTTTTCACATCATAGACCACTATCAGGTTGCTCAAGCATCAGTTCCCCTTCATATATCTGACTGCTCACCGAGGACACCAGCTCCAGTGCAGGCAAGTCTGCACTGGGGAAGGAGATCGAGGTGGAAAGGGCTGGCAAGCGGCTCTTTTTTGGGCTTTTCGAAGCCTGGAAAAGCAGCTAGCTCGTACCGGCAGCTCACGGGCGGGCTGCTGACGCGGCAGGGGGCAGAGCCAACACCACCTGCGGCAGTTCTAAATGGGCAGTCCCAGAGCACCCAGCGTGCAGGCAGCCAGTGGACATCACCATGGCGAGAGCGGGCAAACAGGGTGCAGCATCTCGCATGGCAGGTCGCTGCAAGCCTTGTGACGAAGCTCAGCCACGAGCTGGGGGAGTGCAAGCGGAGGAACATCAGCGTGCAGCGGGACGTGCTCGGCGCGTGCGGGAGGCAGAGAGCAGCGATTGGTCACCTCCTGGCTCAAGAGAAGAACATGGCCACTAGAAGGCCCAAAGCCACTGCAAGGAAGAACGTAGGAACTCAAACCGTGCTCCCATGCAAGCATGTGGCCGTGCAGGAGGCAGACAGCAGCGATTGGTCACCTCCTGGCTCAAGAGAAGAACATGGCCACTAGAAGGCCCAAAGCCACTGCAAGGAAGAACGTAGGAACTCAAACCGTGCTCCCATGTAAGCATGTGGCCGTGCAGGAGGCAGACAGCAGCGATTGGTCACCTCCTGGCTCAAGAGAAGAACATGGCCACTAGACGGCCCAAAGCCACTGTGAGGAAGAATGTGGGAACTCAAACCGTGCTCTCGCGCAAGCATGTGGCTGTGCAGGTCTCTGGCTGCAACGAATGCCTGAGCCTGGCACTGGTATCAGAGGGAGCCAGAGACACCACCTGTGTGCGGTGCCATCAAAAAAACGATCTGCTCAGGCAGGTGGTTGAACTGAGGGAGGAAGTAGAAAGGTTAAGAACCATTAGGGAATGCGAAAGAGAAATAGATTGGTGGCGCCATACCCTGAGGCACAGGCAGCAGGAAGAGGCCCTACCAGAAGAGGATGATCCCCTTCCCTCCTGTCACCAGGCAGAAGGAGAGGACTTAAGGGACAAGGGGGAGTGGAGACAGGTCCCTCCTCGGAGAGGCAAGAGAAACCCCTCCTGGCCCCCCCCACCTTCCCAATTGCCCTTGCATAATGGGGCTTTGGAAACTGAGGGCCAGGAGAAGGAGGATGGAGAGGACGATCCATCCAGTGAGTCGCCCAGGGCTAGTCACTCAGCCCCACGCCTTAGGACTTCCTCAACTAAGTAAAAAAGAAGGGTAATTGTAGTAGGTGACTCCCTTCTGAGGGGAACAGAGGGCCCCATTTGTAGACCAGACCCATCCCACAGGGAGGTCAGCTGCCTCCCTGGGGCCAGGATTAAGGACATAAGGAGAAAACTCCCTACCCTGGTTCGGCCCTCAGATTACTACCCACTACTGATATTTCAAGTAGGTGGTGATGAGGTAGCTACCAGAAGTCCAAGGGCAATGAAGAATGACTTTAGGGCCCTGGGACGG
>VFFE01007631.1:2096534-2261580 GCA_008921705.1 Burhinus oedicnemus | reverse complement strand
GGGCAAGAAAGAGGACCCAGGGAACTACAGGCCAGTTAGTCTCACCTCTGTCCCTGGGAAGGTAATGGAGCGACTTGTTCTGGATGTCATCTCCAAACACGCTGAAGAACAGGAAGTTATTGGAAGTGGTCAACATGGATTTACCAAGGGTAAATCATGCTTGACCAATCTGATAGCCTTCTATGATGTTATAACTGGTTGGCTGGATGAGGGGAGAGCAGTAGATGTCATCTACCTTGACTTCAGCAAGGCTTTTGACACTGTCTCCCGTAACATGCTCATTAGGAAGCTGAGGAAGTGTGGGCTAGATGAGGAGACAGTGAGGTGGATTGAGAGCTGGCTGTGTGACAGAACTCAGAGGGTTGTGATTAATGGATAATGTGTCGAGTTGGAGGCCTGTAACCAGTGGTGTCCCCCAGGGGTCAATACTCAGTCCAATCTTGCTCAGCATATTCATCAATGACCTGGATGAGGGGACAGAGTGTATCCTCAGCAAGTTCGCTGATAATACCAAACTGGGAGGGGTGGCTGACACTCCAGAGGGCCATGCTGCCATCCAGCGTGACCTGGACAGACTGGAGTGCTGGGCAGAGAAGAACCTAATGAGGTTCAACAAGAGCAAGTGTAGGGTCTTGCACCTGGGGAGGAAGAATGCTAGGCACCAACATAGGTTAGGGGTGGACCTGCTGGAAAGCAGTTCTGGGGAGAAGGATCTGGGGGTCCTGGTAGATAGTAAATTATCCATGAGCTAGCAATGTGCCCTTGTCACCAGGAAGGCCAATGGAATCCTGGGCTGCATAGGGAAGAGTGTGGCCAGTGGGTCCAGGGAGGTCATTCTCCCCCTCTACTTGGCACTGGTGAGGCCACAACTGGAATACTGTGTCCAGTTCTGGGCTCCCCAGCTCAAGCGGGACAGGGAACTACTGGAAGAGACCAGCGTAGGGCAACAAAGATGACCAGTGGATTGGAGCACCTCCCTTATGAGGAAAGGCTGAGAGAGCTGGGACTCTTTAGCCTGGAGAAGAGAAGGCTGAGGGGAGACCTTATTCTTGCTTCTAAGTATCTAAAGGGTGGGTTGAAGGAGGATGGAGCCAGACTCTTTTCAGTGGTTCCCAGTGACAGGACGAGGGGCAACGAGCACAAGTTGGAACACAGGAAGTTCCATTCAAACACAAGAAAAAACTTCTTTACGCTGAGGGTGACAGAGCACTGGACCAGGCTGCCCAGGGAGGTTGTGGAGCCCCCTTCTCTGGAGATATTCAAGACCCATCTGGACGCAGTCCTGAGTAATGTGCTCTAGGCATTCCTGCTTTAGCAGGGGAGTTGAACTAGATGATCTCTAGAGCTGCCTTCCAACTCTGAAAATTCTGTGATTACTCCAAGCACCTCCTTGTTCTTTATATGTTTGGAAATCATTTCCAGAATTATTTGCTCCATCACCTCTCGGTGACAGAGGTGAGGCTCACTGTCCTGTACATCCCTGGATCCTCCTCCTTGTCATTCATGAAGACACAAGTGACATCTTCACTCTTCAGACTTCAGGAATCTCACCCAATTGCCATGAATTTTCAGACTGAGAGTGGCCTCACAATGACATTGGACCGCTCCCTCAGCACTCCTGGGTGCATTTTCTCAGGTCCCATGGACTTGTGTATGTCCAGTTTGTTTAAATGTTCCCTAACCTGATCCTCCTTCACCAAGAATAGAGCCTTCCTTGCTTCAGACTTCCTCACTGGTTCCAACAACCTGGGATTCCTGAAGAGAAGTCTTAGCAGTAAAGACCAAGGCAAAGGAAACATTGAGTACCTCAGTCTTTTCCATGTTCTTTGTCAAAAGTCCCCAGTCCCATTCAGCACTTGACATTCCTTACCTGATCCTTGCACGGTGGACGGTGTCTCTATTGTTCTCAAGGTCGCTTGTCCCTGCTTCTAATTCTGGTATGCAACCTTTTTATACTTTATATACTCCGAAATGCTGCATATTGTCATATCTTAAGGAAAGGTAATAAAAATTAAAGTTATTTAGACAACTTTGCAGGGTAGTTGCCTTAGCCACTTAGGATGGGATTGACTTCATCCAGTTTTAATGACCAGAAAGACACGTATCTAGTCTAAGTTAATCATACTCTGAAATTAATCTTAAACTGATGAACAATCTCCTGGAGGTGACCGTCTCTCCCGACTGAGTACAGAAGCCCTGGTTATATATATATACAGTTTAGACTACGTGTCTAATTTTCAGATGAATAAAACAAATTCCATGCCTCAAACCACACTGTCCCATTTTGAGCAGCCAGTAAAGATAAAAGAAGTATGTGCATATTTGTGTTTATGTGCATGCCCACTAACATGCACACATGTACAGGTGCTGGAGAACTAAACTCCAGAGGTGGAAGCTCCTTATTTCTGTGAACTTTGAGAAAGTAAGCCTGCAACCACAGTGTATTGCTTTACCAGAGATGGAGCCATATACAGAGGTTTTTTTGATTCTTCTTAAACAGAAGAAGAAGTTATGACATCTTGCAAAGCTACAACCAGCCACTGCACAGAAAAGAAGTCTTTCCCGCTTAGTAATGGTGAAAAATACAGAATATTGAAGCCAGTGAAAACAACAATGACAGACAGGCTGGCTGTCAGTGCATTACATGGATTTAGATGCTTCTAACTTCTTAGCAATTAGGTTGGTATATCTGCAGCCTTCAGCTGGCTCACCATTTGAAATTCTTGCAGTATAAAAAGTTAAGTGCTGTGCCTTGCGTTTTGCTTGCCCTTCGTTTGCAACCGATATTCCTAGGTCAAGAAAAGCGTTAATAGAAATACAGCTACACAGGTACACAAGGATTTTGCAGGTAAGGCCGGTTTTACTCAGAGAACAGGTGTAAGAGTCAAATGTATTACTGGAATAAGCAGAGCTTGCTGACACCTTCACACCTTTGAGAAGCTGGTTCAAACTGACTTCAGAAGTTCACGTGCTGAGTCAGATGCCGAGCTCATACTATACTACCGGGGGTTCAGCATCAACCACTCTGCTTCACCTCTTGTACAGATTGGTTGCTTGTATCAGAAGGCCAGGAAAACGTTCCTCACAGCACTTCAGAAGCAGAAATTAAATCTTTCCGGATTTAGCTATCTTACAGACAGTGGGAGGCTGGCGAAAAGCCCCACATCACTGAACAGTGCATGGGACAAGGGAAGAGCTCAATATTTTGATTCCAATCTTCAACTGATGAAAGTTTGCTTAACTGCTGCCTGAGGGATAAGACATTTTTTATTGTTAAAAGACATGGTTGCATTTCTTTCTTTGATATAACATTTGAATAACAAGTAGTTGAAACAAAAGATCTATCAGTAGTGATTAAGTTATAATGAAACCACAGTGATTAAAACATTTAAGTTATTCAGAATTCAAATATGTCTGGATGTGAGGAGTCAGATGCTTTCAAAATGCCAGGGCTTAGCACGAGTACAAGCGATCTGCATAGAAAATTAAATCCTTTCATTAACTTTTGATTTTTGTTCTCTAAGAACCATTAATGCTGTGTATTTGGACAGTATGCGCTGGTGCCCACAATTTAAAGCAACTCAAGAGCTTTCTTGAATAATCTCAATTTATCCAATCTGTTCCCCCGTGGTTTAAACCCTAGGGGTAACAACAGCCTTAAGAGCCCGCTGTTAAGGGCTAACACCAAATGTTGAAGCTTGAGATTGTCTCTTCCAGATCTTTCAAACGTGTGAGCCTGACAAAGATCTTAATGGAGCAGGGGATTTTGCATTTGCCACATTTTCCTGTCTGGAGAGGCAGATAAAGCAGAAGGGCCGCTTCAGCACTGGGCAGGGGCATAGCCGATTTCAGAGGAGATTGTAATAAATGAGGGCTTAAGCGTATTGTTCCCCACAGGCTGTTGTTCTTAGCTGCTGTCCTGCAGGTCTCAAGGTCTGTGAAAGCAAGACACTGCCATCATGACAGCCCGTCATCGTGACACTTGTATTCAGCCGCATAACATCACATCTACTGCGGTGATGCATCTCCTGAACTAAACTCAGGGCCCAGACCTTGAGCTGCAGCCAAGCGTCGCTTTCGGGCACCCAGTCGCCCGGAACTGGGCTGAACACAGCCTGGCAGCTGCACTGAAGCAGACCTGTGAGGTTGGTTCAGGGGACCTAGTCTTGCCAGGAGGCCTTGCAAGAGCCATTTCAGGCAGTGGAAAATAGTGGTTACCAACGAAAGCTGGGACCCAGCTTAGGCTCTTAAGTAAAGTGGCCAGCCTCCCTAGCCTTCTCTATAACACGAGGAGAGAGAGAGGCTCCCAAGGGCAATTCAGAGCAGGAATCTAACTAAATGCCCAAAGAGAAGCCTTTCTGCCTTCACTGACATCAGAGCGCCCTAAGACAGACTCAGCTTCTTGTCTTGGTGAGCAAAGTTAAGCCAACACCCCTTTCAAGACCTTGAGCAGGTCTGAGGAACAACCCATTTCCTCACTCAAGTTTCAGAAAGTTTTCAGAAATATACTTGGAAACCTCTGTTTTCCTATACCTGAGCAATACAGCAAACCAGAGTTGAATTTTCATGGATTGTGTGCAAAACAAGACAGGACTGAGACACTGAAAGTGAGTTTTAGATAAAATGCCAAGTACATATGTAAACCTGAGGGCTTTTTTTTCCCTATTTCACAGTATTAATGCCCAAACTCCACACCTGCATTGTATAGAGTCACTGCTTCATCTAATTACTCTTTCAAATAGGAGTGGAAGGTGATACCTTGCTATGGAGCGCTTCAGTACCCCCTGCACTTCTGCACACACTCCAGCTGGCTTTACAACTAGTGGTAGTTTTGGATCCAATCCGGTGGTAGTTTTGCATCTGGTCTGAGGGGTTTGCTGCTCCCAGGGGACATTCTGGGAGGCAGCAGGGCTTAACCTACAGTTCAGGATTCCATGCCCATAGCTTGGCATCTGACAATTAAAGACTGCAAAGCTGAGCTCCTCCCGTCTCCTTTTTTAAACTCCCTGTTTTTGAATCCCACCCAGTAAGTGCAGCACTTTCTGAAAACTGAGACGTGTTAAATACCCTGTAGCATGCAAAGCTTGCTTCGGTGATGGTTATTTTTGAAGTTTCAGGCTGTCCAGACACTTGGAATTAAATCCAATATATACTATTGATTAAAATGCATTAATCCTAATGTTAGGCAGCACCTTTTAGTGATCCCAGGGCATCTACCCATCACTATGCCTATGCTCATAGCAGTTCAGGGAGGCAGCTTAATAGGTCAGACAGATCATGTGTAGTGATATATGTTCCATGGAATAAAACAGTCAGAAAATAGGTAGGTGCAACTTTACATGCAAAAAGGGAGGGACATCAGAGAAAGCAGCTAAAAGAAGTAAGATAAAACTGTCACTCATGTACATGCTATTTTACACTGTCCTGCTCACGGCTTTTCACTTAGCCCTGTTTTTCCATTTCACACTGTGAAAATTACGCCTTCTTACACCAGATTTCTAATGAGTTACTGCTGGGATCAAAATGCCCCACAATATCCAATATACAGTGTTGCTGAAGTTCACCTCCACAGTCCTGGAACTCATTTAATACCAACATTACCCCTAGTGTAACTTAAATCTGCTCTAAATTAAGCTGGCTGGGTGAGTTTGGGAAAAAAATAATTCCCTGCAGTAGACAAAACCAAAATATTGCTGCTGGCCAAGCCACCCACATACCCTTTTTTCAAAGAAAATATTCTCACTGATGTCTTCTCTGAAGTGACCAAGCAACTGTTTATTTAAATTTCCTAACAGTGCTTCCCTTGGGAGCACCATGGCATTCTCTGTTGTACATAGCCACCTTTTGCACTGGGACATAATTCAGCCCATGCATTCTCCCCATTCTCTCCTGAGCATGCTGCAGGCCAGCCGTCGCACTGGGACACAGCTTTGGCAGGTGGCATTGTACCTCTGAGCACTGCAAGCTGGGGTCACTTCCTTACACAAGGCCACAGCTACATTTCCTGCTGTCCTTCCATGTACATCTGCAAACAAAGAAAAGGAAAGTTTTCCATTCTTGAGTTTTTTATTTCAACGTATCTACCTTAAAGTGGTCTAAAAGAGTGGAGTCCTTTATAAGAATCAAAAAAAATGAAGTTACGATTCTCTGCCTGATTTTCTTTTTTCTTTTTGAAAACCCAGGGATATCAGTATTCATCTTCCTTAACCTTCTGCAGTTCCTCTTAGACTGGCAGCTCTTCTACTGTTGCATTAAAGGCCAGTGTTGAAATCATTCTGTCTTAGGTATTTCTTCCTATAGAGGTTAATTAAAAAGAACAAAGGGCCCGATACTCTAATGCCTTCTGTTTTGCATAGTCATTTGCAGACCTGGCTCCATTCACAGCCAGCACAGGGATTCACAGCTCTCCAGCCACCCTCTCAGCATGGACCACCAGACTGTACTAATACGGAGCAGGACGGGGAAGACAACTACTGAAGCAGTGCTTAAATATTTCAAGATCACCGTAGCTGCCTGATTGACGCAAAGGTGTTGGCAGGCAGCCTGGTCACTGGAACAGCTCAGAGGAAGAGGGCATATGAGCTCAGCGTATTTTCAACTTTGGGGATTCTTAGCTGTTGTAAATTCATTTCACTGAGGAAGAGGGCTGTGGCTTTAAACTGTTCCTCCACAATGACACAGTCTACCTCTTGTAAATCTGCTGCTAAATTTACTGGGCAGAGCAAGAAAACATTACCCACTCGGAACTCCTCTCTCATTTTATATCAGTACTAGCATATCATGCAAGTGTAAATGGCCATACAGTTGAGTGGCAATGGAAAATCAAAATAAAACCCATTTCACCTCCCAAATTAATTTGGTTTTGCTTGCTTGATTTCTCTGTCATTCTTCCAGTTCTCCAGTCATCCATAGACTTTCAGATTAAGCAAGATGTGAATTTTAAATGCAAGATGCACATAGAAAAAAGACTACTAGAAATTCTTTAGATATACTTTAAAGAAGGAAAATAAAGAGGGCACAGGCCTGGGCTGGACAACATTTTCCCACAAACTTGCATTGCTGGAAAACCAGATTTTCAATGAAATTAAATATTTCTACAGTCAAAAGCCTGAAAATCAAAATAGTTTGCTTTGAAAATGCTTCCTGATATCTCAAGCATATTGTAGATCAGTTAGTTTATATCCTAATTTTTCTGAGTCGACTGTGATGTACTGTAATTCTCAGCTTCAGTGATGTGAAAATCACCCTGCAAGCTGCAGACTGGCCAGGGAACCTGGTTTAGAGAAGGCAAAGGGAGAGGAGCTACCCAGAATTACAGCACCCAAAGCGTTCTGACACCATTTTCAAATAGAGATGAAAAAAAAAAACATTAAAAACACAAAGGTTAGGACATGTGCGTTCCCTTTCTCCTGTGGGTTACTGTTTTCCCCACTGCCTCAGAAGCACTACGTTTTCCTCAGTAGCACTCTTTAGAAAGCATGGAAGGAGGAGCTGCACATTTTTCCATCTTCATGAGTGAGCGATGGACAGCAGTGGAAGTGGGGACACGGTTCTATTCTCAGCATTGCTCTCACTGACTCATCACTTTGCATCAGCTATAAATCTCAGGGAATTTCTCAACGGGGTAATGTGAGGCTTGGTTAATTTTATAAACTGCGTTGTGGCCATTACTGCCTACGTGTTACAGAAACTGAACGTAAAAAAGCTCAACCTTGAACAGAAAGTGAGGTAGAAGCATAAAATATGAGTGCTACAAGAGAAAAAGACATTAATAAAAGGAATCTTATAATCACACCTCTGCCACCACACACTTATTTGTATTCTTCATTTCTCTGGCTCACATTCTGTATCTCTTACTTTTGCTGGGTAGTAAATACAGCTACACTGGGAGGCATGACTTCCTGAGAAAGTTGAAGCCCACTGTGATGGTAGCAAGAGTGAGTCCTCTGAGAACAGAGGATTATGGACAGACTTCTTTGTCATGATGAAAGCATACCTTATTTTCTGAGAGCAAGAGGTATTCTAGGGTGGAGTAGATGCCTAATCCCAAGCGATATAACCAGACTTCAGCAGAATATGGTACTAAGACCACTCTTGAAAACAGGATCAAAGAACAAATGAAAAATAAAATGGAATCACTAATATCACCTCATCCTTTATTATTCAAAAAATTTTGGCACCTGCAAGAAAAGAGACAAAAATGGCAACATTGCCACACTTACTGTTTCTAGGGAAATACAGACCTATGGTTTCCAGATAAAATAACTGTTTGTGAAGTCTGATATATTTTAAAGCTCTTTGTAACAATTCATTGCATAATTCAAATGGCCTCTACACTACAAACATCTAACATATTTATGCTGGCAGGACTGTCAGTGCGTTTTTGCTATAAGAAGCTTGGAGGTCTGCTACAAATAATCTCCAAAGAGTAACTCTAATTAGCGGCTGAAGTTGGCATATTTCCTGCTATCTGAAATTAGATCAGAGAGTTAGGCTGAGATGAAAAAGCCCTATTAACTCCCTAGGCTTCCAGTTCCTGTTTTTTTGGTGGAAATTAATGTTTTGAACTTTATCAGCTAGTATCTGAAGAAGTCTGGAGTCAGTGGTAACAGAGCAATTTGAGAGAGGCTTTACTGCCAGTTGCTTCTGTTGAAGTACCATAGGCACTCTACATAAATATCCACAGTAAAA
The DNA here is from genome assembly GCA_008921705.1 of Burhinus oedicnemus. Classification (NCBI taxonomy): domain Eukaryota; kingdom Metazoa; phylum Chordata; class Aves; order Charadriiformes; family Burhinidae; genus Burhinus; species Burhinus oedicnemus. The sequence continues at coordinate 2,252,889 of VFFE01007631.1, read as the reverse complement.
CTTTACTTAATGGTTGCATGCAGCTGAGCAATAGTCAGGAAAGATGGTCGAGTGGCCAGTGTGCTAGCCTGGCAATTAAAAGAAGTGGGAGACATTCCTTGCTCCAAGGTACTATTTAATCATTTCTACATGACCTAGAAAAAGTCAGTCTTTGGGGGAGGGTGAAAGCGGGGGAGATTCACAAAAGGTTGGCTAAAGTTAAGAAAATCTTTGGTTTTCCTATACCTTGTGGAAACAGAGACGCTCCTCCAGACAAAGGAGCTCTTTTTTTGGTGTTCAGTGACTACACTTAGCCTTTGTTGTAGACCTCCATTTGTCTTCAAGTTTGTCATCTGTAACACCGAAATAGCGCTGCTCCACCTCATGGGAACATTAGACAGACGAATACTTTCCTCTGCTTCCTAGAGACTGCGACCCGCCCCAGACAGGCACATCACCAAGTTCCATCAGAAGCAAACACCATAGCCCTCTCCCCACATGGCTCTCCAGCTTCCCTAGGGTCTTTGGTGGTGAGACCAGGCTTTACATCTCAGTTTGCCTTCCACACAACTTCAGCAGCTCTGAGGCTTGCCATGGCTGCATGTTCCTCCCCTTTTTTTAGCTCTGTAGAACTTGGAAAATATTAAAATGCATAAGCTCCTTTTAAACATCAGGACAGGCAAGGGACAGGTAGAAAGACAGTAGAAATGAAGGCACAAGAAATCCTCCTTTTGGGAAATATATTTAAACCTCAGTTATTAGAATTTCCAAGCAAGGAAGAGATTTGTCAAGTTGTTTTTTGCTCAAAAAAACACATAGGAAGGGAGGCAATTTTTACATCCTGGGGCTAAGCACAGAAAAACAATGTAATTCTAGAGTTAGCATGTAGACAAAGGAGGAAACATATTATTACATCAGGCTACTCTTGTTTAGACAGAGCCATAGAGAATTTAGGCTATCTTTTAGTTCTGGTAATCAGCCTAAGTAGACAAATCAATGTCTTAAGCTCCTGACAACTATAGAAAAAAAATAGTAAAGTCAGGCTTGTGTTTCCAAAGAATGTTGTGGTTTTAAAGCAATCCATTATCCCATCAGGCAACGTGGAAATTTTCTGCAGAATCCATCTACCACAACAGAAAGATTTACAATTTAATCAAATCTGCAGTGGAAACTGAATCTTCACAGACAGAATGCCAGTGTATCTTCACCATCTCCTCCACACCACAAAGTCTGCCACACAGACTCTTGCATTTATGATTTGAGATCACTCTTTACCACCTTTCATTTCTAGCATGAGTGCTTTTTAACACTGTCTCTCTAATTTTCCTCCTTAAGAGGACAGACAGGATCTGTATAAAAAGGCTTTAAGGGAAGCAGGAAGAATCTGTCTCCTCAGGTCTGTTTTCCCAGCAAAGTCAATGTAACTGAACTGTTGTCACGGGAATGGATCCCATCCAAACAAACAGCCAATTTCTTAAAGCCTGACAATGTTTTAAAGCCAAATTGGTGGCAGCAAAGAACCCAGGGGTCAAAATTCAAGTGAGTGTAATTCATTGTGCTAGCAACGCAAACACCCTAGAAGAGGGAATGCAGGCAACACCCACTCGCATACTACTAGAGTTGCAGTATCATCCCGAAGGTTTGTGCCCAGGAAATTCAAGCAAGTTCTCTCAGCACCTTCCAGCAAACTGCAGCCTACCATGGCAGGGGAAGCAGCAGGTACCCCTCTGAAGTCTCAGGACTGAATACAGATGTATGTAGGGTGAACAAGGCAACTGGGCTGAGGTTCTAGTGCAGAAGTCCACAGAAGCAGGCTCATTTCTGTCACCATAACATTAGATGACAAAAACAGAGCTGCTTTACATCCCCAGCAGAGCAATGAGTGAATCAAATGAGCCTCCAGCAACTAACTGCTGTAAGAATTTTACTTGCAGACTGCAGTAGTTTGTGGAAATGTCTTTGTACAGTTACTATGAATTTCATGTGTCTCTGTGAATGCTATCTGTATCTTGTATTCTTGGTGAATTAAATCATCCACTTGGTAGGAAGACCTAGACACGGGCAGGGTATACAGAAATATGAGACCAAACAATCAAGAATCCCTCATCTGAACTGTGGAAGGAAGCAGTGGGCCTTTAGCCACCAGAAAGTTTCTGGCTTTGGACACACTCTGCAAAAACACACCAAGGGTGAGGGCTTAAACATTCAGTCTGAGATAACATCAGTTAAAACAGCAGTGTTCTCCACCCAACCAAACAGTGACAGAGACTGTTTAACAAAGGGGAATTCTTCAGCCAAAATGAGTCCATTTGTTGCCAGAGGGCAACATGGAGAGACTTGGTCTTTCCTGGGTATTTAATCCAAATCCAGGGACAAGACCAGCGCCAGATTGCATTCAAAAATCTGATGCTTAACATAGATCTGTCATATTTTACATTTTGATTGTGTGGGTGTTTCTTTAGTGTACCGTCCTGTTGTCTCCAAAGGGTATAACTAGGTGAAACCTGGCAGCAAACTGTGGACAGTTTGGGAGGCCCAAGCAGCAACCTCTGGAGTTGAACAGAAGGCACGCAGGGTTCAGTGTCATGGGGATATGTAGTAAGGACACTTAGAACTATTAAAAAAAGATGTGTTTTTATGTAGACCCCAGGAAATTAATGCCTATGGGATAATGTACTTCACAACAGCCTGCAGAACATTAAAGAGAAGGATGAGACCTGGTTTTAACATAGATATCATATGCTTTTCCTAAAGGACATCTTACTATTCTGAACCAGTTTTCCAGCTGCAGTTAATAAGCTCTGGCTTCAGCTCCATTTGGGAGAACACAAAGCAGCTCTTTGTGATTCCCCGACCCTAGAAATGGCTCCACTTTGGTCTGCTCCCCACCATGTGCAGTACCCCCAAGGGAATCTTCAGCTTACTGGGCTTTCTTGTTATTTCACCTCTAAGATTTGGTAGAGTGGCATAGAGATGTGGCGTCTTGAAGAAGCTAGCCCAGTATTTCTAGAACCAGGGCAAATGAAACACATCAGCCTGTGCTCTCTGCGCCGGGAAGGCTGCTCCACACTACTCCAAGATCTTTTCCTTTGTTGACCCTCTCCTTGTGTCCTTGGCACAAAAGCAGAGGCAGCATGTCTACACCTCTAGCGCAGAGAAAGAGAAAGTTCAGAACAGGTTGCGGGTATTGCATGCTCCGTGTCCTGCCCATATGTGCACAGCCTGTGCAGGCATGCCTGTAGATGAGCTAATACACACTCAAGCACCTGCTCTCTTGGGTGTGCTCCAGTCGTTCTTGCACTGAACTGTATCAGTGAAGCTAGTCTGGAGACCTTGGAGCTGCCCTTAAAAAACAGTGTAGACACAGCAAGTGTGTCAGCAATTCCTAACCTTCCCAATGACAAACCTGCTGGATTCTCTAATCTAAAATGCACAATACCAAACCAAGGACAAAGTGAGTGCCAAAGAGCCCCTTTAGCAAACAGTCACCGCTTCTCTGTTTCCTCCACAGTATCAAGAAAAGGCTTTCCACTAGTATATTAAGCTAAATAAATTGTTAATTCTCTTTTATAAATGGTTAGCTCTTCCTCATCTGCTCTACAGAGGAAAGTTGCATGTAGTGGTGTTGTTTTAATGTATATGCTGTTATTTATTAGAGAAGGTAGCATAAGGAAGTATACCAGAAGCGGCTGAGTCTCATGGTGGTTTTGAAGGAACTTTGTTGCCTGCCTCTGGCAGCTGCATCAAGTATTCTTGAGCCTGATTCTTCCATGGAATTTACCTGAAAAAAGGTAGCACAGATCAGGATTTAGAATTGTCATGGAACATATAGAGCAAAATTTTAGAGTACAGTAAAAGCACAAGTTGAGAAATTTTGCTGAAAATGCAACAAAACAGTACAACAGATTTCAAGTCCAGTAGGTACTTCTGCATGTCACCATCTTAAGTCACATTCAGCACAATTTCAACTGAGTGTGAATGTTGGTTTAAGCATGCAGGCTGTTACCTACACGTTTCTGATTTTTCTGTTGCTGAAGAGGAAGCACAGTGCATGTATCAACATACTTGGTCATCCTTCACCGATGCCTAAAGTAATTACAAAGCTCCCTGGTAGTGCTGTGCTGACACATTATTCTGTACAACATTAAAAAAATGCTAAGCCCAAGTTATTATAGAGTGCCCTGAATAAAAAATTGGAATACTTGAGACAAATTGAAAGAACAGTATGTTAGGATTACAGAAGAAATTTGGAATTATTTCCTAAGACACTCAAGATCTAAGAAATTGGATTCAAGGGGAAGAAGAGATAGGGGACCTAAAAACTATGTGATTTCATGGAAGGTGCTAATGAGAAATCACACATTTGGTTATGGAAATCTGTCCGGTTTTCTCTGTACAAACATTAGGTGGCCAGGTTCTGGAGAGCACTGAGGAGTCACTAGAGACCAAGATAAATGGTGGAGCTAGAGGTATGATATCACCAGCACCAACGTTGGTGCAAAAAGCTGCATAGTCGTAGGTGATGCAAGCAACACAACTGGATGATTTTTTTTATTTAATTGTCAAAAATGAAAACAGTATTGTCTTTTCATAAAAGTATTTTCCCCATGTTTCATTGTAGTGCTACAGATGAATAGAGGTAAATAATCATAGAATGGTTTAGGTTGGAAGGGACCTTAAAGATCATCTAGTTCCAACCCCCCTGCCATAATAATCTCCTGTTGGATCTCAGTTTCTTGCAAAAGGCTTATAAGAATCATCTCTCTGCTTGTAACATAGGTAAACTTAAAGTTCTGATTTTATTTTTTAAATAATGTATACATTCAAAGAAAGGCATTGCCAAAAGAGTTTTCCGTTTCTGTGCACTAAGTATTTTGACCGTTCTCAAGCTTAAGAGCAAATCCAAGGTCAAGACCAACGCACATGAATTCTGCAGAGCAACACAAGCAGAAATTATGAACCGTACTTTGTTATAACTTCTGGAGGTCAAGTCTGAATGAAGCATTTGCATTTGGCAAGAAGTGTTTTCTCTAGCACTGACTTCAGAAAGGTTTGTTACAGCAGAATTTTGCATGTTATTTTCATATTAACATAATCAGTCAGTACTATTTTATATCATAGATTCTTTACTATGGTCTTAATATTCGTGGATGATCCAAAAATTATGTGTCTATAGCCAGTCACAGTAGCCAATACATCTCATGGATTTTCTGTATAAAACTGATGCCACATACCAACATGGCCCAGCACAAATAAAGTGCAAGGGAAAAGACTGATGCTTTCTCTATGGTTTAATACCACTAAGACTAGAGCAACAGGTTGGATTTATGGCTACCTCGTAGTCATTCTTCTACTCCCATATGCATGACTCTTAAGAAAGCACAGCAGTAAACTTTCCAATGTTAATGTAAAGCTTGTGGAATGCAGTTAACTGACTGGTTTGGCCAGATGTTAGAACAACTCCATCAGCTTCTTCCCCTCACTGCCAAAGCAGTTCTGATAAAATGGCGTTTTAGCCACCTACGTTGATGCTCAATAAAAAAAAAAAAAATACACAAATGTAGGGTAAGACTTACCCAAGACAACCTGAGGTATCCTCTCCAATTCACTGATCTCCTCCTTGAAAGGTAATCTCACCCCAAAGTAGCAACATAGGATTCCAGATTTACTACTGTAATGGCTGTCAGGGCAAGTCAGACCAGGTCATCTCAGAGTCAATGAAGACTAGAAGTGGCTTGTCAGTACAATTGAGAGAAAAAAGTGAGCAAAGAGGATGCTAATAAATCTCTGTTGACCCCTAAGAACCCTAACCTCAGCTATAACCAGTTGTCTCTGGGTTCAAGGATCCACTGTTGCAGCTGAATATCCTTTCTCTCTGGTAGTGCAACTGTTAGAAGAGTAAATATTAAGAGCTATTAGTTGCCCTAACCAACTGTCCAGATGCTTCTATTGGGAAAAATCCCTGCTTTCACTGGATTGCCCACTTTTGCTTTTGCTCTGTTCTACAAGTGTCATGTAAGACAAATAGAAAAGAATCCAAGGACTGGACTGAGTCTTTCAAACTGCCAAAGTACTTGCAACATCCTGCAACATCTGTACTTTTCCTGGATCAAACTTCACCAATATTACAGAATCTGCTGCTGGAACTGGCTGAAAAGCACAGCTGATGTTGCCAGATCAGAACTCCAGATCACACTCCCAGATCGGCATGTTGGCTCAGCATTCTGACAGCAGTGCAGAAAAACAGTGATTATTTCTGTCATTAAAAGAAATGCAGATGGTCTATAGCTGGAGTACTGCTATCAAGTTCTAGCCTATAGCCCTTCTAACATGCCAACCAGGAACCACCATGCCCCCACAGTACTCAACAATAATTTATTCTTTATACTATCACAAGTCACATTCTGTCCCTTAAAAACTTTTGTTCAAGGACTCCACAACCAATTCATCAAGGGAAATGCTAATTTCATTGCAGCTAGTAAATAGAGGGGTCATTCAGCTCTCCTCAAAACTGGAAGCAGAATAGAATGTTGCCACCAGAAAGATGAAGGGATAGGACAAGCATTGGACTTCCTGGTAATGGGAAAAGGAGGGTAAGGAACAGGCCTGACCAGAGAGGTAGGTTGAGCTTCTTGGAGAGTGATGCTGGCAGTTTCTCGTGTAGAGGAGGACTAAAAAGTTTTCATTTAAAAAGTTTTCCACTGTGGTGGGTTGAAGGTGGTAGGACAAGAGGTAACAGGCACAAACTTGAACACAAGAAGTTCCACCTAAACATGAGGAGGAACTTCTTTACTTTGAGGGTGGCAGAGCACTGGAACAGGCTGCCCAGAGAGGTGTGGAGTCTCCCACTCTAGAGACATTCCAAACCCGCCTGGACGCCATCCGGTGCAACCCACTCTAGGTGACCCTGCTCTGGCAGTGGGGTTGGACCAGATGATCTCCAGAGGTCCCTTCCAACCCCGGTGATTCTGTGATTCTGTGACCCTGGCCAGAAGCCAAGCACCCACACAGCCTCTAACTCAGCCCACCCTGCTCATTGGGGCGGGGGACAAAATAGGACAAGTAAAAACCAGAAAACTCGTGGGCCAAGATAAAGACATTTTAATAGCTGACGGAAACCAGAAATAAACAAGCAATGCAAAGGCAATCACTTGCCACCTCCCACAAGTAGGCTGCTGCCCAGCCAGTCTCTGAGCAATGGCCACCTTGGAAGAAAAAGCACTCACCATCTTCCAGCTCTACCCAGCTTTTATTGCTGAGCATGATGTTATATGGTATGGGATATCCCTTTGGTCAGTTTGGGTCAGCTGTCCTGCTGTGTCCCCTTCCCAGCCCTCAGCCTACTCACAGGCAGAGGGAATTAGAGGGGGGAAAAGAAAGCTGTGACACCGTGCAAACACTGTGTAGCAATAGCCAAAACACTGGTGGGTTATCAACACTGTTTCAGCTACAAATCCTAAACACAGAACCATACGGGCTGCTATGAAGAAAGTTATCTCCCACCCAGCCAGATGAACTACATCAAAATAGGCAAAACAAATTCCCCAACACTCCTCTTAAGTTTTAGCTTGAATAAAATAAAAGGAAGAAAAGCAATGCCTTCCTTGGTAACACAACACAGTGACTAAAATCGTGTTCCAAGCAAATGGGCAATTTGGGAATGATATTACCACACGATTCATCAGATGATTGGCATAGCATATTGAAGTGTTAATCCATAATTTCCTGATTGCATTAAGAAATCATTACTTTACTTCAGAAAGATAGGCTTTACGGTTACCACCAAAAGTTTGAGCATGGGATCAGACAGGAGCATGCTCTATATAACTGATTCAGAAAGCCTGAAATTGTACCCATCAAGAAAAAATCACTCACTCTAACTGGGGCACAATTAAGGACTGTTGGTGTATTCCTAACCAATGTAATTTTTATGTATGGCTGTGTAAAATACGACATCTAGAATGTAGGTCTGGTTTGGCATCCAGAGCTCTGGATTATGCCTCTTTTGGGACAAAGCAGCGTCACTTGCCAGTCAGTACAGTCACTTCATAGCTGTTCCTATGGTAAATTGCACAGCACTGTACCATGGAAATTGGTCTTCAGTGCTTTATATTCATTGTTGCTTATTAACCAGATGACTTGAAACACCAATATAAAACCTGCTAAAATAACGTAATTACGATTGTGGGATTACAGCTCTTCAGATCAGGAATTCAGGACTCCTAAAGCAAAAGAGAGGTGCCTCATAAAGTACTGGTGACTGTAGTTAACCGAAGGGGGGAGAAAAAGTCATTAAATAATGGGATCCTGTTTCATCAGGCAGGCTAATTAAAAGTGCAGACAAGGAGCTCCTGTTTTGTAGATTGCTCAATGGTGCAAGATCACAGCCATAGGTGGCGGGTGCAGAAATATAAAGTTTCCACAAAGAGGGCTATAATTCCAGTGCAATACACATCTTAAAGTCATCAGAGGATGAAGACGTTGAGAACAGACACCATAAAACTGAACTTGACAGACAAACCACTGCTAGATGGTAAACCAAGGACTTCTTGATAGGAAGGATCTGACAGTAAAAACAACCTTTCTGTTCTAGCACAGCCAGCTCGGGGCAACACAAAGGCATCATTACAGCTGCACGGAAGGAAAACATTGAGGTCCCTCCTACATCACCTTATGAGAACTCAGGTACCCAGCTTTCTAATCTCAGTTCTGTTACAGTTTTACAGAGTAACCCTGGCCAAATCATCTCAGAGCAAAAACAAAGTGACAAAGCCTTTCCCAGATTGTCATGGTGGATTCTGCAATCTGCAAAACATTTTGAATGCCCAAAAGCCTTAAGTACTTTGTGGCATTCTTCCCCAGTGTGAGTGAGCCTCTTCATGATGGCAATTTTTGCCCCTCTCCTGAGGAGCAGGTGAAAGGAGAATATCTACATGACTACTCTTGACACAACATTTCTTAATGCAGTTCATTGCTCTGCTTGACTCTGGGGTAAGATTCACTGAAGGACTTGAGGACTGAGGTATGCCCAGAATAATTTGGGGAATATTCCAATCTCTTCTATGCACGACACATAACAGACATCCTAAGGGAAGAGCTAGTGCCATACATCCTGGGTAGATCCAGTGAACGCTGGGAAAACTAAAAGAGCAGTTGTTTTTCTAGAAGTGATGACGACATTGATAGAGGAGGAGGAGGTTGCTTCAGTGCTCTGCCTGTGGGCTTGCAAGTATGTTCTTTTCATCTACCCCCACCCCATCAATAGAGGCTCCAAGCTTGTCTGGAGGAAACAGAAAAGTTTCACTCTCCATGTATATAATATTACAAATGGAGCATTAGTTCCCTTAATCTTAAACTTAACAGTTATTATAAAGGTTAAGAAAAACAATTTTATGTTGAAAGAAAGTGTCAAAGCATTCTTCAGTGCTCTATTCAAAGACAAAGATGAAGGAAAAACCTTGGAAATGGAAGCAGGGCATCCCACAAGCTCAACTGAATAAAACATCAAAAGGGGAAAGCTGTGTGAAATAGTTCTCCACCTATAACTCAGTCTGCATTCAAACTCAATTTATGGATGAATGAATGATGGAGATCAGCTTGAGGAAAGTAAGCTCCAATCACCATCATGATTATTATATGATAAAATACAATCATGGCAGTCAAAATACTCACTAAAAATACCATCTTCAGCCCAATTCTTCCTTTACAGTGATTTTATGTTTATGCAATTTCAATTTGTGAAAGATGCATTGAGTTTCATAACCACCTAGAAAGAAAAGAATTATTTTATTTAAAGGACATACTTGCATTTTAAGATCCAGGAACACCAATGCTGATTCAGCAGAAGAGGGAACTGATTTGCTCCTGCAAATGTATTTAAACAAAAGGAACTCTGCCTACTCTCCATTCTGATATTAGATTAAAAAATGCCATACTTAGTCTCTAGCAAAAGAGTAATCATATACCAGTAATATTTTAATTATAAATATTATTATCATTATGGACCTAAAAGGTTCCTGGAAATATGTACGTGGCTGTGCGAATCTGGAGAGGTTAAAGCATAGCATACAATGCAGGTAAATGATGTAAAAAAATTAATGCAAGTGAAGTCCTGATAACAGCAAAGTCAAGTCTGCCATAACTGGTTACAAAGACATGCCAGAACAGAACAAGTCCCACATCTGAGGCAGCATTTCTCAGTGAAAACTGAACTTCTGGTCCCCGAGACCAGAACATGTGACAAGTCAACTAGTGACATGGCCTCAATAATCTAGCCGTGTTGTCATTGAGTACAGGCCAAAATAATTTTTTAAAAATTTTTCAAAACTTTTTCTTGTAACTCTAAAGCGTGTTCTCAACAAAAATTACACAGGTGGAGTTGGCTATATTGCTGCATGAGAGCTAACTGACACCTGGCTGGGTATTCAAAAAACATGGTTGCCTTTCCATTTACAATCAACAGTGCAACTGATGTAATGAAACAGTATAATTTACAAATGCAGACATACTGAAGAACTCGTGTACAGAAACATACTTCTCCTCCAGACTGCACAACATATTCATTATTTATCATGAGTATTGCTCAGAAAGCATTCATGACTGGTCCCAGTAACTCACATTGTCTGCTCATGGCAGCCACGAAGCCATCTGCTTCCTGACCAAATGACTCCCAGGCCACAGGCAGCCCTCCCATGCTCTGATTCAAACATAGAAATATTCACACTAGCATTCACAGATGGATATATGTTGGCAGGAGTATCTATAACACTTTCCTTCCTGGGAACTAAAGCTTTTTAGGAAATAAATCTGCGGTGGTAAGGGAAAAGAGGTCAGACATTCTGTAAAGTAAATGTATACGAATGGATATTTGGAAACCTCTTTTTTTAAGTGATACTTGCCCACTTTTAATCACAGCCATTCCACCTAAAAGAGAGAAAAAAATACCCACAGTAAAATTTCCTTATCATATGCCTCTCGGTCACATCTGTCACTCCCAAGGCCTTTCCACCTAATAATTCTCAAACCATACGAACAAGAACGATCCTCAAACAAGTCGTAAAACCTAAACAAACAGGACAAGTTAATCTATTGAAATTTAAAAAGGCTGTAATGTCGTAATAGGCCTGTGCTGATCTAAGATCATACTGATGTTAAAAACCGAGGTCACCCAAGGCTCCAAAGCCTGAAGCCTGTTTATTTGTAAGAGTTGTTAATTGTATTTCATATCACTTTGGTTCTTCCTTCATTTGCGTGTCAAACAGCCTTTGATAAAAGAGGTAATTAAACATTTCCAAAGCTATTTGCAGTTAGTATTATGTCTTTAATGAAAATAAATAATGCAGTAACAAAGCTCAACTGTCTGATAACCCCCACCCCCACTTTTTTCTCTCTTTTTTTTTGGTTTCTTCTAAGTGAAAAGCAAAACTGGGAGAGCATCTAGCTTCAGCTTTGCCCTTGAAATCAGGTAATGTACAGTGTGTTTTGAATTCAGTTCGCACTCACAGCACACATGCACACAGCTGTCATCCCACTTTGATAGCAAAAGCAGACTAAGATTAGAGCAGAAAATGCCCATGACCTTGAGAATTATCACTACTGATATAAAAAGTAGCTTATTGGTGTGTAGGCACATACAGGAAGTTAAACCATTAGAGTCGGATCCTCACAGCTATTGTTGCATGTCCTGGAAGACTCGAGAAAGACTATTTTTAAAACTCTATGGCTTCAGGGTCAAAATCTGCTTGCTCAAAACTCTTTCCAACTAATGGTTCTCCTCGCTTGCAAGTACTTAGCGACTTTGCTGTTTTTCTTTTACATAGAAAGGACTCGGAAAGGACAATGTTAGCCACGTAAAACCATAACCAGATGTACAGTGCTGAGCATGGTGTTTTGCATATACTCTAAAACAAATTGAAGACTCAGTTCTCAGGCAGGTCTGTTCTTGAGAAAAGCCGCTGTGGTAGCTACTGCAGCAGAAATTCAAGGAAGCCCTTTTCAAAGCTTTATGCTTCCCTTTCAGATCCATTTCTTTGTGCTTGGGGCCAAAGAATATTTAAAAAATTAAGTCTTAACAAGTAAAAGCACTCTTGTATTCCAGGAGAAAGACAGTGAAGGGAACGGAAGACACACATCCATAGGAAGAACAGGGGTAGGTATAGCCAAAGTTCATGATAGGCCTTAGTTTTCTCTAAACCTCAGCTTCTGCTGGATTTTGTTTGTTTATTAACAGCCTTACATCTAGCTGTTAAAAGGGCAGAGAATATCCTTAAAATATGAAATGAACTACATAACTGTAGCTCTTCCAGTTTTCTCACAGCATTGCATATTTAATGTTTCTCTTTAGGCTGCAGATCCTGAGAGGATAGGGGAATGATAAGGCAAGATTTTTCATTTCCATTAGAAATAGTTTCTTTTTATCATCCACGGTTGCAGAGAAAATGTGCTCACAAATGTATTTCAAAAGCACTCCACAGGCTGAGAAACTGGGGAGGAAGGGAATCCAAATTGCATTACTGTATATAATCCCAAGGTATGGGGCTAGGGGAGAGGGGGGAAATTAGCATACTCACAGTGTCAGAAGTGATGGAGCTAGCAGTATGACCCAACTTTGAAGACCACCTGCAAACAACAACCTTCATTTCATGTATTGCTGTTTCAGAGACTAAGGATGATTCTTCAGGTGGCGACACTGTTTATGATGCCAGTCTTGGGTAGAAAAGAGAGGACTGATCATACGAGCAGAATTTACATCAGGCATGGTTTGTACCATTCAAACTACCTGTACATCATTCACAGTGATTCAGACTATCAAAGGTGGGCTCAGAAAGCTAAAATTTAAAACTGCAAACCTTTTATGCTATACAGCAGGGTTACAGCAAGGTGTAATTCATTCTCTTTGGAGAGGGAACTCGACTTTCATAAGCTTGGGGAACCAATAAGGCAAAAGTGTTTCAAATAGATGTTACAGACAAAAGCAAAAAGATAGTGCAGGAGAAAGACAAAGAAGGGACAGATGGTTGTAAAGGGCAATGCTAGTGTCTCTGTACACAGAGGTGTTATTTGCTAGCAATAGCTTTATTAATGGCACTATCAATTTCTCTTTGAACGTAATAGAGTATTTTTGCCACAATTTCCCACTCTCTCTGCCTGAGCTGTAGCAGGGGAAGCAACAGTGACTGGCATGCTAAATTTGGGTGTCACACTGACATGCTTGGCACAGGATGAAATGTCTGCGCTGGAAGCTGCAAGCAGAGCTGTGTTCACATCACCAGTTCCCAGCTGACGAAGCACACTAGGGCTGTGGGCAAGGCACCAAATCAAGCTGAACAAGCTCTGCTGGCCTTGTTCACTTAGTCCCAGCAGCAGCACTAGCCAGAGCCAGCAGTAGAGTGGGAGAAAAAGCACCAGCAGCATCATAGGGGCCATGGAGCAAGGCATGCAGGAAGGGAAGCACCGGGGGAGAGATAAGAAGGCAGCAGTAGACATTTCAGACAGCAGAAGGGGGACACTGGCTCGTAGAGGGCAAACGCGAACAGAGAAGAAGTTTGTGGCAGCCACAACTGTGAGTGTCACTCTGGAAGCTCTGGGAACCAACAGTCTATTCATTTATCCCCTTAGTCGCTATCACCGGGAGAGCCGAACCAAGGGTAGAAACAGTGGGGAGTTTGGGCAGAAGTTTCCCAGCCTGGATACGGCCCATGGTTCCATTATGTCTCTCTATAATGAAGCGTTTCACCGATGCCAAGACAGTTCAAAGAGAAGATACTCTGAAAACGGTATTCTCAGCTGTGTTATTCAGCAAACTGCCTCACTCGCAAGACTCACTCGCAATTAGTTATGTTGGCAGGCAGCATTACATTGCACCTAGTGAGACACATACAGTAACTGAATGTGACACGCCACCATAATGACAGATCAAACTAGGACATTCCAGAAGACAAAGTGCTCCAATACCAGAGGCTTAAAGAGGCACTAAAGAATTTATGGAGAATGAAATGCAACTTCAGGGAGGGTGATGAAATTATCAGCCTCACCAAGAGCAAACATGGAGCCAAATGGCGGGATCATATAATCCCATGCTACTGACAGACAGCCTTGTTGGGAGTCTCAATACATTCATCTTCTTAATTGAAGCTGAGCTGAACTGATTTGATCACATTAGTACCGTCAGACACTAAAACGTTCAGAGAGGAAATTTTAAAACTTTTTAAAGTGTTTGAACTATGAGGTTTATAAATTAAGAATGCATGTTAAATGCAATTAGTACGTAGGAGCTGGCAGAAATTTTTTATCAGAACTTTCTTTTTTCTTTTCAGTAGAGACATATTTTTGCAAAGATGTTTGGTTTCCTTTAAATATTTTCAAATTTTAACCGAAAAAAAGAAAAGAAAAGAAAGGATTTTAGATGGGGAAAAAAAAAGTGCTTTCTGAAAAATCATTCCTCCTCCCTCCAAAAATCCCCACCTGTGTTTTCAATGAAAGTTCAAAAATACTTTATGGATTAAATACAACAATTGTCCACTCCCCCACAACCACACACTGCCTTATTTCAAGTTGCCCTCTTACTGCAAGGACTAAGAGTCTAGTTCAGCGGTGGTTGACTTGACCTTAATGAGAGCTGAAAGCACTCAGTTCTCTGTGGAAATGAGTCAGTGCCTCAAGTGTAAGTCCTTAAGATGCGGAGTGGAGCGATGCCTTTATTCCAGCTTGCTACCTGCAGACAGGAGGATGTATCACTAGCAGAGCTGGGTAACTGTTCATTTTCTGCATGAGGAGCAAGAGCGTTAAGGAGGCTCTGGCAGGAACTGGGCAACAGGGCAGGTTTTGTTATGCAAGACTGATCCAGTAGGGCTCAGCCACCAAGCGAGGCAAACCCCTGCCAGCCTCCTTGGCTCTGTGCTGGCAAATGCAGCCCATGCTTTTGGCATATGTAAATGCTCCCCTGCAACTCAGCAGAATCGGCTTCAGTTCCTCCCCTACAGAAGACTTCCTATGAGACCTTGAGAAAGTCACGTAAGGACAGAGTTTTAGAAGTATTTCAATTCTGCAATTTTAATGTTTTTAAACTATACAGACCGGGCTTGTAGGTATCAGTGTGTTAAAAGGATAACGCTTACACCAGCAATGCAAGGAAGGGCAAAACGTGTGACCAAGACAAATGTGTACAAGTTGTGAGGTATCCAAGCAATACACAACATCACACACAGGTTCTCCTGTGTAATTCATATCCTCGCTACAGAACAACTGAAACATTTTCACCAAAACCCCAACCTTTTAAATATGTAAAGATCCTTACCTACTTCCTACAGGTTTGCACCTCCTGTTTGGGGCTCCTTCTGCCCTACTGCAATAACCTGAGCCTCATATGTCCCCCACATCATACCCTCTAGGCAAGAAATGCCATAAGCTGTGGCTTATCTGTAGATATATACGTGCGTATTGACAAGACAGTGTGTATGTGCTAATTGATTAGTTAGCTCATGCAGTCACCAAGTTTTCCTCTCATTTCCCACAGTATGGGCAGCGTTTGGATAGATTTTCTCTGCCCTGATGCTAGTTTATCAGCACTTATTTATCTTTAAGATAATTTCAGATTTGCCTGAAATGAGGAGAGAAAGCTCTAAACTTATCAGATGCACAAAACAACTGCATAAAACTCATCTTTTTTATATAGGTAGACTACAACACTGCAGGCCTAAATGATCTAACAAGGAGTGCTAGATGCCCCCCGGCCCCATTGGTATGTCTGATATACAAATGCACTGAATTACATTTTGAAAGCTATGCAGACCAGAAAAAAGAAAAACCACCAGCACATCCTAATCCATACAAACAGAGCCCATGGAGTGCTGGCTTCTGGCTGCCAAAATGTCTCAGCAAAATCTGCCTCTTCAACATGCACAATGTCACAGCACAGCCAGCATATATACAAGAATAAAACACTGTATTTGCACAGAAACCCAAGATGTTATTGGAGATGATCTGAGCCGCCATTTTCAGTCTTAGTGTCATAGGTGCTTCAAAACAACTTAAACATTAATTTAGGAAGAAGCTGTATGTATGTTGGGACAGCACAGACTCTCCTCTCACATGATGTGGAGTGCATGGCAATAACATGGGAGAAAGGAAAGGAAAACTGCTTGATCCTTATGTGGCCCACTCTGTGTCTTCCTTGAAGGTACTGAGCCTGAACCCAGCCCTGGCCCTGACAGCGAATAGAAGGCATCAAGGGAGATCACATGCAAAAAGGAAAATTACTGAGTCCACTCCAGTAGTGTATACTCAGAACAAACATCTTTAAGTACAGAAAACATATGGAGTACAAGGCCTTATGTTCTTCCTCCATTATGAAAATCACAGGTTTGAAATAAGCCATGAGGAGGACACTATCAGTTCTGAGCTGGCATGGGATACCTGTCATTTTCAAGGAGAACCTCTTCAGCTCTCATAGAAGCACAGAGCTAGGCATTAAATGAATGCCTCCCTTCTCCTCTACTTCCTTTGGGACTGTGTTGTCCTCTCTTAGAGGGCAAACCACAGAGTATCTCCCCCAAAAGCTTCCTTGGTGCTCACCTGCAGCCTGAGCTTATACTGACCTCCTGTATAGCAACACCCTCCATTTAATTCAGGGAAGCTGTAGCACATAAGGCTGCTGCTGGGGTCGAGGCCACTCAGCATGTTGCAGGAGGCAGTGAGGAACATCCATGGCCCAGCTTCTATTGGAGGCTGACAACAAAAATCCAACTGCTCAGGCACAGCTGCAGCAGCAGGGCCCCTTTTACTGAACTTGCCTCCGATATGCCAAGCCCTGCTGAGCCTGTGGAAATCAGGCTTACAATAGCAGCTGCAGCCATTAGCTCCCTCTTTTGTGATTTCCAGCATTATTATGCTGTTTGCGAACTTTGCTTTAAATGACCAGACTATAGGCTGGGAGAGATGAGACTTACCATAAAAGCACATGTACGCACTGACACACAAAGTGTGACAAACCCCAGTGGCAAGGTTGTGCTAATAGCTTGTTCTTTAGTGACATAAAATCACTGCTAAGATAATACAGGCAGCCTAAAACTCTAGCAGCCCTTTGCCTGAGACAAGAGACAGACCCAGAAAAAGCCCCTTTCACGTCATTCCACACGGCCGTTAAATGCACACAGGACGCAAAAACCTCAAAGAAAACAACTACCGTTCTGCCAGAAAAAAATACACCCATTTTGCTCACGTATGATGCACAGGGGGTAAAGCGCTCTTCCCACAGAGGAAAAAGGCTGAAGTGCACTCTGGGAAAGTTTTGCTTTAAATTGGACTTCTAAAAGTGGCTCTTGGAAGCAGCTGTTCTTTATCCTCTTCCCTCTCCCACACGGCAGAGCCTTCTGCTTTCAGCCTAAGTCTTGACCAGGACATTGGGGAGCACAGCCGCAAAAATAAAACTAAATACATGTATCCAAAGGCCTGTTCCACATTTGAAAGCTGAACAGACTGTGGTTACATAGTTGCACGTTGGCTGATATGATTGCACTTGCACAATTATCTAATGTGGACACAGATTTAGTGCTTCAAAGGCCTGTAACAGACCCCCGTGCCATATGGAAATAGAGACTGCGCTGAGGCTGCAGAGCCCGCTGAGGCAGTTTTTGTCCAATATGGCTTATTACTTCAGGCACCAAATTGTGTTTATGTGGCCCTAACTGCATGCAGAGCTGGTGCAGGTGTGGAAGCGGTAAGGTTATGTTCACGTGGCAATACCCCTGCGAACGCACGGAGCGCAGTGCAGACACACTGTGTTGCTCTGTCAGGAGCCAGCTCAGGTTCAGAGTTGGTTCTGAGCTGATTCTGCGCAGCTGTTCATACAACACATTCACCAGGGCTCCTCAGCGCACACAAGGCTGCTTACCACATGCGCAGCCCCGTCTCTGCATAACTATCCTGTTCAAGGATGCAAACTGCCTCCAGGCATTTGTGCCCATAAACCTTTCCGGATGGAAGCACACCGAATAGTACAGACACCAAAGCTGGTTTACATAAGCCTCTCTTCGTTCAAAACAAGAATATCAAAGGGTCTGTAATCCAGGATATCCTTGTTCCCCATTGCTGCATACAATGACGGCCATGCAAGAGACATGCAGATGCCATTAATCCATGCGTATCCATGCTAACAGCACAGCTGAAGGGCGTTGCTATCAGAGAAGCTGTGTTAATTTACATCATCTACGGATCCGTATATGCAAGGGAATACACTAGAGCAGGGGTGGCAAGAATGATTGCAGTCACAACCAGTTTGTTCCAACCGAGCCAAAAGTACAATTTCTGATTTGGCAGGACCAGTAAGCAACTGACCCACTTACACCCCTTTGCTTACCAGAGTTTGGCTCTGTAACCTAGGGAGGAAGACAGCCCAGCATACACCACACTTCATTTTATGGCTGATAATTGCCTTGGATGATTCTTTATTTGTATAAATAATTTACTTGGTATATCCTGCCAAGAAGACACCTGAGCCCTACATAATCTGCTAATGCTGACTTTAATGATCCATGTCCAGCACATGGGCACCACCATTCCCATCCTGCCCCCCCAGCTCCCCAATAAGTCCCTCACCCATCTGTGCAGAAGGACAGTTCAAATGATCAAGGACTAACAATGGCAAGGCCCAGGATGGAATGACTTATCAGTGTGAACACAGCTCCTGTGGGATCTGATCGGCTTCTTCAGGGAAAGCACTCTGCAGATGAGGCCTCACTACAGAGACCTACCGTCTCTGGCCTCTATTACAGGCGGCTGAATTATTTGTAGCAAAACAGTTGATCTGGTCAACTTAGACTCTTCTACTGGTCCTTGAAATGTAAAATGTGTAGGATCACATTTGTGAATGAGTCTATCGTTCACCTGGTTTCAGTGGGCAACAAATCTGTTCCAATTTATGAAGCTGTTGGGATGTTTTCCTGATGCTTTAGAGCTTATCCATGAAAACTTAACCGCACTTATGTACTTTTTGTAAGGGATAAACCTAAGCCTCAATAAAACCCTCAGCTTTGAAATTTTTAAAAACTTTCAAGTTAGGCTGAAATCTAATCTTGTAAAAGGTGTGTATTTATACCAGGTGCTTTTTAATCCACTATGAGTAACAGATGTTTTTGACTGATGTGTTTGTATCTTCTCACAGTATCCGGACAGGCACTGTAAGCTTCAAATACAAATGGAGAGATTTTATTCCCATCGGAAACATGACAGCTGCTTCATACTAGTTGCCTGACATAGAATTTTAAAGAAAAACTATGACAATTGAAATACTTAAAGTTTGTCAAAACGTAGTTTTACTCCATCTGAAAAGCATATGTTTGTTGCCGGTGTACGACTCAACAACTCTGTAGCACGTATCCCAGTACTCCAAGAATGGTGCTTTAGCTTTCCTAACACATTGCTACCTATTAGTGAGATGTTTGTGCTGCACTATACTTTATCATCTCAGACTCTAAATACTACAGCATTCTCTAAGGGCCCATTTCTTCAGCTATGTCTGTTGGTACCCTTTCCTCGCACATTTTGTCCCATTAAGGCTTGTTGGTTTAATTTTATGGATAAAAGTTTGCAAGATGAAGCTAGATTACTAGAGTGATGACAACCCGCACATGGAGAGCTCAAAATATTTACAAAACAGTCCAAGCTGAACATAATGACAGTCAAATGTTTATCACTGCTGGAACAGAAGAGTGCATTGCTATTGCTAATTCTCCCCATTCTACAGCTAAAGAATTGTAGTCTCCAGGACAGCGAATAAAGAAATATTTACCAGCATAACGTGTATGCTCTACACAACAGAGCTGCAAGCACACCGCATGCAAAGATACTAAATGTCAACATTTCAGCCTCCAGCAGGTTCTTGCATCCAAAACTAAATGTATTGGTAATGTTTCTGCCAGATGTATTTGGCAGAAAGCTCTGTGTTCAAATATAGGCTCCTGTATAGCCTCAAGAATGGGTCCTCCAAATATTAACTAACATCAGGAATGTAGGAAAATGCAAACAGCTTCCCTAGCCACGCTAAGCAGATGTGACTTTCCCTTTTGTAAGTACTAAGTGTGGATATAAAAGAAGAAAAACTTTTTTATATAAAAAAGATAGGAAGGCAGGGGAAAGAAGTACTACTTGATGGTGGAAAACCCAAAAACCAGTATTTTCATTCTTATGTGTCAACACCAATAAACACAAAATACCTGCTTTTCAAGTATTCCTGGCAGTATTCACTTGCTTTGGTTTCCTCATGAGTCTTTGGTCACTTCACAAAGGCAAACACCTTTTTCATTTGCTGCTGTTCCCCCTTCACTGCATCCTGTATTTGCCAAGCACCTCACAGTTTGTTGGCATACACTAGCAACATCCAAGCAACTCAGACAGGTCCATGCCTAGCGGCTCAGAGAAGGTCTTGTCTTGCATTTCCAGGACATTTGTGCCACGTGGCACATCAGTCAGAAGATAGTCAGTTCTCTCTGTAGTAGTTAACAAGATGTCTCCTCCTCTAAATTCTTTCATCTCATCCTACTTCGCTACTCTCATGAATGTTGCCTTCACATAGTCCTTCAGTAAACTTTTCTGGATATGCTTCTAGACCTCTCATTAGCTTTAACAGCAGTAGAGCAAGGTTTTCACGCTCCTGACCAAAACTTCTTGTAGCACGGATAATGAAGAAACCTGATTCAGATTCCTATCAGGTGTCAGTTCTATCACTATCAACAAGAAGGTTCATTAGCATTTGCAATCCTGGTATACAGGTAATACCACAGTTAATAATCAGTACTACACGTGGCTCACCCTTGATGCTTTACAACACATAACTGAGATAACGACACACATATCTTCACTCACAGTGCTCTCAATGCAAGCACGTGCCGTCTGATACCACACAACAGAATTAATATTAGTCACAGTTTATTCACACATATGCCTGAAATGTATGGGAGGTGCCACTTCAGCTAACAGACCACACATAACCTTTCTTCTCTCTGTTTCACCAACAGGTGGTAGAAGACAGCTCCTGCTCCATGGGGCACAAACCACAGGCTTACACATGGGCATGACTGGAAAACCCAGTACCAGTTTAGCGGAGAGAAGTGTGCAATAACAATACAGCTTTCTCCTTAGAGTGTGTATCAATAAACACTGCTACAGACTCTCTGTGTGGGTATGTGACTTCATTGTGTGTGTGTAAGACAAGGCATTAATACTCAATTTACAGCAAGAAGCTAGAAGTTTGGCAAACTTCCTGGCGGAGCAAGAAGTCCTCTACTTCACCAGTGTGTGAACTGCTGGTGCTAGCAATACCTGCAGAAGAAAATTTGGGAAACATCTCCTTTGAAAAGCAGATCATCAGCCTAGAAACACAGTCAGAGAGTGAAGAGTTCAGATTTCAGGGCTTAAACTGGCTGTCCCAAAGACACTGCACCCAGAGATTCCTCCAGACCTGGAACAAAATGGGGCCTCTTCAGCTAACCTAAAGACAGACACAGTTGTGTGTGCTGGGTATGTGTTTCTGTGCTGAACCCTCCATACTGTTTAGGACAAGACCTTTCTCAATATTGATCATTAAACCGACTCATTCTATAGGCTAAAAAAGTCGGCAGGCCCTGAAAGCCCTGGGCAGCTGAACTAATACTTGATATTAAACATTAATATCCCAAGAATATAAAAAGGTTAAGATGTGCTTACCTTTTTGTCTCCGGTTTTCAATGAAGAACAACAGGCTGTTTCTCACTTGGCAGCCATGAGTTACAACTCCTTAGTCATAAAGGAAAAGCCAGTCCATTACACTTTCTTGATGATTCAGGGAGACCCCTGTATATTGTTCTTCTCTTAAACATTTTGACTAATGATCAGATTCATTCCAATTTATAGCTTCTTCCTCCCCTCCCAACAAAGCTCTAAAACTGGCGTTAAGGGTAAAAAGCATGACAATTCACAAATCCCACTTCTTACTATTTGGTAAATGGCTCCTATGTGATTGCTTTTGCTTTTCTAGGGAGTCATCATCTTTCACTGCTTTTGCATCCAGCAAGCATCTGTAGTTCGCCCAACCATATATCTATTTCTGTCTATGCTGCAGCCTCTATTAGTTTGTCATTCCTCCCATATGTAATATGCTAGTCTCCACATTTTCCTACAAGTGCTTAGTGACCCAGCATGTGTTTTATTTGTGGCTTTAATAAAAATGTTTCCTTCAGCATACGGCAGATTCAAAAGATGCTGCAAATGAGGGAACTAAATATATAGAACCAAAATAATGGGAATGCATTTCACCAGGATCTTGAAAAAAATGAGAAAAAAGCCTGTAGGGCAGTGGAGCCTCCATTACCACCCACCACTGTGGAACTCTGCCTTCTGGAGGCTACAGAGAAACACGCTGTGGGATATGAGAAGAAGGTTGGTGTGCCAAGCCCAGCAGACCAGCAACTGCCCAGGGTATCAGGAAACAAGATTTTCTCTTTTCAGTCTGCCATTAACGCTTTCGAGCCCAACAGCCAATCAGCTTGTATGTTTTAACACCTTTTTTTTGTAAAGCAAGTAGAGCAGCACCTTTGTGAAATGCTTTGGGTAGAAAACACTAGGTAGGTCTTGTATAGAAACCATAAAAGTTATTGAAAGCCTTCCCTTCTGACTTCCCTATCAGATTGTACTCTATAGAGTGCAAAGTCATTGGTCTACATAAAGATGTACATTGAGGTAGCAGCTGATGGTGACTTACAGGAAAGTATGGTTTTGCTCTGAGTACTCTACAGCAGTGACCAGATCTATACAGACAGTTTGAGAAAAGTTCTGGGCTCAAACTTCTTCTGTGAGGTTCCATTGTTTTCAGAGGTTGTCACAAATTTATCCTGATTTCTTAGATGAAATGTTATGTGAATCAGGAGGATCTCAGTATCACGCTCTTTGGTGAATTCACAGAGCAAACGTACTTTTATTTCAAGAATAGAGGATTCAGTCATCTGTCCCATTAATTATTCCCTCCTGAATTCACTTCATATCAACAGTTTTCCACTCCTCAAATCCACTTTCTTCATTCTTAGCCATTCTTCCCTCAGGCACAACCCTTCCTAGGAGCGGTATAAAGGATTTCTGGTTAGCATGGGAGATGCAATCTCATTTTTCCTCATGCAGGTACTAATGAAGTTCACCAGAGTGATTAATTTATCTTCCTCGTGATATATTTGCTCATGTCAACTCCAGGAAAGATTCTGTCAGTCAGGTTAACATTAACACTACAGTAGCAACTCTTCAAAGCTTTAACTAGATCAGATATGATTTAGACATGTCACGGGGATAGTTTTCATCTATCTGACTCAAGGAAAGTGAAAATCAGGTGTAGGAGGCTTACTTTCTTCCCCTGCATTTGTCTCTCCACTCAGTCTCTCGCACTTTCAGACAACCAGGGGTTATGCTGTGACAACTGGGAATGCATGTGTTTTTCAGATCCTCTTTAAATTGGCAATGTGAATTTTTTTTGTCCCAGTACATTCCTTGATCTCAGAATGAAATAACAGTAAAATGGTTAAAGTATGAAGAGTGACATAAATGATTTACAGTCCTTTGCAGGCATATCCAATGGGAGAGCTGCTATTCTCTTTAAAAGTGAATACACTTCCCCCTTTAAAGTGGCAGGAGTTGTATGAGTAAGAGAAAACGTATATATTAAAAAAAAGATATATCCCTGTTTTCCCCAGGCATAAACATCCTTCTGTCTTATTATCTATGTTTCAAACATCTGGCTTTAGATCATTAGACTCCCAACGCGGATATACTTGGGGTGATGTATAGAGGAGAGAAGAAGAACAGCAGAAGCAAAATTCTCATAAACACCTTCTGGGGCTGATTTAGAGACGGCAGCAATCATGTGGGGACCATTAGCTAGAAAAAGCTTCTTCTTCAGCTAGCTACAGATACAAGGCTCAGTAAGATGAAGAGACAGGATGCATGCTTCAAGACAGAAGCACGTGGAAAATGACACACTTATGTGGGTGCAGGACAGGGATCATGCAAAAAAACCCCTCACAAATAAATATAAATATGTTGCCTTTCTGCACGTCCTGTCCCTGTCCCAGCACCTCTGATCTCCCTTCTCCCACAAATCAAGGGCCTTGTGGACTGCAGACATTTGGTCACCCTTCAGGTAGCAGGACTTATTGAAAAACATATCTCCTCTTCCCTGCTATTTCTTATTTGTTATTACCCTTTGCTGGAAATCACTCCCCCAAAGCTACAAAGTGTGTGTCACACAAACACACGCTGTTTTGCTGGGAGAGCTGCTTCACAGGAGCTCTCCCTAATCCACCTCAGAAAAAAACAGCAGGTTAGCTTAAAATGTTAATTGGGTGGTTTGAGTAAACTTGGCTAATGTTCCCTAATGTGCGGTTTAGGGAGTGCTCACAGTCATCACTGGGCTAGAGGCAGTAATTCCTCATCTTGTGGGTAATGATGAGAAGCCTGAGGCAAAAACCATCTCCAGCTAGCTGGGCTGGAACTGAAAGGAGGTATATATTTTTACTTTTGTCTTAAAGTAGAGATAAGGTTTAACATCTTTGAGATATGTTTAACAGACTGCGGTCAGCTACCTAACACATTCCAATATGAAAACTTCACAAACCACATCTGAGACAAACACATAATGCTGTTTAGAAAGTCATTGATTAAAATGCATAAGCTAACACACCACTTTCTTTATCTTGACAAAGGTCAAGACTGCCTTTTCCACCAAATCCCAGGGTCTTGCACACCCTCCCCAGCTGAACCTTGCACTAGCATCTTCCATCATTCCTCACACTACTTTGGCTAAGTGTGGAATCCATTGATCGCATTAAACGTACAGTTTAACTCAGTCTTATTATGGTGCTTCCACACTCACAAGGCTTGTTCTTTTCTGAGAGATACCAGTAGAAATGGAATTTTGGAACGGATTTGTTATTTTGATTTAGAAAGAAAACATCAGTATCTCCAATTCAGAAAGACGCTAAAGGCCTTTGCAAACCACATTTGAAAAACTACCCCTTTTACAGCCACATCTCATCCACCACGAAGAAATAAGACATGAATCTCTACCAAAATTAGTAACATTACAAAACAAGAAAAGAAGAGAAGAAAGATCCTGTCTTGGATCATGTAGACACTGTTTTTTCCACCACAAGCAGTGAAAAATACATATGTATCTGCAACTACTGAAAAATTTAACAAGAAAGAATGAATTTACTAAAGGTAGAATTTTAACCACAGTAACACATTTTGAAACTGTCTCCCCCATCACCTTAACTGACACAAATTGTTGAAACTTTGGTGTATGTCTCAATAGAAGTCAGCAGCACATCACCACCTCCTGGGTCACCAGAACCATGCCTAGCAGTATGTAAAATCACCATCCCTTCTATATTAAGAGGAGAACTAGAGCTGGTGTAGCAGTTGATAACGTTGCTGAGCCAAGAGTCCTGATTATGCTGCCCTGGAGAATGCAGGAGGTTTTGTGGGAAGAAGAGGCCGATTCTATTTCAGTTTTGTACAGAACAAGACACCACAGCTGCACTGTCATTATGCAGGATGGGGTCCCAGCTTTAAATGAGACTTTAAGACATGATTTTTTTAAAAAAATCCATCTCATCTTGTATAGGCAATTTCAAGGAAAGTAAAACCTATTTTAAAACTGAATTTTCCATTTGGAAATTGTGAAGTCAAAGTACTGCTTCAATTACGTAAAACAGGGATTAAGACCTCCACTTAGCAACTGTGGCCACTGAAACATGCACTATCAAAATAAAAATATCTACAGCACTGAGAACTGGAACAGAATTTTCAGGTTTGAGTTTCAGCAAAGCTCTCAACTGAAAACCAAAATTATGTAGAAAGGATATTTGTTGATAAAATAGAAAACTAAAACTTTTAGGACAATCGTTGTCTAACAATTTATAAGTTGCTTTTCTTTTTTCAAAAGGGAAAATATTTTTTTCTATGTGCTTCTTCAAAAGGCAGTCAACAATACGTACAGGATCAAAATCCAGTCTGTGTCCAGGATTTTGGGGAGGGTTGAGATTGCGAGGGTTTGCCTGTCTAACCAAAATTGCAGTTCATGCCTCTTTCTCAGAGTTAACTATTTCCAGGTAACTGTTTTCAGATCTGAGATCTCCCAAATATCATGCCAGAGCTGTCCATTCTTATTATAAGAGTACTTACAAAGGACCGAATGACAAAAATAGACAGTGGAGTCATCACAGGTTGCCATTTCAAATGACTCAGGGGACAATTGGCTTTGAGACTAATTCCCTAACTGTGTCACATGGACCCTTAATTTACTATCTTCTAAGCACAAGATAAGTCTCTGTTTTGTTCCTGGCATTTAGGGAAATTGCTTTTATGATTGCAGTGTGGCAAAGACCTACATGAGACAGCTCTGAGCTAACCAGTTCATACCAACAGCTGACAAGTGGGAAGAGCTGTAGGTCTGTCACTTCTTGGTAGGTGATTCCCAATACCTCTGCTACTTACCTTATCTTAAAGCAGATTTTGCAATGTAGACATACTTCTAGCATGTCTCAGCATAAACAACCTTGGGCTACGCCCTCAGGCGTGTACAGATGGATACCGATAGACTGAGGAGGCAATAACAGCTGTAGGCCTTTGCAGTGCAGAAACCTGATGGGAGGCTGGGCTACTGTGGTTGCTGAAAGCTAGCCCGCGTTAACTCTGCCCTATATAGGCAAAGCTCCAAAGGTTGCACAAAGAGAGGTAATGCAGTTACATGAGGGATGCCCTTACCTTACCGCTGACAAAAACTGAGGGCTGCCCAAACCTGTCTTTTCATCTAAAAGTTCTTTTCTTGCCTCTGTGAAGCTAGGCCAACTTCCAAAACAAAATCTAAATGGACCGATGGTGAGACCTGAGTAAACCAGGGATCAGTTTCAAGTAATGTTAGCATTCACTGGTGCTTTCAGTGGGAAATTCACCATTAATCACTATGCCCGGCCTGAACATGGGTAGGCAAAGCTTGGCTGTTTTAATTACTTTATTGATTATTTCTCTAAGTCATCATTCTGAAATCTCAAAATGAAACACAATGAATTGGGGGAAAAAAAAAAAGCCAAGTTTGTTCTTTGCAAACGTAGCTGTTTGCAGCTATGCAGTCATAAGAAATGACCTCCCTGAATATCCCAGCTTTAATGAGCACAGCTAGGTGCACATCTGTGTTTCTGTCCACATGCGTTTTGGTTAATCTGTGCTCTTCTGTAAACATGTATTGTATGAAAATATTAAGTACAATGAAGAATTGATACAGTGGAGTTATGAAACTTCTAGAGTAACGTACGTGCAGACTTGATATGCAGCTCAAGTAAAGCAGGCCCTGACCCAGCAAAGCACTCCAACACATGCTTTATGTTAAGTCTGTGAATATTGTCACTGAAAGCAAATGAGACCACTTGTGTGCTGTAAGTGTTTTGCTGGATTAAAGCCTAAAGAAAGGGGGGAACTGCACAAAAGACTTTTTATGACAAGCAAGAGAGAGAATTCCCACCAGTACCTTCCGAAACAAAAAATGACTGGACACCTTCTCCACTGGTTACTAGGATGTCTAACTCCCATTTACCCATGCCATATAAACCTTAAATTCCCAGGAGTTTTAAAAGAAGAAAAAAAAAAAAGTTAAGTCTCAAAAACCTAAACAGTTAAGGGAAAAAGGGGGAAGTTATTTTGCTTTAAATCATGGTGAGTACTCTGTGACTTCACGAAGAAAACTTATTTTTGCAATGTATCACTACCCTTTTAGGTGCCTGGAAAACTATGATCATAAAAGAAAAGTCCTCATCAGTTATAGGAAGCATTAGGTTAGTGAAGGGCTCACAAAATATAAAGGATAAAGACTGGTTCTTCTAAAGCAAATGATCTTATATACTACCTTGTTAGTGTATAGGCATCTTGGGGAAAATAAAAATTAGTCCAAAGTCACACAGAGTACATGTAAAAACCATGAGCCAGGGTAACATACCACTTAGAGGTATACCACAATACGGAGCAGCCATGCCAGGGAGAGCAGGTCACAGGGATGGAGCAAACTGGATATGATTTTACTGTACCGCAGACCAGTGAAATGGTTCTGGTCTCCTAAAATGCAATCTCTCACCTCTTTTCTCCAGAGGTGTGCAGACCTGCGCTGTCCCTCCCACCCCCACTCTGAGACATAGGTAGATGCCAGCAGTCAGCAAAACAACGTATCAGCATGGATAATTCAAAAATGAAAAGCAAAGAGTGGAAAGAGATCGATCTTCATATACCTCAGCTTTGCTGTTACTCTACCACCTCAGTTGCTGTGTGTGAACTGAGAGTGTGAGCATGACTGCATCAGCGATTATACGTAAGGAAATGATTCTGCAAACAGTGGCCCTGTGTCAATAGCTTTTAGATTTTCTGTGCTGAATCACAAAACCTTGGTGTGAAAACACAGTGAGGAAAACAGCAGAGATATTGTGACAAATTTGACAATTAAGCTTTGGTGAAAAGTTGCACAACCTAAATAGAATTTTGCCAAAACCACTTCCTTCTTGTCCTGTCAAAAAGTGCTCATCCATTGGACTGCCAGAAGTTTGCAGATTTTATGTAACTTTGCATAGATGTATTCAATATTTTATTTCTCTGCTCTGATTCCCTGAAACAGAGATGTCACCTATTACTTCAGTCCCACGTAAAAGCCCCAGGCTGCTGTCAGAGTACCTCAGAGACATAAGCCTTTGACATGGAGGGAAGCAGTAGCTGGTGTAATGTCAGCTCACCTTAATAGCACACTTTCTGGGAACAGAATTCAGCTTTATCAAGAATTAAGAAAATTTATATTTGAATTTGGAAAAAAGAAAACTACATTTTTTTAACTGAAGCTAGTTTGGGAGGTTTTTTTCTGCTTGTCTCATTTCCATAGCCTACCTAAGGTTAACTTTCACCAAGAGGTTTTATTCAATTCTCTATCAGAGCGTATTATTTTTTCCAGTCAGTCATTTTCAGACTATTAAGGAAATGTGGCAATGAGTGGTTTCCAGTAGTTCAAGATGCACATTTGGTACAACCCAAACACCTCTGACGTACATTTCACCCAGCTGAGGGCAGTGTCTTGCACACAATAATACGCATCCCTCATGAGAAACCCAACCACAGGCACATATTGGCTCACACTCTTGAGACTCTCTAAGCCTCAGATACCAGACTGAGAATAATCATACTGAAAATGACAGCTTTCTCGGTGTCAAAGATTACTTCCCTTGAGGCTTCTCAGTTCCTTCTTCTCAGACCATTTTCCTTCCTTCATAACTCATGTCTTCTTTCTCATCTACCTCTCCCCTTCCTCTTTTTTCAACTCAGTTGTCTCCTTTGTTCTCTCCAGTCTTTCTGTCCTTCTTCTCTCCCCTTGTACTTAACCCTTCAGTAAAGAGAAGAGAACCCATCTCCATAATTTGTGTATATGTCCCCAAAGACACAGTTGGTTGGGACTTGATTCATAGATGTCTCTCTTAAAATTTATACCAACACATAAAACGAGCAATGCCTATACCAGCAAAGTGGTTAAAAACTTGCAAGGAAAGATCAAATATTCTCTGAAGGTCTTTCTCAGAGAATTATCAAATGCTCACTTTTTTACCAGTGAGTTAGGGCATCAATGAATTGAAAACATCTTAATCCCTGTGATTATGAAAAAAAAAGCCAAAAACCTTAATGCAATTATTTCTGAGAGTAAACAGTGATCAGTTTGAGTGAGGTTGGATAAACAAGATTGTGTGGGGCTTGTTTTGTACATATATAAAATCGTTTCGCTTATCTCAGGACTGTTCTCTTATCATTAATCTTCTCCATGTGTTGTGTGAACTATTCTTTATTTGGGAACTTTCTCGCAACGGTTTTGCACGAAGAAAGAAATCAGACATACTTTACTGCTTAGCTATCCTGTTGAGTCCAAACAAATACTCCCATTAGGTGACATCACCCTTACTAACCTTTAAGTAATTCCACCTACACAATGCTCCTTCAGCAGCACTTACATACAATGAAATGGAACATAAAAAAAAGAAATCAGAAAATGTTTCCAGTTGGATTGAGTCATCTGTACTTGTGAACATCTCGTGAACTATTCTGCAGCTCCAAGTTGAAATGAGCCACATTAACCTGCACAAGTGTAAAACTATGCACGAGCACTTACATCTCTTCATATAGATACATCCTTGCCGTCACAAAACCGTCCTACGTGACTGCAGTAATATTATGACTATGTCATATGTAAACTGAAAAAGAAATGAAATGGCCTTGACTTCCTTATACAGACAAATTATGAGAGAAGGCAGATCATTTCATATTTTTACAAAGTGAATTACCTAGGTACTGCCCTACATATGCAATATTCAAAATGAAGATAAATATTCCACACTGGTTTCTCACATCATAGCTGCTGGATGTTACCATCTCCATCTTTGCTGCCTGGGAGCTATCTGCTGGGTATTGTCAATCTATTTATGTGCATAAGAAGAGGTGCACATGCTCACCAAAACTGAGGTAGAAAGAGTTTATCCTTCTTCTGTCATTGCCTTAGTGGAAGGTATCTGTAAAGGACTCTTAAGAACACTCTTCCACTGCTGTAGTCACTGCCTTTTTGGCAATTCCTATTTTTATAGCCCTTAAGGAAGATACTGTCAGTTAAATGAAGTCTAAATGAGACTTCAGTATTCTTTCACCTTTGAAATACAGTACAAACATGAATGG
Organism: Burhinus oedicnemus; assembly: GCA_008921705.1. Taxonomy (NCBI): domain Eukaryota; kingdom Metazoa; phylum Chordata; class Aves; order Charadriiformes; family Burhinidae; genus Burhinus; species Burhinus oedicnemus. Next base: position 2,222,154 of record VFFE01007631.1, on the reverse strand, counting down.
ATATGTTCCAACATAAAAATATGAACATTTCTGTTCCTGCTTTTATGTTGGCTTCTTACACAAGAAAAAATCTGAGGCAAAATCCCCAAATGCAGTAACTTTCCTTACTTTAAAGAAACTAAAATGCAGGTGCTTTTCTTGAACTCCCTAGTGGTCTGGGTTTTTTTACACAAGATGATGCATGCTAGCTGTAGTGCCCTAGAACACCACTAGAGAAAAATAATACATAGATAAGAAATCAGTAGTTTCTTCACCCAAGAGATGTTAGAATTGAAAAAGCAACTTTCAAAAAGAGGGAAAAAAAGTATTTTCAGATTTTCTTTCATCTCTTGTCTATTCTGTATTTTGATTTTTACCCCAGTCATTTTTAATCCTGCCAGGACATCACAGTGATGCTCTTGCTACATCACTGGCTTGCTAAGGAGAGCACAGCAATGACAGATATTCATGACTACAATTCCACTACTGGGCTGTGTCAAGTTTTTCCCAATTCTCCAATCTTTGCTTATCTAGCTAGCTGTCAGTTTGCAGGACATTTATACATCTCTCATTTCTGGAATACCTGAGGGCCCAGATTTACAGAGATGGCGAAACTCCTGTAGATGGAGATGGGGTGTTGGGGTTTAGGGTTTTTTTGCAGTGTCCTAATTATCAAAATGAATATATATTTGCACCTTTGGGCACTTCTGTCTGTTCCTATCCAGCCCTAAGTATTTTATAGAATAACAACTTGAATACATAGCTGTTGCTCTTAAATAATTCTTAATCAGTCTAACCTCAACTGAAACACATCCCTCGCATACCACACTCTTCCTGTCAATGACTTTGAAAGTACTTAGCCATTATTTGTTAAGGTTTGCATCTAAGGTTGCTACATGTTTCTGCAGTTTCTCAAGACATCCTAAGGACAGGTTGCTGTTTCTTCAAATGCCTCTAAAGGTATGTTTACGCTGCAAGTCAAGCCCAAGTTTGAGGCTGTTCTCCAGGTCAAACCTGCTCACTCTCTTTGTTGCTTATATATAAATATACACCCAGGTACAGACTGAGGACAAGCAGTCTCAGGAACTCCCTGAGGTGGAGTCTGAACACTGACAGATGTTACCTACACAAGGTAATACAGGTTGACCTTTCTGTTCCTGGTGATGTGGGTAAATCTCACATATCCAGGACCAAGCTGGCTCATCTTATTCTAACCCAAGTTACTCCTAAGCACAGCCTGAACATTTCAAGTCCAAGCTATAGCCAGTTTGTATAGTTGGATTAAGAGACAGCAATGTGCAATCACACAGGCCACAGAAGTCACAATGATTAACCTCCTCTAAGCATGCTCTTCATCTCCTATTGCATTCAAAACTAAACGACTTAAAGGGAACAATAAATCAGGGCAAAGGTTCTTCAGCATTCTCACCAGAGTTTTAAAATTATACAGGACAAAGTTGAGGCAAAACAGATCATGCTAGACAACCAAGAAGACTTCCACACAGAAAACTGCCTTGCTAAAACTAAATCCATGGCGTGTCCTCCCTTTAGGTTAACTGGCTTAAGTCCTCCGTGCACACACACCTATTGAAAAGAGAGCAGAACTTGCCCCTTCCCCTCTTTTAAAACAGGCCCTGTAAATTCCAACTTCTAAATGACCCTTGCATCAGTCCTCCTTGTTAGCTGTCGGGAAAAAAGATAAAATGCGAGAGTGGTCGGTGTTCTCCAGGAATACCTGTTTCCACTTAACCTGCCAGACATGTGAACGAGCACCAGCAGCGCTGGACACTCCAGCTACTGCCAGCTGTGCGAGATGTACCAAGCAGCTGCAGGGTCGGGGAAGAGCACATAAATATAGAGAGAAACATCAAACACGAGTTTATTAACCGCCCCTACCACACACACACACACTCATCCTAGCATGAAATTCAATAAGCAGAGCTTGAGGCACAGTGGTCTAATTTTAACATCTTTAAAGGCGAAGGGGAAAAATCTAAGAACATTTATGAGGAATCAGCAAAATCAGGTGTGTGCCCACTCTGTGGGGGTAGCCAGCTGCCTAATGGTGATTACTACACACTCTTTCATCTAAATAGACTGCAGGAAAGAAAAAGATTAAAACAAGTCTACTTCATCTCCTTTATTTCAAAAACATACGTGCAAGTGGCATGGGATGAGGTGCAAAATATTAATAATAAAGTCCCTGCTCGGACTGCTTGTGTTCATAGGATGTTGAAAAAAACCACAACAAAACAAAAAACCAAAAATCCCCAGTCTTTTCATCTGCCCCTTTCATGAATGCCTTTGGCACTATTCTCCAGGCAAGGATCAATACCTATTTCCTAAGACATTTATTTAGGGATTTAAGACTTCCAGTTGAGCCCTGCCTAGGGAGTTGTCCTCCCACCTCCGCTTTTTTTACTTAAAAAAAAAAAAAAAAAGAAAAAAGAAACCAACTGCCTTATTCTGATCTTAGCCTCCACCCTCTCTCTCATCTGTCACACATTTTTTAATCTCACAGCTTTCCTGTTACAAATTCTCTCCTTACTACAGTGCTTCAGCTCAGAGCTGTCTACCACAGCTGGGTTTTGAACACCATCATCCCAGCAAGGTTCAGCACATTTTAGGAAGACACTAATTTTAGACAAGAGGGGTTAATTATGAAGCTGTATGTTTACAGTGCTATTCATTTATTTTGAGAACATCCAGTACATACAGTTTTCTCCTGAAGGGAGAAAGTCTGCAAAAGAGTAACCAGATAATGCAGCGCTTCTTGGCTGTTCAGAAAGGCTTAAGGCCAAGTACTGCTCTATTACTCCCATACAGCTACTGTTTTCAATAGGAGCAATCACACAAACTAACAACAAAATTTAACCCTTTGCTCTTCTGTTGGCAGATTCTCTCCAGACTTGTGCGACTGACGCTAGTCAGACAGAGTCCTAGAGGTAATGTTCCTGCTGCTAAATTTATTTGTTTAACTTTTCAGCGACTGTGTTAACAGAATCCGCATAATTCCAGGAAAAGAAACAAGTGTCTTCTGAAACTCATCAAAAATTGCTCATCTGTTAGTCAGCATGAATCATTACTACAGCAGGGTTTCCCAAAAAGCATCGTAGGAGTGTGAAAAAAAAGAAAGTACACCTCTCCTCATCTCATAGATTTTTAAGTAAGAAAATGAGGTAAGTAGTGGCAGATTTTATATGTGTACAAAAGACAAAAACATGTCAAGGTCCCGGTTTCTTGGGCACATAATCACATTATCGCAACTTGACAAGCACAATAAGAATTTTGTATTAGGCTTCCATATAGCTGTTCAAGTGGTTTGTCGATTACCCGTACCTTTGCACAAGGCTGAACTTCAAAAAGGCTGAAAAGAATAAGTATGGACATTACAAGACTGGCATTATCCCTAGGTACTAGACCAAAGGTAAAAGATACTAGAAGATATGGTATTTGGCAATAGGACATATTTTCACACACAGTATCACAGCATTGTATGACCTGCATACACTGAGAACAGCTGTTAGGCTAGACTAAATAGAGAGCGGGTACCCATGGTGTTCTTTGGATTAATATTATTCTTTACTCTTTTCCTATAACTTAAACACAATGATGATTTGATTACCTTGGAAAGACGTATTGGCTGCACATACCCAAAAGAAATTAAAAAAAAAACAGAAAGAAAAGTTAGAAAAGTTGCAAACTGTGTCATAGGAACTGCTCACCAGAAAGAAATCCATGTGGCAAAAAACGAGCCCTGGAATTTGAGAATGGTGCACTCAGTGACCTATGGATTAAGAAGGATAGAAGCTGCCAACTTTACTGTCTGATCATTGGAACGAGACGGGAAGTAAATACAACTGGAAATCATTATGCCTTGTGATTTTATTTTTAGCTTCTCTTTGTTTGCTGAGTGCATTTGGCATAAATCTTACAGTTTAAAGATGGAACAAGTCTTAATAGGCCCTCTAAAACATCCTTCTACAGTTTCCTAATTGACCCCTGTGGAGCATTCACCGGTACTGGCCTGTCTGTGTTTATGTTCCATGGAGTTTCCACCATTTTCTTTGAAAACCATGCTACCTCTAATACATAAATTATTCCACCTGGAAAAGGCTGGGCTGCAACCTGTCTGCCCTTTTTATTTGGTCTGTTCTCTTTTTCCAGCCTGTTCCTCCCAGGAGAGGAGACTGAGGTGCTGGGAATTCCCAGTATGAAACAGGTTGGGACTTGCTGATCACCTAGGTCTTTCTCTTTATAATACTGGCTGCTATTCAGCCTTAATGCTTCCTACCTCTGGGTTTGTCCCATTTCACGTGCCCACACTGATTCCTCCCATTTGTGTTCATCTAGCACTTGAACCATCTACAGGATGATCTTGTGCAACATCAGCTGTTGCTTAGCCGAGTTAGGCACATTACATATTTTCAGTCTTTCCTTGTAAGCAATCATGCCAGCCCCTCTAATCATCCATGTTGCCGTATGCTGAATTTCCTCTGATTTGCCTGTATCCAAGAATCAGGAGCTTCCAGAAACAGTATCTGAAACTGCATCACAATTTGCAGGTCTTTGAACTGCACTTGGACAAAGTATGGAATGGAGGAAGATGCAATTTAAATTCCAAGGGGCCAATTACACCAGCAGCTGCATTCCATGCCACAACACACTCATCTGAACCCAAACTAGTCTTTCAGAGAGGAGCTGGAGATGGAAATGAGCAATGCAACAGAGCACCATAGGCTCAGGGTATTTTTTACCAGGGAAAAGCAGGGGGCAAGAGCTCCTTGCTATTAAAGACCAAGAAATGGATATCTGTAAGCTCTGACACATCAACAGATTTCAGCTCTCGCAGTACCATCAGCAGTGAGTGGTGCAAAAAAAGAATGCAAATCACACTGAGTTTACAAACCAGCCGAGAGCCTTTGAGCTGGACTTCTAAATAAACTGGAAGCTAATTCAGATATGAGGAGATCCAATATCTTCACCCTGTAAGAGACACAGCACTGCAAACCGGCTACGTTCTCTCCTTTAACTGATGCTTCCAGTAAGTCTTAAGTAGAAGGCAGCGGGGGGAAGTCTCCAACTGCATTTCAGCAAGCCAGCGTGGACACAGCAAAAGCATGGCTCATTCTCTAAAGGTCACAGCTCAGAAGAAAGTGACTGCATCTCCTCCCACCAGCAAACCCTGTCTCCACCCTCCTTTTTAGATCTCATTTGAAGGCAAATAATTACTTTGGTTAACTACAGTGAAATTATGTCACTGAGTTACTGAGAATGAAAGAGCATCTTAGCTGGTGTATGATGAAAGGCACATATATACACTGAGAATGCTACCCCCCATCTCAAGACCGAAAATAATTTTAAAAAACCTGTTTAAATTGAACACAAAAGGAAAGAAATCTTGTAGTTGTGAGCCTTTACATGCTGTCCAAAGGAAATGCTCAGCTCAAATAATGTCACTGCAGCTCAGGGATGCCAATAAAAAAAAGAACTGGCACATAAATCGTGTTGCTTTATGGTAATAGCAGATTTCTTGCCAAAAGATGGCTCTTAATTTTCTGTTCTTTTATGCGTGTGAAAGTGTTCACTTTTCCCAACAAGAAAGCACTAAACCAAAATGGGTGTCAGAGTGTTCCCTGTGAGGAACCACACCCCAGATCCTTGGTGATTTCCAACTGGCTTATGCTAGTGTAAATATGGAATAGCAGTGCCAAACAAGGTCTCGCAGCCAGATCTTAAGTGAATATAAACTAACACTTCAACCGACTGCTGTGACTGAGAATCGGCCTCTTTATCTCTGACCGTAAATTATAGCCTTACAGGGCTCTGCCACAGTGACCCACCAAAGCCCTGGTTAATATGGGGCTTTATTTTCCCAGTTTGAGGAAAAAGCTTATCAGCATGAAGCACGGTAAGCACATGAATGGACGTCAACCACTTAGTGCTTATTATTCAATGGTACGACAAGGAACACCAGGTTTATACAGCTCTGGCTGGAATTGCTTTACCACCAGAGAAGGGATCAAAGATAAGCCAGACTGAAATAATCTGACAGTACTATTACTAATGTCATGTTCTGTTCATCGGCTGCATGAGCATGTGAACTTCACAGTTAGCACCGATTCTGGTCTATTTTGAGTTATTCTTATCCCAGACCTACTCTGTTCCAAAATATGCTGATATTAAAGCATTTTTTCATACAACTGCAATGCCATTTATTGCATTTTTCTTGCAAAAGAAAAAAGGTAAGTAAACTTCGTGCAGGGCCTGCTAAACTGTCACAGTAATTCTGGGACACTGCCCAATGGAAACATCTCCTATTAGCTCAAAGATAGCCAAGATACAATGGAAAGCTGACCCAATGCACCATTTCTTTCAGAGAACTATGATGCCTACAGCATACACATCCACAAGACCCTTAACACAATCTTCTTAACATGATCTTTGTCAGCCTCTTACCTCCTCCTTCGTCCCCTGTCTGTGTTTCCTCCCCCACAAGGTTTACAGTCCTCTGCATGCTTTATACTCCTTTGAGGGCAAAATGCTACTCTCAGGCCCAGGAAGGAGGTGTGGATATTGCAGGGCCAGTCTCTCTGCTCCCTGGGGGTTCCCAAGGGGAAGATAACTATCAAGGACTGTAACACATTTTCCATGGAGAGCTTCTTCCTGCATGGTGGTCCTCCCTTTGGGAAAGCTCTCCCCCTGTACAGGAGATGAGATTCCCCAGGATTCCTGGCAGTTTTGTCAAGGGACCTGGGCTACATGGCTCTGTGAAAGCCCTCAGAGACCCCACAGGCCTGGGAAGGTGGAACGGGAATCCGCTCCAAGTCATTCTGTGGGTAAGTAGGCACAAATCACATGGGCTGTGATTCATACACAGACACCTCATCCAGGGAAACCACGAGCTGCCCCTCACCACCTAGCTGTTTCCCAGTGTCCTCCCTTCTCCCTCCACATCAGATGGCAACAAACTTTAATAAAGGATTTTGGTGCCTGAGATGATACAGTAGTGCTTTCTAATTTATTGCTTTCCATTCCTCTCTGTTTTCCCAGCACTGTTTTTTCTCGGTACTCTTCTCGGTACTTACCTTTCACACTTTCTTCTCCCTGTTTACAGGACAGTCTGATTACAGCGAATTACCAGCTTTTTACAAATCAGAATTTATGATTTGGATCATACAGATGATGGCAGAATGATTTTAAGAGCAGAAAAGATATTTTATGTTGTCTTTCCTATGAATTTTCTAGAGTATTTACTATTGGGGGAGGTAAGAACAAGCAACTTCTGATTAGTCATGACTCTTACACTTAAAGTCAGTGGCGCCTGTTCAACATCTAACAAGGAGGAGACTTGGAGAAGTGGAAAGACAGTCTGAGGGATTTCAGCATCCTACTGTGGCCCCTGACGGTAGGCCAGACACAGAGACCTGATGCTTGATGTGGTGCTCAGTGTTCAGGGATCAGGCACCTGGGTTCTCTCTTCAGCCCTGTCAGCCATAGGTTTTTATTTATGAATTTTCACACCACCACCCCCCCAAGCTTTCCCTCTATTTTCTGTCACTTCATACCACTGCTGAATGATATCTAAGATCCTCTGTCTTTAACCAGAGGTCCATGTGAGCAGCTTTCTCCTGAGGCTTTCTCCTCAGCACAGCTAACAGTCTTCTCAATTCAGCATTGCTCTGAAGCCTCTTTACCCTTCCAAAAAGGCTAAATATTTTTGTTTGCCAAAGGCTCTGTGAGTCATAGAGAACATGACTCCTGTGGTATAAACAAAGTTCAAGACTGAGGTTACATAGTCTATAAGAGGAAAGCTCTCAGGCAGTGGAAACAATAGTACATCCAGATGCCAGACCTCCCTCAGCAGATGCTGTCCCAAAACCCCAGCATGCAAAAAAAGGTCACATTTCAGCCTCCTGACCTGAAGATACCATGGTTCAATCTATAAGCAATATTTCTAGCTATACAGCTCTTCTCTTAGAAGTAAATGTAAACTAATGAGTTTACATTTTATTAGCTAAGAAGTTAGTCACGAGAGTAATTTTTGCTTTACTGCATATTGCTGTAAGTTCAAGGCACATCATGGCTGCATGAGTTGTTCTTGGGAGGCAGTGGAAGCCAATGGGAATATCAATATGAATATCAAGGGAGGTATTGTCTTTTTGATACATAAATACATGTGATAAGATCACACCAGCTGTTTACTGTCAGGATCACTCACAGCATGGGGCCCTTACTGAGGTGGTTATGAGATGTGGTTGTTCCTAAGAGAAATTTCAAGGCAAAAAAATGCAATAGTATATTTTGCCACCAGAAATACCAAAATAAAATTTTCCTTCCTATTTTCCCAATAGGGTTTCCTCAACATCAACAGAAAAATATGAGCTCAAGTATTGGGTATGGCATTGGGTTAGTCATGATGCCTTGTACATATTTTAGTGAAGACAATTTTCTATGGATGTATTTTAATCTTGCAACCAACAGATTATGCTTACTTAGGCATATACCAAAATTAAACAAAAGAGATCAGCTGAACTGTAAAACTCTTTTCCAGTAAGCTTTAAACTGGTTTCCTCAATGATATAATTTTAACATTTTTTTGGGATGAATGCCAGTGAGAGAACTGCAGAGAAAGCTTTAAAGGCAAATGAGCATAGTGTCACTGCTGAATATTCTTCATTTTTAAGTGTGCAATTCAGGAAAGGGTGGGGGGGGAAGATCAATGAGAATTTTTCAGAAGGGGGAAACCCCACTCTGTCTTCCCTAATGCAAAAGATCCCCAAAGAGCCTCCATCCCTATTACAAAATACAACCTCTCACACCAGTAACATGCATCAAGGCTAAATGGCGTTATTCTGAACACACCCTTGTATGTTGTATGGACATGGCTGAAGCAGCGACATGGCAATTATGGCTACATACAGCCCATTCTGTAAATTGTAGAAGCTATGATAATTTTGGCCCCCACGCCTGCCTGTGGGCCTGCCAGAGCAGATGGGATCTGAAAGGCACCAGTTAAATCTTTCTCCAGATTAACATGTGAGTTCTTTGCCGCATCTCTTATGGACACAGCCGATCTGTTTCCCTCTGGCCCGTTTCCTACGGGGCAAAGCTCTGTCATTCCATTTTGCTCTGTTTTTACTATGGAGCAGGACTGGCAGGCAGGTAGATTTTTGGGGTTTTTGTTGTTGTTGGTAGTGGTGGTTTTTCCTCCTATAACTTAAGGGGAAAGCCAGACAAGATGCAGCTTTTCTCTTAATTGGAACCATGGGTTAACCACATTACAGGCTCCATTCTCTCCCCCTCCAACATGCATCTCTGCTCCTCTCCTCTCCCTGCTCCCACCAACATATTTATGCCTTGTTTAACTATTTATTAAATAGCATTAATTAGATTAAGATAGTATTTCTCAGTAATTTTACGTTGAAAAATTGCTGTTATGGCCCTTTGATGTAACAAAGAAGTTCTTTTTTTCCCCTTGTTGCCATGCCAAGCAACAAGCCATTGCCACAGTCATTTACAAGAATCACAGAAAAAGCACTGAAAGTGAACTTTAAGACAACTGATAGTCCTAAAGACAACTAATCAGTCCTAAATACAGCTTAACTTTACTTTTTTCTGATGCTTTCCTGACCTGTTCTTAAAAACCTCCAATGACAGAGTCTATAAGATTTGCAGATTATCTTTTCTGGCGATTCACTTGTTTTTAGAAGTTTTTTCTCGACAGCTATCCTTAATTTCTCATACTGCAATTGAAGCCCATTATTTCCTGCTCTACCTGGAGTGGACTACATGAGAAAAATATTCCTTTTCACTTCACAGCAGCATACATGAAAAGTTACTTTGCCCCCATCCTTCTTGCCACAGTACTTTTTCCTCTAAACTAAGTTACTCCATTCTTTCAAACTCTCCACCTAGGTCATTTCTCCAAGAGGAAAAGATGTTGGAAAGTATCAATTGTTGGACACCTGACAGCTGGAAATGCTTTAGCTGAACACCTGTCTAGCTAGGAAGCATAATTGTTTTCAATAAAATTAGCAAATGACTGGAACTATCAGCGAGACTCTTCCACATGGGACTATAAGGTCTCCATTGGCAAGGACATGGTTGAATTAGTTACTCTACATCTTTTGTTGGTAAAGACAGTTTCAGAATGCATTCTTATCCACAGATTTCTTGCATTTATCAGTAATTCAGTTTCCAAAATAAAAGTAAAACACACATTTTTTAGACTTGCTCAGTCTGTTAGATTTGGCATGTTTGTATCCCAGTGACTAAGCATAGCTATGTTACTGCTTAACTTTGATTATGTATCAGATAGCAGTAACTCTACAATATGAAAAAAGCAAGAGTTTTTAGAGCTCCACAGCATGAACATACCAATACTAGATCAATCTCCAGCTTAGAAGTAGTCCTGTATTTTTCAGAAAACAGTAAGTTCAATCTTGGCAGCATCCATGAATAACGCTTTCTACAATCTCCAGTTGGCTGGAGACTCAATCCCATCCCGGAAAATGCTGATCTGGCTTTGTCTCTTCTTATCTAAACTCCAGCACAATGATTTGGCATGAAGCCACAGCCCTTGAGAAACTCGAGCTAAGAGAACGCCCCATGCTTCTCCAGCAACACGGCTGCCAGAAGAGCATCAAACCTCCAAATGCTCTGCCCTGGGGAGCTGCGCCAAGTTCAAAGTTTCCATCATTATCTTTGAAGTGGTCCACATCCTGGACTGTACACTTCACAATTTTAGATGAATGACAGAGAAAAGCAAAAGGTATAGGATAACTGGGCATGCTTGTATTTCTGTGCATACATGTACACCGTGCCTTCATTAGACTGCAGTGATCCTGAGGAGGAAAAAACCCCACAAAACTTCTCCACTTTATAGGTAGAGAACGTTTAAAAATCTAAAAGTAAAGGTGTCATGGTTTCCTATCTATACATACCACCTTAAGTCCCTTGCAATTCCATTCTAACTGAAGGTAAGAGTAGAATCTCTTCATCCTGATACACCAGTCACATTTTTCGAAGCTAAAATAAAAGGAAGGTTTCTTCTGAAGAGTTCCCATAAGGCTTAAAATAAACTATTTCAAAACAAATAGCATCTGAAAATATTTAGATAATATGGCACAGCAACATTAAGAAAGCCACAAAAAATTATTTACCTTTGGCATTAAATCATGTTTGCCTGCTACGGTTGATAAACGCAGTCAGGAGAGAGCACACAAGGTGAAATTCTTCTTCCAGGGAACTTCTGCCACTGACCTCAACGAGCCAGAACTTCACACATCTCTTTTACTTCCTAATCACAGAGATTTTCCTGGCTAACATCAGGGTAACATCTTGTTCTTCTGAGGTATGCCTTGCACTTTATCAACTGGAGAACAATACAAGTATACTGGTTATCCTAACAGCGGCTCTTCAACTAACTAAAACAGATTTCCACAGAACAGATTAGTCAGTGACTTTTGGAGATAATCACTTTCTCTGCATGTGTTTCCATCAGCTTCCTAGCACGTGCATTTCTGATCTCCCCTGTTCCAGTACACTACTATATATAGTCTCAATCCATTAGAGTAGCAGGGGGGTAATTGTGCACCCTCACCTTCCCATGGCAATTATCATAAATACCCCTTCACTCCTCCTTCTCTCCATTAGAGCCGCACTGGGTGGCTACTGTATGCTTTCTCCTTATGGAAACTAACATATCATAATAATTTGATGCACAATTTACACAAGTGAGTGCCTAGCTATGAAGTTTTAAAATAGTATGCCTTTTAATAAGGTGCAATTACTGGCTGTTTACCTTTTAAGTGATGTCTTAAACTTGTACTTCTGAATTGCTCCTTCTGTTACGGGAAAAAGATGGGGGCAAAGTAAGAGAAAACATTTATTTCACCTATTTTCTTCCTGCAGGAAGCTCCTGCTTTGCTGCTGGAATCCTCCAGGAGCAAGTGTTTCTGACAAAACAACCTGCCTAATGAGGCAATCTGGGTGAAGAATACTGGAAACTTAACTAAAGGAAAGAAACGTTCTGGCTTATCTTATTTTTTGGACAAAGACTCCAATAAAATTGTGATCTCACAATGAAGCACATTCCAAAGGGTTCTGCCAAGCTTGGGCATGCCTCAAAGGGACTCTGATGCCTCTTGGAAAATATTCTGGTTTAGAACAATTACAGTTCTACTATATTTTTCCTGGGTTTCTCTTCTTTTTCTTCTCTGCCATGAAAAATCTCAGGGTTTTACTTGAATGAAACCATCTGCTCCTGTGGCTTAAAGAATACCTGAAGTTATAATGCTTGGATTATGAAAAAGCTATCAGCACTACAGTTGGTAGTTGCACTTAAAAAACACAATTTGGGCTCTTTAACAGTCAGCAAGACCCGAAAGTGGGAAACATTCAGGGCCCCTGAAGTGACTTTCAGCCTGCTATAAACACTTATACTACCCAGGTACTGTATGGAATTTGCAGTTGGCAGCATTTTCTTGACAAGGAAAAGCCCAGCAAAAAGGAACAATTAATACACCTAAGATTGCATCTCCTATAGGTCCATTGGCAACAGGAAAGGACATTTTCCTAGTACCTCCTTTTCTTCCCTGGCAAGTCTTCTGTGGATCACAGTGCTACTAGCAAAGTTTGATAAAGCAACTTCACATTTCATTCCTTGTGTTTATTATTCCAATGCAAAGTCAACCAGCCTCTGGCTCTGTGTTCTCTCTAGAGGCCCACGTAGAAAAGAGCTTATCATCTCCTGTTATAGAAGGCTACAGCAGAAAGAAGGTTTTATTTATTTATCTATTTATTAAAAGGTTGGTTTTGCAGCTTGTCTTTTTTTCATGGAGAGAAATAAAATTAGAGTACGGCAATCAATTATAACTGTCCATCAGCATGCAAAGCACTTCACAACAGATCAAGACTCCTATTCCTAGGATTACTGGCTTGCCTACTGTAATGGAAAAACATAGTTGCAGAGGCAAGATTAGCACAAGTAAACATCTACAGCATAGGAACATTTTTAATGATATATTTTGTTAAATCATTTTGATGAATAAGGCTTAGTGAAATGTTTATAAATTACGCTTTATATGATTAAAATTGTCCCTTTTTTTTTATGAGCTTGAGAGATTAGTAAGAAGCAAAACAGGGCACAACAGATGATCATGTTTCTGCCTTCACAGGAACATGTTGTCTTAGAACTGTAAGACCTCAGATCCCCCACTTTCTTGTATACTAAATGAAATCTGTAATCAATCTTCTTTCTCCACATCACAGCTATTAGAGTTTGTAACCAGATGGACAGAAGCTTGCTTGATAAATTCTTTATTACACACCCTCTGGCCAAGCTTTTCTCAAGGTGAGCCTGCACTACAGCGGCTGCAGTAACAAGACGTTGCTAACTTTATAGTAATTAGCTCAGGACCTTACCACTGTAGCCATGGCAGAGTGAGCCACAGGTCTAAATTCCAAGTTAATTAACCTATGCAGCGTTCCCTGCTGCTGCATCAAACATGCGTAGCGTGTTAAAAGAAAGCTATTTTGAGTACGTCTACACTACTCCCAAACTTACTAGTATAGCTTAGGCATATTCTGGACTAGTTTTAATTGTTCCCAAGCACACAGTCCTTAAAGAAGACTGGAGAGCACACAATTTATAATTTAATTACGTATCGAGGGAGATCATGCAGAACTCAAGCACTCCTTTTACATAGCTGCAAGGGGAAATCTCAGCTAATAATTAAATGTAGGATTTTTTCAGGCTTTTCCACATATATAAAGACCTTTATTGATCCAGTATAGGAGAACAGAACTAAAAGATGTGACCCGTATATCTCTCCATGTCTCCTCTAACAGCTTGCGAGTGCCAGCAAGGAGATGTAAGCTCATCTCCTCGCCCCCTCAGACAATGTTACGTCGTCACAGCAGGAAGCAGATGGAAGCTCTACTGAATTTTTAAGGGGTCAGTGCACGGAAATGCACCTCCTGAGCAAACTCTTTAGTGTAACAACATGTGGCATTCATGCCTGTCTGCTGTTAGCAAGGTTGGGATCTAACTGGAGAGTTAAGCTAGGTTTTGATTGTTTCTGTAGGTTCTTAAAATTACACGCTTTGGCAGCTAACACCCAACTCAGCCTAGGAAAGCTCAGGAGGAAAGGATCTCCCACTTGTTTGCTCTCGTGCTCTCTGAGAAAGCTCTTATAAAATCATGGTTCTAAATGAAAGCAATTTGCAGGACTGCGGGACTCAGCAGACTCATTTGAAACAATTCACAATGAAAAACCAGTTCAGACAAACGTTAATTGAAACATTCAGAAACAAGATTAAGGCAGGGAGAACCAATTGGCTGAATCCCGAGTTCTTGCAGCTACTAGTAAATAGTCCAATTCAAAAGACCTTGGAAAAAGACGCTTTAAGCAAAGCCAAAGACCATGCCAGCCATCAAGCAAGCTCTGAAAACACAATGATTATCTGGTTAGATCACCATTCTTTCTATTGAAAAAGAAATCTATAATGTTAAAATAATCAAATGAAGAACGTATTAAATTTTAGGAAGAGGACGGGGGCAGAAGTCTTTATGTACACGAAACTGTCACTGATTTCAATGCACCACATAAAGATTGAGACACCTACTCAGGGAACTACAGATTATAGCCATACCTGAAGGGCAGGCCCTAACCCCACACTCTTTTGCCTCTGTGCTATTTCTGCACAAGGGCAGAGTTTTCCTGCCACAGGGGAATCCTCAAGTGGTATAAAAATAACAAAGCTCCTACCTAAGAACAGGGGCACTTCTCACAGGCTGTGGTAGGAGATGGAGAATAGTTAGGATATGGAGTGTTTGAGACCAGAGCACAGGGCAATGTTCCATATGATGTGATATAAAACTTACCCTTTGGATGCTCTAAAATATGCCAAGAACTGATGCAATCTCCATCAGTCCCAGGAATAGGAGAACAGAAAGATAACCCTTCTCTGTACCACACTGGCTCCTGTACTGCATTTCATAAGCCATGGCATTTGGCTTCAAGTCTACATGGGAAACTCCAGACAGAAATTCCAGATGTGTCCTGATGTGTCTGATTCTGCTAAAATTGGGAACTATCAATTTAACAGGTAGTGTCACTTAAGTTGGACTGCTGATTTGCAGCCATAGGGATCCCAAAGCTTTTGCAAGGTATGTAGCCTCAAACAATGCTTCCTGTGGTGATGCTTTCTTCCATAAGGGCCAAAGTCTCAAAAGCTCAATTGATCCTTAAAATAGAAATTAGAATTACTGTCATAAAATGAAGAGCCTTTTCCCATAACTGAGCCAATTCAAATGAAATGACATATCTTCAAATATTTCTTCTAGACTTTTAACTTTTTGTATTACACAGCCTAAAAAAATCTCCTCTGTGTGAGGAAATGAGACTTGTGCTTTTGTCCGTGATGCCTTTGATGATGGCATTCAAAGCCATGTTCTAAAGATCAATAGCAAGGATGATTATGGAGATCACAGTCTGTGTTTGATTTTTTGTGAGGAAAGGGAAATCTAGACTCGAATGGGTATTTCTGCAACTGTTTAACAAAGGAACCTTGCCAACATTAGCTTCTGCGTACCCCAAGCGCAGAGCAATCCTACCTTAAGGCTGAGGACAGAATACAATCCCTCAGAAGTAACTGCTCTAGAAACACTATGTACCCCACACGTTTTTCTTCTCCTAGTGCAGTCACAGGCTGGTGTTGCAAGTTCTTCAAAACACAGTGCTTTTAAAAAATACTGACATTTTCTTGTTTCCAGGTTTAACCTGACTGAAGGCTTTTGTCCATGGTGAGCAGTGGTGCTTTCTGGTACAGGGACATCCACAGAAAAGCACCCTTCCCTTCTGTCCACACATACACACAAGAGACACAAGCACAAAAACCTTGGGAAAAAAGGCAAACTCTACTGTGGAACTCGTTTGCCCAAAGGGTGGAAGACCAGTAAGCCTTCCTTACAGCTTGTCAGTCTCTCCATAGAGGGAACAGAAGAGATTTGTGGGAAAGGGAAAAGAAGAGATTCTGGGAAAGAGAATTGCTGAGAATGAGGATTTCACCCAAATTTCACTAAGGAACTTGGGTACCTAGAGGTGATGTTTACTTTGCATTTGCTTCTAGAATTTGCCAGGGGAAAAAGCAAAACATCAACACACTGGTAAATTGCTGCACAATGTGAGACTTCTAGAAGGGCTGAATTTTATGTTACTTGAACACACTTGCAATCAGAAAATGGAGATAGTGCCAGTAACTGATTATGCAAGTGTACGTCTCTGAAACAGAAGCATCTATATGCAATAGCGACAGGTTAGGTAGCTCCTCTGTGCCCTTGTGAAGGTGACCACAGGCAGACAAAGGACAGCAAAATATAACTTCCCAAACTGCTGAAGCCTTGGTTGCCTCTATTCTACCACTATGCAGACACCAGTAGTTCTTCAAACTGTACAGACACATACTCATCCACACAGTTAACCTGTGAAAATCACCCACTCATTTGATTAAAAGACTATCTATCAGACAGGTTTCCCAATGTCCTTTTTTTTTTTTCCCTTCTTTTTTTGTTGCATCTACTTTCTCTGAGTGAGCTGATCTTGCTGGGGCTGCTGTCCCACAGAACTAAGTACCTTCTTTTGAAGGGTTGTAACAAAGCTTACCAAGAGCCTCACTTCCCATTTAAGATCCCTTTTACTGTGCTCATGTAGCCATTACACAATCTATAGGGTCTGCCACCACCTGAGACAAAGCTGTATGTGGGTCACACAAGAGGGCAGAAAGTGAAATAGCAAAACACCAAAGGAGCACAGAACCAAGCAGCAGAAAGCCAGAGACTGTTACATGATTTACATGAGGAAGTAAGAAAGATACAGCTCCTGTCCCCATTTCTCAACCCTCACCATCACTTCTGCTGCTCCCTGCAGCAGCAGCAGCATAGCCTGATCCATGCCGTGACTGACTCTGGTCCTCAGGAAGACAGCCAGCACAAGCTCAGGAAATGTGGCCCTGAGAAAATCCTATTGGGAACAAAACCCCCCCCACTTCTGATAAGGGCTGGCTAGAAAAAAGACTGAATTATGAACAAAGCCACCATGAATATTCTTTGTAAGTAAGCAGGATTACATGCAAGGAAATGCCTTACTTCTAACATAAATTTTTCTTATTACCCCAAGATTGCTGTGGATTTTGACAAACTGCCTAGCTTAAAATGGGTTAGATCATTTCTCTTTTTATTACAGGAATTCTCTATGCTTGTTTAACTGTATATCCACCGAGATCTACATTTTCACAAGTTCAAATTTCCCAGAAAATAACCCACTTCAACGCATTTATATGCAATTTCTGCCTCACCAACACGCCACTCTTGCCTCACTCCACAGCACAATCTCGGTGATACCGATCATTTTCCAAGAGCAGAAGCAGCTATTTATGGCACGTGAGCTCTTATGCAGACCCATCTGTACCACTCTACCTACCAACTCGATGGTACAAAAAGTAAACATTAGAAAGAAATGAGATGGCTGGCAAAGCCATAAGCAATAGTGTGAGAAATATCTTTTTCATTTGCATGCATCTGACCTCACCGGTATTCACAACTGATTCACATCAACTGCCATGGTCAACACTTAATTCACACAGAAAGTTGCTGCTAGCTTCACATCATTAATATTGACGTCTGAACTCTGTAGCTACAGTGGATTACTATTAATAATTATTTATGGGCAGCGATTTGCACAGAGCATGCCTGTCTAATGCTGGGAGTCAGGTCATGAATCTTTGATAACAATTCACAGGCTGTCCACCTCTGCAGCTACACCATAAGCTGCTTTACCTCATCTTTCTCTTGCACTACCACCACTCACGCTTGTCCTACCACAGGTACAATGTGTTTTCACATGTAAAACTCAGGCTTCTTTCACACTTCTGGGTAGGGTAGGAAGCTGTTTCTTCTTTGATGAAAAATGCCAGGGGAGGTGAGAAAAGCTAGATGGTAGCAGCAAAGGTCAAGACTAAAACATGCAGGTGCAATGCATTTTATTACTCTAGGCTTCTGGTTCAGAAAGACACCTAGAAGTCCAGCTCCACTCCTCTCAGATGTCTAAGGAGCAAAATTCCACTTTGCCTCTGTACTTACAGGTGCAGCTACTGAAGTCTTATGTAGCATACAAAGCCCTCAACCTCCTCCTCCAGCAGTGAGTAGGGTTGTAAATTTAACTTCATACACATGCTGATGTGTTAGGCTGGATTAAGGCCACAGCACTCCGTACATTTCAGGGTCAACTCAACAAGCCTCATGAAGCACCTCCAACCTTCCACCACACAAGGCTGCCGTGAGCAATCCAGCCCTGGGTGACTAATAAAGAAATGAAGCGACAGCAAAGGCGAGCGCAAGTTTTGTACCAAATCAGATCTCACAGTTTCCAGCCATCGTTACTCAGTTCAGGCCAGACCGGCAGTGTCCCACGCAGCACTCCACACCTCACAAGGGGAAAAAGTGAACCAGCTGCCTTTGTACCCACACCACAAACTGCCTCTCCTGGGCCAGCAACTGCTGCTCCGCTCCCGGCTGCACTTCCAGGTACCTGGCCAAATGCTGGGGGCAGCTTTGCCAGACTATTTCTCATGCAGCTGACTTGATAATTTCCAAATAACTATGGCTTAGTTATGCCTAGTCTCAGCACCTTCTTGTTGCGTTGTAGCTTGCTTTCTCCCCCAAAACTGGGCAACCCAGAGACACTGACAGGGGTGGCCTAGTGAAACAGAGAGGAGAAAACTGGAGCCTCTGTCACCAATGAGGTGCCTGGGAGAATGAAACTCTGAGGAAACTTCACAGATCTACAGGTTATTACTTTTCTTCTGCCCTCTCCACACCATTTCCCAGATGCAGAAAATCCTTAGTCACAAGCTCATAACATACTAAGCTTCTATTTGGTTTTAATATATATTTTCATATTAACTTTAGCCACAATTAAGGCCATTTCCCCTTAACACCATTTTTCTCCCTCAGTGATAAATATATTGAACTGAGTTTAACCATTTTCCACCAAAAAAGCATCTTCCTTTTCTTGTAGAGAAGTTCTGAATATCTTTATTTCAGTTTCCAAGAGACACTACAGAAATTGAACAAGGCAGTATCATTTCACCTGTTTTCTAAGCTTCAAGACAGAAAAATAATTGTATTTGAAAGTGCTTGACTTTTTAGAAGATTACCATTTTCCCTATTAGTTTGCAGTGTCACCATCATCACTTTGTGATGTGTATACAAGCCCAAGCCAAAGAAAACTTCAGCCTCTTCAAGATTTTGCAGTTTTTAAATCTCTCTTTGCATGGACTTAGTGACTGTTGCTTCTGCCATCAATATCTTCAAAACATACCAGACTTCAGAATTTTTAAAAATGAAAAAAAAAAAAAAATTGCTATGTCAACATTTTTGCTCTCTTACTCTAAACATAAGGGTTCCTCATTGTTACAACCTTGTAAAGAAAATCTAAAGGAAGAAAACAAGAATGGATTTTTAAAGAAATGCTCTTTGAATTTAGTTGAGAAACAAAATCCTGATGACAGTGACATTTTTACCAAATTCTATGTTTCAACCAGAAGGAAAAAAAGAAATAAAAAAACTTGACCAGTCATGCTATACTTGGGTCTATGGCTGTATTTCCAGAATTTAGCAATAACACACCTATGTACTTTTCTTCCCTGCCTTGGCATATACTTTTTAAATATGGAAACAGCCTTTTCAACTCGTGTGAAGTGGTATGAGAAAACACACAAACACAGAGATAAAAATAATCAAGTTATGGTTCTTTAGTCTAGAAAGTTTGCTAGATCTCCATCACTAAAAGTCCTTTCCCAACCCTCCCAGCAACAGGGGAGACTTCGGAAGAAACAGGTAAGCCCAGGGGATCAATACTTGGCTCCAGGACTGGAGCCTCTGGCAAAACTTTGGGTTTTTCAACCATGGAAGAGTCTTCGAGAGACAAGTTATGCTGGGGCCTGACAGGATCCACCTGTCCTGATGGGGAAAACAGGTCTTTGGTCATAAGCTGCCAGGGCTGATGAAGAGACCTTTAAACTAGAATCGATGAGGGAAGGAGACATCAACAGGATTGCAGTAGGTAAGTGAAGGTTTGGCATGGCTTGACCTGAGGGTGGCAATGCTAGTGGGAACATTTAGACTGCTCCTGGGAGCACAGAGGGCTCAGGAGCATATCTGAAATGCTTGTGCACCACTGCACACAGTATGAAAAAAACCCAGGATAAACTGGAAGCATTGGTCAGCTCCCAGAGCTACAATATCATTGGTATTAGCAAGACTTGGTGGAATCAGTCCCACAGTTGGAGTGCTGGGATGGAGGGCTACGGGTTGTTCAGGAGGGGTAGGCAGGGCAGGCGAAGTGGGGGTGTCGCACTATACGTCAGGGAGCGGTTTGATTGTATAGCCCTTACAGTTAGTGATGATGAGGTTGAGAACCCCTGAGTGAGGATCAGGGGGATGGAAAACAAAGTGGGTGTCTACTACGGATTACCCAGCCAGGATGTAAGCACTAATGAGTTATTTTATAGGCAATTAGGAGAAATTTCAAGATCAGTAGCCCTTGTCCTTATGGGAGATTTCAATTTCTGAGACACCAACTGGGAGTATCATACTGCTGTGACGAAGCTGCTCTTGGAAATTCTTGATGTTTGTCAGAGATAACTTCTTGTCACAGGTACTCAGTGAGCCAACTAGGAAAGATGCTCTCCTAAACTTGCTATTTCTGAATAGAGAAGGACTCATGGGGGATGTGATGATAGGTGTCTGTCTTGGCCACAGCGATCATGAAATGGCTGAGTTTAAAATTTTCCATGTAATGAGAAAAAAGGACAGCAGAGTTGCTACTCTGGACTTCAGGAGAGCAAACTTTAAGCTATTCAGGGAGCTATTTAGCAGAGCACCCTAGGAATCTGCTTTTGAGGGCTTAGGAGTCCACAAGTGCTGGTCAGTCTTTAACAACCACCTTTTAGAAGCACAGGAGCAGGCAATTCCACTGTGTCGTAAAGTCAAGCAAGCAAGGCAGAAGGCCAGCTTGGCTGAACAAGAAACTCCACATGGAGCTCAAGAGGAAAAAGAAAATGTATGATCTCTGGAAGTGAGGTCAGGCTTCACAGGAAGATTACAGAGCCATGCTTGGTATATACAGGGAGAAGACACAAAAGGCCAAAGCTCAATTAGAACTGAAACTGGCCAGTGTTGTTTCAGATAACAAGAAGGGATTTTTTAAGTATGTTCATAGAAAGAGGAGGTCTAAAGAAAACATTGGACTGATACCTGTTGAAGATGGTCACCTGACTAACAGGGATGAAGAAAAAGCATGGGCATTCAAAGCATGCTTTGCCTCAGTGTTTAATAATACTGATAGGCCTTGGGCTGCCTGGTCCCCTGAGTCAGAGGACTACAAGTGTGGGAACAGTGACTTTCCACTTGTGGATACCGAAATTGTAAGGGACCAGTTGTATCAGCTGAATGTTCACAAGTCCAGGAAAATGTCTTTTCAGTGAATTTTCCAGAGTCTCAATTCCTTTCGTGATACCCATCTTGGATGACAAGGAAAGTAATTTACTGCAAGCTTGAAAAAGTGGAGGCTGAATTCTGTCTTCTCGCCTTTCTCACCTCTGCTGCTTTGCAGGAGGGGAGCTGCTTCAGAATCACTATGTTTTTACAAGAAGCCAGAATTAACTCTTCCTCCACTGTACCACAAGCAATGAAATCTGGTTTCCTATCTCCCTTTGTCTTGTGTTTGGATTCTCTTGTGCCTAAGGAGGTGAAAACTATCTGAAGAGTTTCCTGCTGTTTCCCTGTAAACTCTTTGGTGTCCCATTGAAAATGGGAAATGTTGCAGCCTTTCCCTCAGTGGAAATAGTAATTACAGAATCACAGGGGTTGGAAGGGACCTCTGGAGATCAACTGGTCCAATCCCACTGCCAGAGCAGGGTCACCTAGAGCAGGTTGCACAGGAACGCATCCAGACGGGTTTTGAAAAGCTCCAGAGAAGGAGAATCCACAACCTCTCAGGGCAGCCTGTGCCAGTGCTCTGCCACTCTCAAAGTAAACAAGTTCCTCCTCATGTTTACATGGAACTTCCTATGATCAAGTTTGTGCCCATACCCCTTGTCCTATCACTGGGCACCACTGCAAAAAGACTGGTGCCATCCTCCCGGCACCCTCCCTTTAAGTATTTATGAGCGTTGATGAGATCCCCCCTCAGTCTTCTCTTCTCCAGACTAAAAAGACCCAAGTCCCTCAGCCTTTCCTCATAAGAAAGATGTTCCAGCCCCCTAATCATCTTCATAGCCCTCTGCTGTCCCCTCTCCAGCAGTTCCCTGTCCTTCTTGAACTGGGGAGCCCAGAACTGGACACAGTACTCCAGGTGCAGCCTCACCAGGGCAGAGTACAGGGGGAGGAGAACCTCCCGCAACCTGCTTGCCACACACCTCCTGATGCACTCCAGGATGCCATTGGCCTTCTTGGCCACAAGGGCACCTTGCTGCCTCATGGTCATCCCTTTGTCCACCAGGACTCCCAGGTCCCTTTCCAGAGAGCTGCTTTCCAGCAGGTCAGCCCCTAACCTGTACTGGTGCATGGGGTTATTCCTCTTTCCTGTGTTTAGTCTTCTGTTTCCTTAAAATGTTTAGAAAATTTGAATCTTTTGGATGTCTAGTGCTCTGTCATCTTTGGTTGAAAGTGCTCTGACATTATTAGGCAGGCACACAGATAAAGATGCATGGTGTGGTCACAAAAACATCATCTCCTAAGAACACAAGATGAAAAGAAAATTGCAATAGCTGCCTGTACGTGTGATTGTTGGAAAGATCCTCGCACTCTTTTGCGACCACATTCAGGCAAGGAACTGTCCAAGTTATGATATAATTAGCAATCTGATGAGCAATTCACATATGAAAACCGTTACATAAATCCCAACATCATTATAGCTAAGAACAGGGTGATAATTACAGCTAAGATTGCCTGGATACTTTCATTCCTAGTTTGGGGGATTATTATTTTTTCCCCAAACACTCATAACTACTTCTTAGTGCAATCCTACTCTCTTCGCTCCAGTGAAGTCAACTTCAGTGAGACCACTGATGCAATGTATTTCCCCCCTGCTGTCTGCCTGGAGCTGGTCTTCTGGAAGACTCAATTAAAGGAATTCAACTGCTGTTAAGAGGAGTTTGCAGTGGTGGGTACAGCAGAGAGCTATACATTTGGATTTAAGAAGAGCTTTCACTTTCACTGATAATAAAAAGAACAAGAACAGAGAAAGCATAGCCACTGCAAAATGTTGCCTGCACCTTACCTTTCCAAAAGAATACCTTTCAGCCTTTTTTCAGAGGACAGTGTATTCCTCAATATATAAAGGCCATTTGCATTACAACTGTAAGAGGAAATGAAATAACCTTAAAATACAAATGAGGAATATATGCAGTATGCAAATCAACATCTTTATGAGCTGCAATAATGAGAAACAGGCAAATTAGTACTATTCCAAACTACCTCTTAATTCTTTCTGCATTCTCTTAGCATCAACAGATAAACAAGGCTAAAGATCTCACTAATTGTCACATACAGCACCACAGTCAGTATATACATATTATTTAAAAACAGCACATAGCTACTACATGCACCATTTAACCTCACAGAGGCTGCCTGATTCCGATCTCACTCTTGCGTAAATTAGGAATTAATCTAACCATGTAGACATAATCAGCCTCACAGCAATGTAAAGGTGTCATAAACAACATCCTCACCGAACGCACAATGCTTGTTAATACTGTTCACACTTTACAAATGAAATGATCAAAACTCAGTAATTTGGTAAAACCAAACGTATTGGTCATGAGCCATCTTTTAAGTGTTTCCTCAAGCATTTGAGCCTTTTCCATTGCCACACACAAAATTCAGGCTACAGATTTATTAGATCTCTGCCATGTACACGAGGTACTATGCACCAGCAGTTGGTTAGTAACTGACCACATGGAGGCTTTTAGTTGTAGCAAGTCAAGGGTCCCCTAACTTCTGCCCAGGTAGGGCCAGACTGCCTCAGTTGTCTTTCACTCACTGGTAGTTGCTGAGAATGCACTGTTTCTGTGGAGCAGATGATGCATGACAAGGTCCTACTCTGTGCTCACCAGGTCATGTGTCACAACACTCAATTAATGCCAATGCCAACTGTTGGTATGAAAGGTGTTCCTGCCAGAAAAACTTAGGAAAATCTGGTATTTCGCTGTTCACCTATATTATGCAAAGCTTTACACAGAAACAGTGGGCCTTGGAGATGCAGTCTTGCAAGCTGCTGGAGAGTCAGATCACTCTCTAAATTCACAGTTTAGAGTCAGTTCTTGAACCAGACTTGTGAACAATTTGGAGCTTATGTTTCTGAGAAAGTGCCTGCATTTCTTGTGACCATCCCTTTTCCAGGAACACTTCCTTAGTATGTATAAAAAAACCCCTATCACTCGCTCTCCCTTACTGGTTTTGTCCATCATGAGGAAGCCAACTCAAAGTTCTGGCATTGCTTAGCAAAAAGGCAGGCCTGAAGACAAAGTGGTACAGAAGAGACAATAGTGTCATATTTAGGATTACTCCAGTGTGATGGGTCTTGTAAGAGGGGCACTTAGCCTTCCCTCAGGCAAACAGTCTGTCAGATCTATTCTGAGTCTTTGTGAAGTCCCTGGCTGGTTGCTGAGATTCACCTGCAAAATCATGCTGGGGTATTAAGGCTGGCCAACAGATGAATTTTTCATCAGCATAGAAAGAAAAATGATACTTGGTAAGGTCCTATCTACAAAGCTCGGTGCAAGTTTAGACATCATTGAAATAAATACAGTGCATTTACATTTGCAAATAGACTAAATAGCACATGTGTTGAGGAAGGGGGGTGATTTGACAGTCAATTTTAAAGCTGGTTTTAGAGACCTCAAGAAAACGATGTATTTGGTTAACTCATTCTTACAATCCAAACAGAGGTAGTTGGAGAAGGACTGACAACTGTATTTCAGTCTTTTTTTTTATGAAAAGACAAAGCATGCACAGAGCTGGTATCCCAAGCTTTCACCTACTGTAATTATAGTAATACACAAAAAAAAGAAAACAAACAGCTTACTCCGCCCTGATTCTGTAAACATCTGACCAAAGCAGAATGTCAGCTGTTTTCCTCAAAGCGAAACATACTATGTGTGTAAGCACTGACACAAATGCAAGGATCCCTGTGTGCTTTGCAAACCTGTAAAATACCAATAGAAAGACTTGCCCAAGTCAACTATTTTCAAATATAAGACATAAAAAATATTTCAGTACCCTCACGCAGAGCGTGATGTCTGTATGTGAGTATTTCAGACTCGAACACTCTATTTGGCCAAAGGCCCAAGAGGAAGAGTTCGTTCTCCCCCTGCCTAAAAACCCACTTCCTGTATCATGGGAAACACAAAGGAGGAGATTATTTTCAGAGAATGGTAAACTTTCATGATGACTTTCCAAGGTTATAATTATTATTATTCTACTGCTCAGTTTTAATTATTTTGAGTAAACATATTGATTTTCACCTTTTTCATATCAAAACTTTTCAATTCACATTATATTACAAAGTAACGTGTCAACTTGAAGCTTAACCTCCAACACCAAGGACAGATAAATTAACATTGGCACTGTTCATTTTAAGTGTCTTAAGTGGTTTGCAAGGTTTAATATAGAGAAGATTGTGAAATACTAGGGCTAAACACCTGAGGGACACTGGGAAGGACCAAGTACTGTGACCTTTTGGATGTCTGACTTTGCAGACACAATTGTTTCAGTGGTTTTCTTTCTCTTTCACGCCTTTGGTTTTTGGTTGGTGGTTTGAGTTTTTTCTTGTCTGCTTCTGTCTGAAATTCTAATTAAGACAAGCTTCCCAAATGCTACAGCTCGGAGCTCACAGGAGAGCCTCCCCAGAACTCCTCAGATACCTCACAGCCAATAGTTTTATGTGTAGCGTGAAAGAAGGCTTATACAACATCCTGCAGCTAACTGCTGCTATTCAAGACTCCTTTATAGATAGGATGACTATCAGTAACCTTGTATTCTATTGCTTGGTATCAATGCTTTTCTCAGAGCTGACAGGAAGTATTGCTGAACAATCCTGGGCAAGTCAGTTTTACTTCTCTATTTTAATGTTTTATTATGAGTTTTCTCTACGTGTCTCAGTTCAGCCCATAAGTCTTGCTGTCCAACTGCTCCATGAGCAGATTTTTACTGCCTCCTTCCACGGCTCCCTTGTTGAAAAGGTTAGAAAGTCCTTATGATTTTACCTTCTTAACTACCAAACACATCTGAAAGCAGCATAGTTAGCCTAGAAGAGCTAAAGAAAACAAAGCAGTGAAGTTGTGGATTAAATATTCAAATCAATTTCCTCCTTGCCCTGTTTCCCTGGGTGCCTTTAACTTCTTCTTACTAAACGCAGAATGCTCTTTCTGAGCAGTGCCTGCACTGAAAACATCCCAGCCACCTGGGAAGTGCAGCTGCCTACAACAGTCACCAAGCAAGTAAAGCTCCTCGGGTTGCCCTCTCTGCTGCATGGTCACCATGCTAACCAGGCACCCTGTCCTACATGTTGTCCTACTTAGGCCAAATGCTTGGAAGTCAGGTTTGCAGATATGACCCAACTGCCTCCAGAGATGACACCACCAATGGACTGAGCCCGAAATTTTCTTGTAAAAACACGAATGAAATGCCTAGCATGTTTATGGGATATAAATACACACACACACAGAGCATTTGGAGCAAAACTCATAGGTATCACCGCAGAAACTTGAGCTTTTGCTAGCTGGCAGAGGAAATTAATATGCCAATGAGGATGTGAGAGGACACAGAATAGAAGCCACCACAGCAACTATCAGTGCATTTTTTTCTCACTGATAATTTTGATGGGGATTATCTAATTGCCATTTTGGTGCATTTTATTGAAAAGTGGATTCCACAGGGTGCTAAGGAACCTTGGCTTTTACATACTACGCCTAGCACTTTTCTCTAGCTAAGCTTCACTGAAATCCACCAAGCTTGAGCACAATTTTAAGTGCATTACTGCCCAGGACAAGAATGCTTAGCACTCCTTTCTTTAAAGATGCAAATTTATACTTGTCTGCTATTTATGGGTCATCTCTCTCAGCTTGGCAATGACCAACAAGAAAGTGATAAAGTGAGGAAAGGTAACGCCATTCATTCAGTGTAAATACTTTGCAAAGCTACAGCTTCACAATTCCCTTTCTTCGGGTAAATAATTTGAAATACTGTAAGCAATGATAGTGGATGACTGAAATCAGAATCCCTCAAAGTCTAGGATGACTGAAAGATACCACAAGCAATGACGCATTTTCTTCTAAATCCCCTTCATCTATTTTCAGACGTTTCTGTTTGCGCTGGCTTAACTGCAGCTTACTAAAAAGCAATGAGATATATACAACATCTGTGCAAGTAATACAACTACCACACAGGCTAAAATACTGGTACTGTCGTATACCTATACATAACCCAAATAATAGTAATGTGTACATTACCAAGCCAAGTTTTTATGCACATATGCCTCTGATCTATGGACGTTTGTGAGGTTTTAATTTAAATTGCACATGCTCACACTTAAAACCTGAAGAATAAGAGAGTGGAAATTTCTAGCACAGTGGGTTACAATGCAGTAACAGACGCCTTTCTCAAAGTATGGCTCCCCATAGAAACGTTCTAATTCATGAGGCAAGAATTGTGTCTTAACAGTTCCTGATATAGCTAAGGCTTTACCCCAAAATGCTGGATATTGAGGAAGGTCAGATGGTACTGGAAGAGCCTTGATTTCTGTTCTATTTTGCATTTTGTAAAGTGCTATATCCCTTTTGCTGAATTCCTGTAGGTGGTAGCGTTGGTATAATATGTTACACGAAATTATTGAGGCCTCTTGGGACACTGCCCAACCCTCCAGAAGACTTCATTCTTTAAGGCATGTTGGCTTACTGCCAGGTTATACTTCCTCTAAGGATGCTACTCCTTATCCTTAGGATCTATAATCAAATAATTGAATTACATTAATATCCATATTTTCTTGAGAAACAGTAACACCTGTGTTGTCAGAACAGGTAAGGAGGGGAATACAAGCAGAGCCTATAACCAAGACAACCCCCATTGATCCTGTTATTCTTGAAGTTTAGCTTACCTTTCTTAAAATGGTGAACAAATAACATTGCTTCTTTTTCTACCTCTGTCTGCTACCTTTGGCCAAACAAACAAAAACACGCAAGAAGTTGTGTTGTCTAGATTTGCTACAGCTTTTTGTCAAAAAGGGGGAAAAAAAATCAGAGATTTTTAACTTAAGAAAAATGGATTTTTGTTGAAAAACCGAAAAAAAGAATTTTGGGCTTTACTCAGAAGCAGAAACAATTGGTTTTGATGGAAAGGGTAATTGTCAAACTGGTAGTTTTGTTCTTTGCTCAGATAACTCCAGTTACTGGATGTGGAGTCAAACACACAGAAAGCCTCCGTTTCTACTTAAAGATGTCATAGTAGTGCTTTGTAATAACTGTAAGTGTGCCAAATAGAACTAAGCTCCAAGTCTGGGTTATGGAAAAAATAATAACTGTTCTTCCAGAGGGTAGGCAACAACTGGTGATGCAAACAACTGCCATACAGTTGGAAAAGGGCTTTCAGAATTCCTTATCTCCTTGGCAAGAGGAGCCCCAACAGGAGAACTTCTCTGATAATAAACCAACCTCAAAAAGCCCTCACAGAACTTTAACAAGGTTGGTCAGAGACACTTGCAATGTAAGCAAAGAAAAACATGGCTGAGGAAGTGTTTGGGAAGCCGGCACCTCTGGCTGAGAGGCAGCTTCACTGCGATGACCTGAGTTCAGCTCAGCGCCATTCTCTTGGTTGCTCTTGTCATGCCTGATGACTCTCCAAGACAGCAACACTAAAGTGAATGCCATTTCAGGCCCACTTTAGATTTGGCTGTCATCAGTGAGCCAAGCTAGGGCAACAGGATGCTCCACCTCTCTTTTTTTACCTGAATGATATCCATGGTCTCCACTGCTTGGTCTCCTTAGCAGTGCAAGTAGTAGTGGCTGCTGCATATTGGCAATGACTTGTTCCAGCTAAAGTTGTGTTTTAATTTAGCAGGAAAATCCATTTTAGTCACCTTTTTTTTCCCCTCCTCTTTTGGGCAAATTCAACTGAACTGTTAAATGTCAAACATGGTAAAGATGAGGCAGCTCCACTGAGTGGCAGAATGAATCAAATGTCTTAGTTGTACAAGAGTAGGCTGGCAAGTCTCTGTTAAAAAGCCCACACAGTAAATGTAGAGCTGCTCTCTCCCCCTGCTAATCAAATCCGCTATTTGACAGCATAATATCTGTGCCAGAGTAGTCCAAGAAGAAAGAACTGCCCTCAGATACATTTCCACAAGATCTGGAGATTCACAGGACAAAAATGAAGACACAGCTGAATAATTACAGGAAGCAGTAAATCGCTATTTTAGGCAGTATTAAGAAACTGCTAGATTTCCAAAACTCTGCTTCACAGAGGAAAGGACTGCAGAATCTATCCTTTGTAGCTCACCTGTGGTTTTGAAAAATCTAATCCCTGTGCCTTACCTGACAGAGTAAAGCACAAAGAATGCAAATCTGGAGGGAAAGTGAGCTTAAATGTTAGAATTAGCACATATCTCTGCCTCCCCGCGCCTCCAAATAAAGTCCAGTATTGAGGGGGTTTTTTGAAACTTTTGAATGCATATCAGGAGTAAGCCTGGCCCTCCTCCTGCTTAGAAATGCCACATTCCTTATTTTAAATATGAGGTTATGGCATACAAAACCTTACCCTCTTTAATCAATAGTTCAGCCCTGATTGGTGGTAATACAAAATAATCTCTTTCTGACAAAGGGTTTTCATAAAATAATTCAGTCTAATGCTCAGAGGCCTGACACAGACATCACAAATGCTACTCGTTAGCTGAGCCATCTGAGCCATGGGGTCTTAACTACCCTTCTGCATTACTGGCAGAGCTCGCCCAGCAGAAGCAGAAAACGGCAGTAGGAGAAATGTTATTCTGTGCCTACCCTGAAGGTTATTGATATTGCAAGTTTCACGAGCCCTAAGTTCAAATCTAACAAATGGAGTCTCCTGAGGTGAATTGCTATTAAGGAAATACTACAGAGTCTGTGCTGGAAACGCAAGACTTGGGTTGCCATTCCTTGAGATCCATTGTAATGAATTCCTTTCACCTTAGATTGACGTACTGCCTAGGAAAGACTATAAAGCACATGGCTGTCACTATCAGTACTGAACTGCTGGATCTCCAAGACTTTCTGGGAAGCTTTAGCCTATCCGATACAAGTAAAGCATTCAGCAATTCCTCTTTCATAACCTTAGTCTTCTAAAGAAACAAATTAAATGTTAGTTCAAATACAAGCCAAACAAACCACTTGAAATCTGAACTACAGAAGATCATGATTCTATCACAAAAGCTATTAGGCATTTACCATTGTTCTTCTGACTCATTAAGTTTGTCCTGTCTTAAAAAGCATAAGACTATGTGAAATTCTAAGAATAGCAGAACAACAGGAAAATAATATCCACAGATATACTCATGCATTCCCCACTGTAATTTGTTCTGGCCTCCTTTATTCCCCTCTGGCTATTTTTCCAGGAACTTCAAGATGAGTGGTTACTACTCATGGAAACGCTGAGCTTCTGTTATTTGCAGAAATACTCACAGACTGTATGCGGAAAGAAGTTGTGTCTAAGGAAGGCAATATGCTAATAATTTCAAAAAAACATTAAACATACATCCAGGTAAGGAAGAGGCTCAGTCCAGTGTTTGTTAGGCAACTAAACTACAGAGTGGATGACCACAAGATTTATTGAACAAACAATCCATCCTTATCTATTCACAAGTACAATAAACAAATTGCTTCTTACAAATTGAGTGGATAACTATTAACAGGATCACTTACTGAGAATTAAATTCGGTGGGGGGAGAGGGGCAGAGGCAGAGAAAGGAAAAACCAAAAAAACACAGCATAAGCAGAGCTGCCTAGGTAGAAAACATTTCCAGCCGGCAATCTTCATAACCAATTGCTCAGTTGATAAACAAGTGGTGGACCCTTCATACATACTCATTTAGCCAAAAACACATTGCATGATAAATATAATCAAGTCTAGGAAAAAGGGAATGCAAGAGTTTCAATAATTCAGGGAACTAGTAAAGGAAAACAAATAACTTCATCTCTGGTCTGCTGGTTTGTATCCAATCCATATTACTAGACATGAAGTTGTAACCTTCCAGTGTCTGACGGTGAAGTGGCCCATGTGAAATGAGTTGGCATTCCTTCTCCTGTCCTACTAAATGCAAGACTCAGCTACCTCTTCCTCTCCTCTTTTGCACAGGTGTGCACACCCTTCTCAAAAATGGAGACAGTATTGGCAATCATGACAAAGATAGACCAAAGCTTGTGAGTGCCTGTACATAATTGACTTCTGAGCTCTTAGACATCATGAACACAAGATATAGAAGCAGAACAGCAAAATATAAGCATCCACAACCATTGTGTATTTTTCTCGAGATGTAATATGTTTCTTACTATCGAATTTCCTTGCCTGGTCTGACCATCATTTTCCTGCCACTGCAGAATTACTGTCATG
Organism: Burhinus oedicnemus; assembly: GCA_008921705.1. NCBI lineage: Eukaryota > Metazoa > Chordata > Aves > Charadriiformes > Burhinidae > Burhinus > Burhinus oedicnemus. The sequence goes on along the minus strand of VFFE01007631.1, from coordinate 2,190,473 downwards.
CTTTGAATGCTAATGTCTGAACAGTTTCTGATTATGGGTCCAAAATAATAATAATCTCTCAATTTCAGAAGCATTAAGGCTAAAAAGCTGAACTGCAGAAAGATGTCATGCTCTCCCATGCATAAAAATGGAAAAAAAAAAGTTATAATGCCTTACATCAGAAAGATTTAGAACTTGTCCAATAAAAAGAATGTTACAAATTTTGCACTAAAAGGTTGAAATGAGCATTTTTTTTTCCCTCAAGCAAGTAAAGTGTTAACTGGCTGCAGTTTTCATAAGCTTTGTGGACATATTTGTGGGGCTTGGATCCAGTTTTGAAATAGCTATAAATTACTATAATTTGGCACCAGTATTTCGTAAAGACATGTACAAATTTCATTTGCTGCAATAATCATTCAGGATTGTTTTATTTAAATGACACCTATAATCTAAAACCTGCAGGTTCGATGTTAAAGACACCTGTGAAGCAGAGTCTGAATTTGCCTTCATGTGCTGTGAGCCAGGAAAGCTCTACATGCGCCCCAGTTATGACCCAGTTTTGATGACCTTCAAGCACTAAAGAGCAGCGTACACTTAGTGCTACCAGCTCTCATCATTTCAGCCTTGACTAATACTTTGTCAGAATCAGTAAACTACAGTTTCAATGTAACTCAGTATTTCACGACACTTTGGAACAAATTTCCAAGATCTGCTTTCAAAGACAGGGATCTAGAATTAGCAACAACCACTTGCAAAACCAAGTTTCCTGATACAATAAAGCAACAGGAATGATAAATTGCACTTACATTCTGCCTAGTCCCACTTGTTTCCAAAGCTGGCATTTTTGGCATGCTGGGAGGACAAAGAGAAACGAACCTCACTCTTCAAGTACCAGCTGAACTGAATCCATTGAGCAGAACACAAAGTTATTTTTTCTTGCTTTGTCTTCTGTTAGCACTCTCCTTTCTGTGGAGGAAAAGACCCAAACAAATCAGTGTTGTATCTAAAGAATACACACGTGTGAGCAACTGCCAAAGAGCAGCCATACAAAGTCTCGGTAATTTGGAAAGCAATTCAGCCCCAAAGCGTTTGGATTAGGTTCCACCAAATGTTGTTCAATACTGAGATTCACCTGGCTGAAGAGTAATCGTTCCTGTAGCAGAGGCACGGGTACCTCAGGGAGTTTTGGGTTTGTGCGGTTTTATTTTGTTTTGGGGTTTTTTCCAGGGAAATAGTTAGAGTCCATTTTGAGGTTCACCCTGCTCCTTCAGGTGCATAAGCCCCCAGCGAGGTTCAGGGCTGCCAGAAAGGTAACAGCTCAAAGTCTGTCTCACCTCCAAGTCCTGCTGTTCAACTTGAGCCCAGGTCTTAGCACCAAGAGCTTCGTCCCCTCCTGCCTTTTTTCCTGGAAAGGGAATGCAGACACAGGCTGCAAACTGAAGAGCTGATTGCAAAATGATTTAGTCTACAACAGCAATATTTGACCAGCTCATGGAAAACAAGTCAGTACAGGCCTCTTCTGTGGAGCCCTCATAATCAATTTTTATAGTGTCATACAATTGATGGTGGCTGAAGCTAAGATGTCAACAGAACTTACATTGATTAAAGACAGTCTTACAAGCACTCTCACACACCAGTAGTCTCTAAACTAATTTAGCCGCGTCAGTAGCACTTTCACATTAGTAGTGGTTGGCCTTGTTTACAGAGAGTTATCACTTCTAAGGCAACAGCTGAATTCAACAGCTTGTAGGCCTCCCTCCCACGGACATCTCGTCGTGTAGGTGTGGAGGACACGGAGGTGCAGAAGCGGGAAGGAGCTGCCGATACCAGTGCGTGACGGCTGTTGGGAGAATTAAAATGTTACACGCAGACTACACGCAACAGTCTCTCACTGCTCCCTTCCTCATATCAGCACATTTCTGCTCACAGAGGGCTGTGAGAGCAGCATATAGCACCAAGAGATAAATATGTTAAAATGATTGCTCCATCACCCAACATCACAGGAAACATTCAGCCTAATTGTATAGATTCAAGTGCTTTGAAACGAGCCACCAGGGGCTGTGAGGCTAAAAAGAATCCACATGCCAAGCCATTTGAGTTTGTGTTTGGGGTTTTTTCTGCCTCCTTTTATCTCCTTTAATGTAATACGTTTAGCTGCTTGACTCTGTTCCTTGCAGAAAGTGTCTGAAGCGGGGTGAAGTCGCACCAACTCAATGAGACTGAAAGCCTGTGTGCGGAAGGGGGAGATGAGCTGCAAAGGTGTCAAATTTGCACCTGGAGTTGGAACATGTTAGACTGAAGATGGCAGGCTTGGTGGGGGACGCCAAAAAGCTTGACTGTCACATTGCCGTGGCAGCAAGCAAGGAGACATTTTTCTATTAACTGAGGTGCAGGAGATCTCAAAAACAGCCTCAGCTTTTGAAATATATGGAGCAACGTTGACATATCCTGGGTTTAATACTGGACTAAAAAGGATTTTAGCTCATCTTCCAAAAAATGCAGTGAGTGCAGTTGGAGGATCAGAAGGCTGCTGCCAGTACAGCTCTGCTGGAAGAGCTGAGGAACTTCCTGAGTACTTTTGTCTAAAACAAACACGAGGCTTTCCAGGAAGTTCTGAGTAATCATCCGATCTTGTGTGTAGTTCAGCAGCTACAGAGGGAAGAAACTATCCTGAGATAGAGAGACAAAGATTTAAATAAACAAGAAAATGCACCAGCCTGCTTGAGGAAATTAAGAAAGAACAGACTGAAACATGCCCCAGGAACTTTAGCAAAGAGCAACTAATCCAGGGAGACTCGTGAGACAACTCCAAAAAAATGAACAAAATTCAGGAGTTCATAAAGACAGCTTCCCCACAGGAGGTTTCCTCTGGTGCATAACAACAGATGAGCCTTCCCTCCCCTCCAGAGTTTAAAGTTCTCCCTGTCTTCATGTGGGCCTCGTACTGCCTTCACCAACTAAACCAGCTTCTGTCTTTGGAGACAATGGGGTTATCTATTCTCTACAAAAGACCACTGTGTCTCTAAGCATCATAACACAGAAGAATTAAGAGACCCTGCAACCTGCATGGTTTGGAGAGGGATCCCATCCCCACACACAGACATCAAATCAACTCCTGATAGCAATACTACTCTGTGAGCAGTTTTTCCACCCAAATGAAATTAACTGGAGATAGCAACACTATGACCTTTCCAGTCAGGCAATCCTGCTTTCTATGCTTTGGATTCTCCTACACTAGGAGGCTTCAAAGGGACTAATAAAGAAAGAGAGAAGAAAAATTAAAAAAAAAAAAGCAAAAAGCTGAACAGATTCAGAGAAAATTAGCTTTTTCATGCTATGAATGGACACTGTGGGAATCTTAACACTGAGTATCTCTCTAATTCAATTACAAGTACGATGTGGATTTTTGTGTTTATTTTAGGTATATGCATGTATTTAAATACAAGCAAACAAGTGTCTATTCATGTGCTACAGCTGCCTCCACAGCTCTTAATATTAGCTGTCTTTATGGCTGTGTAAATACCTCTACACATCAGAGGAAATGGAATTAAATCCCTGGAAATTCAAAGGGGGCCACAGACACATACACATACACACAGCCCCCATTATAGGTCTCTGCAGTTGCTCTATCATTCCATAAATCACAATAGCAATGTTGTAGGTTAGCAATAATTTTAGGGTTACAGATACCACAGCATCTAATCTGTCCTGAAGCCATCTCTACCATTCCCCCTTAGCTACCAATATTTCCATGTAGACCCCATGGTAGAAACCTTAACTGACGCCATACATAGACCACAGCTCATTGGGTTCGCCTGCAGAAGGTTTGTCATGCTTTAAGCTAATTTTGCCTGGTGTGCAAAAAAACTGAGTGCACACCCTATCTCTGAGATAACCTTCTTTAACCTTGCATATCAGCACAGAAGTATTTCAGTGGTTTCTCACATCCAACTCAATCCTCTGAAGGATCAGAACAAGAGATGAAAGAAAAAGTGGATTACAAAGAGGAATTTAAACAGTAGTGTTCTGGCCTTGTTAGAAATATGTATTTGTGTTTGTGCACATGTCTAAAAATACATATTTTTTATTTATTTTAAGTGATAAACCATACCATTGATTTTTTTTCAGTCTATAAAATTTTTAAGCTAAACTGATTCTGAAGTGTACATTGTCCCTTGTTCAAGAGTGCTAGCAAACATGGTTTTTGGGTGGACTGTGGGCCTTGTTTATTTTTAGATTTTAAAGCTAGGATTGCAAACAGATGCATGGATGGCTACCCCACCCCCCTCCTTTCCTGAAGAAGAAAAAATAAACAACCAAGGTTGATGATTTCTTTAGAGCAAACACCAAAACACTTGAGACAATAGAAGTTTTATTTCAGACTCCTAACCAGGGCCAAGCTTACAATCTGCAAAACATTCAGTCTTGATGTGCTCAGGAGAAGGAAAGGACAGCTGTGTGTCAGCATCAATCTCTTCTGTGAAAACACAAACCTAATTCTGTGCCCTTTGATCTGATGGTGATAAACAGTAGGATGACTCAAGACACCACTTTTTTCCACTACAGCTTCAAAAAAATGAAGCAGAAAATAGCTACAACCTTCATGAATACTAACACCTTAGCAGACGCAAGCATTTGCTAAATGTAACACTGGTCTTTGTCTCTTCTGCTTCCGCAGTTGTATTTGAGTTTACGTTCACACAAACACCCTCCTTTTCCACAAGTCAGATTCCAGTCGCAGGCGTTATCCTGGGGAAAATAAACTTCAGATTGAATGGTAGGCCTGATTTTGATCTTACAAATGCTGGTATAATGTAAGAGAGTAATCAAACCCAGTGGTGTTGCTCAATGCAAAACCAGAGTCTGACTGCACATCTTTTTCTTGACTCTTCTGTCCTCTGGCTTATGCCACCAATTCAACAAACTGGCAGCTAGCCAGGTATTCAAAATCACACTTAAACTTACAATTAAAAGAACAGGATTTTTTTTTTAAGGGAATCTAACCAGGTATAATGCATTTTTATTATTAATACATTTCTGTATAATACATTCACTGCTGATACTGCAAATTGGAGAAATTCCATTGAAACAGACTGAAAAACAATGCCAAGATAATTACTTTCTTCCTCTCCAACTCTGGACTTGGGATATCAACACCTGTGATACCACAATCAGAACTGATTACAGTCCGCCAACAGCAAATAGCTTCCATGAAGCATGCACGGAACAGGAGCTCATGGAATTGGCCCAGCATTAGAGCGACCTTCAAGCTACACTCAGTATCAGGGAAGAGCAAGGAAATACTATTCACAGTGTAACTGCGAATTCCTAACTTCCAGTGCATCTCCACATTACAATGAGGATGAGCCAGGAGTACTGTTCTGGTCTAAGCACCACTAACATATGCACCTTCCTTAAAAAACACAGTTGCGTGATTATTCTTGGGAATGGAGACTGGAGCAGTCTCTGAAGAACCAATTCATCAACGCTTTTGACAGTGTAAGCAACACCTTGCGTTTTTTCTAGAAAATCCATCATTCAAGGATCATGAAGCATTCCTGTACACTAATCATACATTGCAATACTGTAATTCATTATTATGTCCATTGTACAGGATGAAAGCCAGATCCAGAGAAGATAAAGGCAACATTCTCAAAAATGTCTATTAATTTTGGAAACCTTGGGGATTAGGGGTATTCCAACTGCAAATCCCTCCATAAGTGAAGTACCAGGTGCTTTGGTACCTTTGATCCAATAGCAGTTTTAAACATTCACAGCACTTCCAAGACAAGAAGACCAAGATTTTTCAGATGTTGAGACCTTCAAAATGAATGGACATTCTTTGAAGTGTTAACCTTATGACTGCACTAAGAGTGTATGCTGAGTCAGTGACAGAGTTGGAAAGGAAATTTCTGGGTCCTCACTGCTGAGGAAACTAAATAGTTGTGCTTTCCCCTCTCGCCCCTATGCTTTGGTAGGCATACGGATTTTATCTGGCATCTAAGCTGACCAACTCTATAACCCAGCAGCTGACCTCCAGCCAGCAGGCAAACTTTGAGGCCACATTAGAAATTGAGTCCATAGTTTTCTAATACTGATGTAGTGTGTTCGCATAGAATGTGGATAATACACATGGCATTGTTTTTCCTCTTCTCAAATGTATTTTGTGCCTCTCAAAGATATTTTTAAAAAGTCTGTGCACAGGTAAGTGCATGTCTGCAACATATGCCATTTCCAGTGTCTGGCTTGGCCTTTTCACTTCTATTGCTTTAGACATCCATTTCTATCAGAACTATGAACAAGGCTATGAATAGGGTAGAACTGTACAGGTTGGTAGAGAATCCCCCATAGCCCAAGGAAAAATCTGCCATTAAGTAAAATGCTGCTACAGACTGCACAAGACAAAGTTTAATATTAATTTTTTAAAAATGAGCTTGCAGGTCTTACATTTAATGGACACTTTTACCAGATCATGAGTGGCAAACACAACCTGCAGCAACAATGAATATGCCCACGGTACATTAGGAAGGAATGGACGAGGTTTATTTTTTTTCAGCTTATGTTCAGATCCTTTTTAACTATGCACACTAAGTTAGGGCCAAATTTATTAGGAGAGTGTGAGAATTTTGTATAATGAGTAAGTACCCCACAGATTATTCCTTCACATAAATGAGTCCAACCCTGATGAAAATGAACCCTGACAACTGTGCTGTATGTTCTGAAAAAAGGGTCTGGGACAAAGCTGTGTTAAGAAAAATAGGACACCTGATAACACAAGTGCAAGCAATGACTTTACCCTGGCAAAATCTGAGTACATACTGGAAGAGCAGGAGCATGCAAGCTAACACTACCTAAGGGACCTCTCCATTATATACTGGCCATTTACACAGGGTCATCTCCTGAAAAATGTTTTCTAATTTACCCTGAAAATCGGAAGAGCACGCAGCTGCACACAAAGTATTTCAATGGCAAACAGTTAGCAAAGGGCCTCCCTGTCTACCCTAATTATTTGAAAAGCGGAAAACACTGCTTCCGTCCACGCTCCTTTGCCTCTCCTTCATTTCCACTTGAGCCTCGGGCCTCAATGCTTCATGGGCACAGAGCAGTTCCTCAAAGGGCAGTCAGCGCCACTCTGTTAGGGTGAGGCTTTTAGCTAGTGGTAAGGGGGATTTACCTAATGGGAAATCCCATGCGTAGAACTCCTTTCATCACCTGTGGTTCTGCTGGCGGGCAATGTTTAACGGGAAAGCGTCTGGACTCCGGGCAAGAGCGGCAGGTGGAGAATTCCTTTATAGGGGGTGGGAGGAAAGCCAACACTAAAGTTGGGTGAAAGTTGTCCCTGTAGCAGACAGCCCTGTCTCTACCGTAACAGTCCTGGGGGGAATGGAAGGCACACAGTGTGGGTAGGGATTCGGCTCCCTGCAGGATTCTCTGCAGGCCATTGGGAATACCAATGGCAGAGCTGAGAGAGTCCCGGCTGCTCTCCTCAGTCACGCAGGGGCCAGCCTCTGCAGTCACAGCATGGCAAGACACACGCAGATCACCCGCCACACCATATCCCGCGACTTGTGGTAAACAGCATTTTGTCACTCGCGTCACCAAGCTGGGTCAGTCCTGAAAGAGAAGAACATTTCCTACTGGGAGGCTCGTTACCGTCTTCACTGTGAGTTTCCCCGAGTGACCCATCATCCAAAACAGATGAAGTCAAATTCAGTTTAGCAGCTGACAAAAATCACAGCCTGCGGCAGTAAGGCTGCAATGGCACTAAGTAACCAAATAGCAGGATAATGTGGTACGATCGCATCCTCACATTTCTTGTTTCCTGTGCTGTAAATGTGCTGTAAAATGAAAACCTCACCCTACACTTCAAATATGAACCGTTGCTCCCCCGTTGCCTTGCATTGTCCCTCATTATTTACATGAAGCTAGGGAAAAGTCTCACTAAAAGATTTGCTAATTAATTGTAATCTGGTGGCATTTTGTATCTTCTTTGTGCAAACAGCAACAGCAACACAAGGCTGCAGAAAATGAAGCTCCTCCTACCATAATTATTTAGATTGCAAGCTCTTTTAGATAGAGATAGCACAGCTTTTGTGCAAAGTGCAGCACCCAGCACAACAGGGTTCAGATCCAGAGGAAGGATTCCTGTAAGTGTAAATGAGACTATGCAGAAATAGACAAAAGTTGTAAAGAAGAAAAGGAGGGGAACTACAGGCAGTATTTCGTCTTCAAAATACACTGCAAGCCATATCCTAACATAATACACATGCAGCAGTATAACTGAACATATCCTGCTCCACTAAGCCAGGCACTTAGAAAGCCACCCACTTTCAAATATTTTTCAAAGCCATTAACCGATTAAAGACAACTGGGCTTCCATAGTCCTGAGCTTCATTTTATATAGCTCTCCTCCATGATTCTGCCTGTTGTGCTGCTGGTTTCCAGAATCCACCATCTGCTTCTGGAAATGAAATTTGAAAAGTGAAAGAAACCAAGAGACGCCAGAGTTTAGAGTCTGTACCTGTACTATACTGCTGACCAGGCTTTTTCCCCCTTCCTACAGCACTATCCACTTTTATGATATGCTTCACGTGACTAAAAGCATAAGGACAACACTGTGAATTTAACCAAAACATACCTGGGGCAGTGGGTGAGGTGTGAGAAAGATTTAATCGTCCTTGGTCCAGTCATTTTGAATCTCACACTATGCTGAGGAAGAGGCTGAGATGCATCTTATATGTATTTTCTGCTCTCAGTAGCACGAATAAACTCATTGTAATTCATTATACACAAAACTACAAAACCCAATTTTGTTCTTTAAAGTATCGAGTTAAAAATAAGTGTTCAATCAGTTCTAAGTGCAGGGTATTTAAATGTTCTGTCAATTTCAAATGGAGGTTCTTACTTTGCATCAGAATAGCGGTACCATTTTACTAAGCGTGCTTTGACTCCATTTCCCCGGACTAAATGTGTAGTGTAAATCTGACAGACCACCTCAGAAAGTCAGCAACATTTACAGCTATCATCAGCATTTAAATAACGGATCATATCCAGAAACTTAAACAGCACTTTTAGAGATGTGTGTAGCAATCTTCATTTCACATTACGGGAAATAGAGATGCAATGACGTTAAGTCACCCACTGAAGGTCACCCAGCACATGACCTGCATCCTCTCCTACTCATCTTTTTGATCGCACTGAAGCACAGCTAAACAGCAGTCCAGGTCACAGTGCCTGACCTATTTGAAAATTCGCCTACTACAACACACCCTTCAACGGAGGCATTTGGGATCTGGGCCCTTGGTAACAAGCAATCTCTCCTGACAGGAAGCACCAGGGAGGGGGAGTGAAGCGACCTAGGCTCTAGTCCAGACTTCTCAGCCTGTTGCTCATCGACTCACTTAACATCCTGCCGCCACCAGCGTCCTTGAGAACCCACCATCACCTTCAGTGGGCCAGGCCTGCACCCTTCATCTGCCACATACATGCATTGGTACTTTTCTGTCATCACATAACACTTTCAAACTGGAATATGGAATGCAAACTATCTTGGCACAAAGAAATACAATTATTTTTGCTAGGTAGAGAAGAAAATCATCCATACTGATATGGATGGCATAAGTGGATGATATGGATGATATAAGTCCCACCTAAAACCCTTAGCAGTAGCTAAGTTAGTCTTCTTCCACAGCTGTGTTTTATTCACTGTGAATTTCTGTGACAGTAATATGATAAATTCCCAGTCAGGCAGACTAATAGAGTGGTAACTTGCTGAAATAGTTTATTTCTACACTGTTACCTAGTTATAGTAACATCATCTTCATTGTTTCCTCAGTGATGCTTAGATTGGTATCTTTCTGAGGCAGCAACAATCTTTTTTGTACGTACATGGTTCTGCACCCAGACTGGGCCATACTTGACTGTCAAGTGTGACTGGAAATTGTCAAACAACGTATCAGTTGGCCAAAGGGGCAAAGTGAAAGTAGAAGAGAGTGCAAGTCAGTAATTCATACCAAGGAATACACACGTGGCTCCATCCAACTAGCTTTGATTTTCTTTTCTGACTTAAAAAAATTACAACAAAGGGCAGATGCTCTGCCAAGGATACAATTATTTTCACCATCTGAGGATCTGACTCAGGAGAAGAAATTTAATAAAGCATGTTTGAAGCCAATACATCATAGGCACCATTACTCCACAGAAACACGGCCATGCAGTGACCCTGCTATTGTCTGTACACTGAGAACTATTATCATGAAAGTCTGCCAGAAGACCGTAATAGGAATAATGTACCTATCTGCTGGGTTTTATCAATGCTAAAATTATTTTCTGGCTACTTTCTTGCCCTCCTTACATGCAAAAACTTTGAAATATGAATGTTGTGGCTCTTGAATTTTGTGTGTGTGCTTGTTGAAACTGAAAAAATAAATTCTCGGGGCATTATGGCTGTAGACCCTTGTAAAGCCAATATTTCTTTTACAGATCGAGTGTCAGAGTGATGCTGAGAAAATGCAGATGCTAACATTAAACACTTATTGCTCCGTCTGCTATATATCCTTCCTGTCGTAACTGCCCAACTGAATGAGTTTTGCTACAGATGAGGGAGACAAAACCCTTAAAATACAACTCAAAAGAGGCTACTTCAAGATATTTGCTAATGGCCTTTAATGCGATTAGCATCATGCACAAGCCACTTCCCTCCTCATGATCTCCTTTCCAAGGAAAGCTATCAGGAAGTCCTTGCATTCATTAGGAATCTCCTAGCAGACCACACCATTTGTTTGTTAACCCCTCAGGATGTTCCAGGAAAAGATTATCAATATTTATGGTCTGGTTATGGTCTTTCATAATCAGCAAAAGAATGAAAAACAAGAAAGCGTAGCTGGCCTCCTGCTATCATTGAGGACCTTTTTCTTTTGGTCAAAAGGCACAAAAAAGATGAACCAGCAAAAGAAGGAAGGGGAAGAATGTTTCTAATAAATTAAATGACTGGACCTGCAATTAGGGTAGCTCAGCTTCACATCTATCCTCATTTCTTCACACAAATTCACTTCTGATGCAAACTTAGATACAAGTTCTTTGTTGTTCCCAACTCATCCAAATTCTTCTCACTGCAGTACTGTATTTGATTAACACAGTCATCTTATTTAGTCCCTAAGGCTTTGCTGATCCAATAGGGTCTTCATCAGGACCAGCTGTGGTCACCTCCCTACTCTTTGTTAATCCCCTTTTGCAAATTCATAATTCCCAATATACTTTCTTCTCCTTAAACACTCACAAGACATTTTTAGGGATCTTTCCTTTTGTTTTGACAGGAGTGAGTTTTTTGGGTTTGTTTTGATTTTGATTTTTTTAAAGCCTAAGGCTGAAATAAATGAGGGGAGATCTCTCCAGGGCAGCACCTGCCAGTGACACTTGGTGCTCTGAGATCACAGAGTATCCCATAATCGAGACATGAGTCATTTAATTTCGAGTCTTGTTCTGGGCGGTGGTGCATTCTGAGTTCCACCAGGCAGAGCTCCACTCCATGTGTTCAACCTTGTCAGTTTTGTCATTTGTATCCCCTGTTTAAAGATAACACCTGTGCCTACAGGCTGATGCCCCTAGGGTTCAGGAAAATTGCCAACACTCCTGTCAATAAGGCAAGTTTTAGTGCCTGACATTTCAAGAGATAGCTTTGAGGGGAAAACCTCTACAAACTATTTGAAGAGAATCCTCAATTCTTCTGTTTCCCTGTAATTCATCACTCATCACAGGAAGCCCGAGAGACGCACTGCCTTATGAGGGGACTGCCTCTTTCTTATCGATGATCATAACATTGCAATGTGTCAGCAGCAACTTTGTGTGTGGAAATTGCACAGGCATGACATAAATCACCTCAGATTTCCTAGCAATAACGTGACCCCAAGGCAACATATTCAGTAAATTAAAAATAAATTACATGATGGCCTGATGCGACTTCAGCAGACCCCATGTCAGACCTAGCCTGAGGGAGGAATGTGCCTTCTAGCTTTTCCATAACAACTGTCTTTTTACAGTGAGTTAATTATCTACAGATACTGTGTGTTTAGAAGGCATAAAACAAGACCAGCTGATTTCAAAACAACTTTAAAACAGACTTGAAAATGCATCTCTAGGGCCTCACTTACATCGGTGCACACTATGAGTCTAGCTGACATCACTGCTTACAGCAGCCACGAGGTGACACAAACGATGGTACTGCAAAATGTCTCAGGAGTTTGGGGATGGTCATATTACCTAGGTGAGAGCTCACAAATGAACAGTGACACTCAAAACCACTCCCAATCATGCTCGCAGGCTGTGCACACCCTATTTGCCTTCATTGCCAACAGCATGGTGGGGCTTTCCGAGACTCTGTGCTCCACCGGACAGAGCTCCCACCTTCCAAACAGTGTGCACGGTTTTATGTTTGCATCTTTACGCTGAAGAGATGGATGGCGAACTTAATCAACCAGTCATTAAAGATGAGCTTCCGATAAGCCTGCTGCTATTCAATTATCCCATTAGAATGGAGATTATGAATCTGAACAGGGGATTTAAAATCACAGTTGGTGTTTGTTTCTACAACAGTCAAAATCAGACTCCCATAACTTCATCTGATTTAGGTCAGAATGACAGTTTTGATCCTGAACATTACAAAATAAGTTCTGCTTTTTAGAAATGCATATCCAACAACCCTTCAAGACCACAAACCTCTTGTGGAGTAAAATCAATGGCAAAGAACGTTCGGACTTTCGAGCTTTCAAATGTGGGTGTTCAATTGATTTCCATATTCAGTTTCTCAAACCAGGTCAGAGCTTCCTAAAAAGTAGAGGTCAGCTGTAATATAGACACGTGGACTGAGTTGTGGAACTGAGATTTGCATGCAAAGTCTGCCCATAGCACTGTTCCTCTTCTCATGCTTGCAGCTGGGCAGAAAAAAGTCCACAAACCTGCATCATACACCTACTCATCTTTAGTATGCACATATAAACGTATAGATGTATTTTCATTTCACAGAAAACACAGAAAACAAAGGATCATAAATTCATATGCTTACATTCTTTTTTTCTAAGATAGCTGACAGAGCCCTAAGAGAATACATCTGTATCTTCTAATGATTTTTGGGTGGTGTGGTAGTTTATACAAAGGTGAAAATGCTGGGGAAAAATAAATAAAGTTCAGCTTCCTCAGAACAAAAGATAGATGTCAGCTCCAATTCTTGTTTATTTACCAAATTTCTCTTAAAATGATTATGGATGACTTTTTCAAATGTGCTTCTCTCCATTTCTAAGCTTTTATAGCAGTATCTAAGTTTAAAGGGATCAGATTCAAAGTACATGTTTTATTTTCTAAAAGTGTCTAACTGATGCATCTAAGAAAGGGTGTTTTCATTACCCTGATGCCGTGTATCACATACCTTCACACATATGGCAAACCAAACAGTCTTACCTTAAAAATATAGCTCATCTATACTCTGAAAATGGTCAATTAATTCTTCCCATTGTCTCTATATTCAAGTTGCCAACACAGATGTCAATTAGTAAAATATATTGTTTTCCCTTTTTTTTTTTTTTAATGTCAATCTTTTTTCCTCATTAAACCTTAGGGAACAGTGGGGATGAAGTCCTTCCTGGGTCATACTTTTGAAAAATATCCTTTTAGCTGACCTCCTTTTAGTCCAAGCTCCATGTCATCTGAAATTTCCTTTCAGAAAATGATTGAGACCAAAAATGTATGTACAGAATTTGGTATGGTCTCTTTAATACAGTGAAAAGTGGCAAAAATAACCTCTTTGCCCTGGAAAAAAAGTGCTTTGTATCCGCATTCTATAATACAATCAGACACCTTTTGCAATATCATTGAACTGAGAATTCATTCGGTTTAAATAGTGGTTGTCCCCTTTGTTTTCTTCCCTGCTAGTCCCCAGAGAAGTCTCTGATCTGCTTGGATTTTGTATTTGTACCCTTCATCACAGTATCTAATTTAATTCTGTCCTGTGTTCCCTATAGACCTGCTCCTCAAGCCTCTCTGGTGCTTCCACAAGGCTCTTTTTGCCGGCACACATCTCACACTAAACCCACTGGTCCAAATGTACCAAATATTCCGAGTTTGCCCTACATCCTGTGGTTGCATTCTCGAGGCACCAGTGAAATTCAGCCCCTCTTCTGGTAAGCAATAGGTATTTAATCACTCAAAGAAACATTATAATGCAGGAGAGGAAATGATGAGAAATACCACCTTGAAATGAGATGGAAGCCTATACAGTCAGCAAGGTATATGCACTAGGTAAGTCATTGGGTTGGACCAGGACTTCATGATGTAAAAACTGTTGCAATTGGTTAGGACCTGAGATTGAAATTGCCAATGAAAGCAACTGAGAAAACTGGCAAACTGTTTCAGTGCAGATTTGGAGAACTGGTCTTGCTTCTGCACAGTGTTTTAAGTGCAATGGCAGGAAGACTACCTAAAAATAGGCCTTACACAGCCACACACAGGAAGACCACAAAAGATTCCTATCGGAGGACACAGGAAATCCCTATCCATAGGGTACACACATAAAACTTACATTATCAATCAAGTCTATGGGTCAATTCAATTCAATTGCTTCTGAGTGGAGGAACTCAAGCCCACAAGCATAAAGCCTTGAAGTAAAACCTACAAATAAAAGTTACAGCAGCAAAATAGGCAACAGCTCTGCTGTGCCTCCAATAAGCATACAACTTTTTTTTTCTTTTTTTTTTAAAAAAAAACAACAGTGCAGTTCTGAGTTTTTGCTATGAGCAAAAAGCAATTTTCCACCACTTGGACAAAGCAGGAGAAAAATCAAAATGGATAAATTTGACTTTCTGCACTAGTGGGCTCAAATCAATTCTTACCTCCCCCATCAACAATTTTTATAGGTGTTTGAAGGAGGATGGGGAATGGAAGCCATGAAACCAATAAGAGGGAGGAAATGGTTACCAGAACTTGCAGACTATAAGTAGAACTTGCTTAGTAGTTTATTTTCCGGTTGATAAATTTAGCTTCCAGTTAATAAATTACAACAAACAAACAAACAAACAAAAGCCCTCCTTGTTGAAGGAAAGAGAGGTGGGGTTTTGCTGCCTGAGCTCTCTGCAAGTGAATTAGACCAAGCAGTCATCAAACTCATCAGAACGATACACAGCCCAGGCCTATCTCTAGCGAATGGGCCAGAGAAGCACTAACACCCCACAGCGATCTCAGCTTTCTCCGGAATGCAACACTGCCTGACACTAGATTTTAGCAGAAGGCAGTCCTGCAATGAACATTTACAAGGGAAACTAATTTTGATTGATTAAAATAAATAAATAAATAAAAAAGTCCCTTCCTCACAAGCCATAACACTGTCTTTTCTGCATGGCTACACATCCTATCATCTACCTGTCTCTGATTCTCTCCTCCCATCCCCACCACCCAAAAGAAAAGGAAGGAATTTTTTCTTTTGTATTACTACTTGTCATGGTAGCAGAATTAGAATCCCTTGCTTTAAGTGCTGGACAAACAAGTATTTCCCCAAAGTCTCTCAGGAGAACTAGTCCACAAAAAGTTATTACAGGAGGAAAATTACACCAGCCACTGGACTTCAGGCTTTAACTATGTCTGACTCCTTGCTTTTATGAGCGGCCTCTCAAACTAAGCAAAAGGATTTCAGTGTCCTATGTGAAATGCTCTGTCCCCCAAACACCTGGAGAACATGTATTGCAGTCAGGCAGAATAAAGCATAGATGAGCAATGGAATAAAAGAATGAAATGTCTGAAGAAGTGCAAAGTTCTTAGCCACACCAAAGTTTCTCTGAAAGCTGGGCATGTGGAGAAGACATAAGGAGCCAGGTAGTGTGCCTGCTCTTTCTGCAATTTAGTGAACTTAAAGGGCAGGGCTAATTTAGATCATTAGAGTATGAGTCCTCATAGGGTTTGATGCCTTCAGGAAGCCGCCTGTGTGGAGTATTGTCCTGCCTGAAGAGCCAGGTAGGAAAGGTTAAAAGTGAGATAAAAACTCTGTTGCCTGATGTGGTGGCTGGCCTCGATCCCTCCCTCAGCCACACACCAACAGGAATTATTCCATCTATAAGAGGACCAATTCTCTGCCCCAAGCCTTTCTGTCCAAGTGGACAAAAGTGTCAGCAGATTGCATCTGCAAGAGGAGGAAAAGAGAAAGAAAAGGAAGCGGGGGAGGAAGGGAGGAGAAAAGGGAGGCTGGGACAGCAGCAACTACTATTATTCTTCTTGTGGTTCTGCACTGGCAGAGCAGCTGACGTGTCTGCACCCTACCACAGCTGAACCAGAGTCACACCTACAGCTGCTTTGATGCTGACGGATTATTGCCTGTTGGCACTGGTTAGATCGGTGCCTCCCTTGTGTTGATTAAGATCACTAAGATACTAATTTAGGCAAAGATGAGCCCTTCTCTCCTGTACTTGCAGCTCCGTACTAACACCTGTTGAGTCTTGCCATCTTTACGAACAGGGACTCTGCAGGGCAGAGATTAACTTAACAGTGTCTAGCACAGTGCAGCCTTTATCCCTGGCCATTATCACCACTAAGTATCAGAAAAGTAGATTATACTACTTTTCCAAACAGACTTACTATCTTTTGCCTGAGGCAAAAGGGAGGCTGGTCTCCCTGCTCAACCACAACAGGAGACCTCAGTGATTTTCAGTTTAACATCCTACAGCCTAAAGAAAGCTCTTGCAAGCAACGTTGATCCCCCTGCACTCAGAAAGGGCTTTCAGAAAACTATCATCTCATTCAAAGGACAGAGTGAAGTCAGTTGTACGTCATGATATTAAGGAGGCAGCACGTATATTCTTTCTGTCCCCCTCAAGCAAACTACTGCCTGTTTTCAGAGCAGTCAGCAGCTGGAAATGGCTTATTTTCTAAAAACTGACATAGTCCTGGGCTGATCTGAGAGAAGATGTTTTCTCCAGGAAAAATAAAAAATAACACATGGCAACAGCTTTTCTATGCAAACTGTGTAAGACTGACAGCTCTTTCCACTCCAAGAGATTTCTCTCAAGGATCTTCCAGTCAATCTAGATTAAAATCAACTTGACTGTTCATAATGCAAGACGTCAAACAGGACATACTGTCCAGCTGCATGCAAGTCCACTGTTTATTTCACCAGACCCCTTCCAAACAGGGCACAGACCATCCTTGTAGCACACAGGACGTATGGGCGTTCCCTTAATACAACCCTCAACAAGAAGTCCTCTTACAGAAAGCAGAAGGGGGAATTCCCTGTATTCAGATGCAATCTGCTTCAATCATCTTGCTGTAAAGCTGTTTCAGTACTGCCAAAACCCACACACTCAAGTCAGACTGCTGGAGTTTTAAGTCATGACTTTGGCATTCTTATTTTCCTTTTAGCTTTTGAATGCTGGGGAATGGCAGAAATCTTTGCCGCTGGTTCCCCTGCGGAATGTAATATCAGTTTCTGACAGAAGATGAAAGAGACTCCCAGATTATAACAACAGTTTGGAGACCTGAGGCTTCATGCAAACCACCAGAAAAATCTTAAGACCTGACAATATGGCTTCACACGGCTAAATGGTGCTTACCAATGCCTACATTAGCCTTCAGCAGAGGTACTGGTAACTTCCACAAGGACACATTCATGAAGAGTGCAAAGGCCTTACACTCTGTGCCCAAGACAGCCTTTTTTGGGTGGCTTTTTGTTTTTGTTTTTAAGTCATTTCAGAAACAGGGGAGAGAAACAAATGGAAGATATCTCAAGTTTTACTGCTGTAAGAACTGAGGTTAGTGCATCTTTTTCAGATAGTTTCTTCTGTATTACACCATCATTACTAAGTTGCCTTAGTTCTTAACACAATTCCAAACACCTTCTTTATTCACACATGGAAGTGTGAAGATACTGACAGAATTTTTCTCAGAATTGGGAAAAGAAAACAAGGAGTGTGGCTTACAGGGTTCATAGATCCACTGGCATAAAGGAATTCCAGGGAACCATGCTATGGCAAAAGCAGGGACACAGAGCCCCTCACATAATGAAAATGATGGGGTGAACAGTCTCCCAAATAAAGAGGGATAAGCAAGGGCCACTAGTGAGAGTTTCAGACATGTACCCTGGACAAGGGTTAAAATACCGTCCCTCTTTGGTGCTACCACCATGACAGCTCGAGGTGCCAAGTTGATTGACCCTAAAACTGTTGAGGGTGGTACATGGAGATCTTGTGGGTAAAAATGGAGAGAAAAGTTATAGGATATGTGAGTGACAGATAATTTCACCCTCTGGTTGAGAAGAGAACAGAGATTGGTGTTTTTCAAAATTGCCTCCCTCCTCTCTAACAGCTTCCCTTTCATCTATTAGATAAAGACTGTTTTTCATATATATCCTCTCAGCATATCAATGACATACACATTAGTATTAGCTGGGCTTGAGAAGCACAAAATCATAGAATCATTTTGGTTGGAAGAGACCTTTCAGGTCATCAAGTCCAACTGTTAACTAGCACTGCCAAATTACCACTAAACCATGTCCCTCACCACTACATCTAGACGTCTTTTAAATACCTCCAGGGATGGTGACTCAGCCACTTCCCGGGACAGCCTGTTCCAATGTTTGATAACCCTTTCAGTGAAGAAATGCTTCCTAATATCCAGTCTAAACCTCCCCTGGTGCGACTTGAGGCCATTTCCTCTTGTCCTATTGCTTGTTACTTGGGAGAAGAGACCAACCCCCACCTCCCTACAATCTCCTTTCAGGTAGATGGAGAGAGCGATAAGGTCTCCCCTCAGCCTCCTGTTCTCCAGACTAAACAACCCCAGTTCCCTCAGCTGCTCCTCAGAAGACTTGTGCTCCAGACCCCTCACCAGCTTCGTTGCCCTTCTCTGGACACGCTCCAGCACCTCAATGTCCCTCCTCTAGTAAGGGGCCCAAAACTGAACATAGTATTTGAGGTGCAGCCTCACCAGTGCCGAGTACAGAGGGATGATCACTTCCCTAGTCCTGCTGGCCACGCTGTTGCTGATACAAGCCAGGATGCTGTTGGCCTTCTGGGCCACCTGGGCCCACTGCTGGCTCATATTCAGCCAACTGTTGACCAACACCCCCAGGTCCTTTTCTGCCAGGCAGCTTTTCAGCCACTCTTCCCCAAGCCTGTAGTGCTGCATGGGGTTGGTGTGACCCAAGTGCAGGACCCAGCACTTGACCTTGTTCAACCTCATACCATTGGCTTTATCCCATCAATCCAGCCTGTGCAGATCCGTCTGTAGAGCCATCCCTACCCTCAAGCAGGTCAACACCCTGCCTAACGTGGTGTCATCTGCAAACTTACTGAGGGTGCACTCAATCCCCTCATCCAGGTCATTGATAAAGACATTAAACAGAACCAGCGCCAATACCAAGCCCTGGGGAACACCACTTGTGACCGGCTGCCAACTGGATTTAACTCCATTCACCACCACTCTTTGGGCCCAGCCATCCAGCCAGTTTTTAACCCAGCGAAGCGTATGCCTGTCCTAGCCATGAGCAGCCACGTACTCCAGAAGAATGCTGAGGGAAATGGTGTCAAAGGCTTTACTAAAGTCTAGATAGACAATATCCACAGCCTTTCCCTCATCCACTAAGTGGGTCACCTTGTCATAGAAGGAGATCAGGTTAGTCAAGCGGGACCTGCCTTTCATAAACCCATGCTGACTGGGCCTGATCACCTGGTTGTCCTGTATGTGCTGCGTGGTGGCACTCAAGATGATCTGCTCCATAACCTTTCCCGGCACTGAGGTCAGACTGACAGGCCTGCAGTTCCTCAGATCCTCCTTCTGGCCCTTCTTGTGGGTGGGCATCACATTTGCTAACCTCCAGTCAACTGGGACCTCCCTGGTTACCCAGGACTGCTGATAAATGACGGAAAGTGGCTTGGTGAGCACATCTACCAGCTCCCTCAGTACCCTTGGGTGGATCCCATCCGGCCCCATAGACTTGTGTGCATCTAAGTGGTGTAGTAGCTCACTAACCATTTCCTCTTGGATTATGGGAGGTTCATTCTGCTCCCCATCCCTGTCATCCAGCTCAGGGGGCTGGGTACCTAGAGAACAACTGGTCTTACTATTAAAGACTGAGGCAAAGAAGGCATTAAGTACCTCAGCCTTTTTCTCAGCCTTTGTCACTATGTTTCACCCCGCATCCAATAAAGGATGGAGGTTCTCCTTAGCCCTCCTTTTGTTGCTAACGTATTTATAGAAACATTTTAAACTGTCTTTTACAGCAGTAGCCAGATTAAGTTCTAGTTGGGCTTTGGCCCTTCTAATTTTCTCCCTGGACACCCTCACGAAACCTTTGTCATTTTCCTGAGTGGCCTCCCTTTCTTCCCTAGGTCATAAACTTTCCTTTTCTTCCCGAGTTCCAGCCAAGGTTCTCAGTTTAGCTGGTTGGTCTTCTTCCCTGCTGTCTCGTCTTTTGGCACATGGGGATGGCCAGCTCCTGCACCTTAAAGATTTCCATCTTGAAGAATGTCTAGCCTTCCTGGGCTCCTTTGCCCTTCAGGGCTGCCTCCCAAGGGACTCTGTCAACCAGTCTCCAGCATTTTGGTACGTACATTCATACAACTGGAAGGGCTTCCATTCCAACCTGGTTTGTCCTAGAGCAGCCTGTTGGCTGCTCTAGCACACACACATTGCTCATGCTGCTTTTTCAGCCATGATTTGCCTACAGCGTGCTGTATGACATTGGACAGCCTCTCTTTCAGGAGTGATCTCTGCAGAGATTTACTAGGCTCAAGCCCACATTGCACAATCTATATAGGATGGAGAAGACAGCACAAAGCTATGAATCTGGGTTTGACTACATAAACTGCAGTAAAACTTGCAGCTGTTAATAATTTAACTTTTTTGATGAGGTCATGAAATTCTGAATACATAAATACTTATTATAATAAAGGGTGATCAGAGAGATATAAATAATTGGAACTGTTTGAAAATAGGTTGCCTCGGTCTCTAATTCCAATACTAATGTAGAGATTTTAAAGAGGAAATCCAGTTCACCTTGGAGAAGCTCCCGAGACTTTCTGTAGCTGTTCTTTGTTCTCAATTTCAGCTCAGAGTTCCCCATATCACTTCTTGACAGCCCTTGAAGTGACTTGTAAATCCTACTGCAAATACAAGTGTACTATAGTTCCAATTCCTATAAAGACTCCCCAAATTTCCGTATCCTAAAACAAGTTATATCCATTACCTGGCTCTCTTCCCGTAATATTGTCCATCTTTAAATTCTTCATGGCAAGAATTCCCTCTCATCTAGGTCATTTATAGAAAGACAACCACTAGGGAAGCAACTATGTAGTCTGTTGGCAAAGCCACAGATGAGTGGAATAGTTTCACCACAGACAGTGTGGTGCAGTATGAAGCAAGTACCAGATGGGAATTCAGGACACCTGGGCTCGGTTCTCTGTTCTGCTGTTGATTCGCTAAGATCCTGGGGCATGCAATTCCTTATCTATGTGCTCCTGCTTTCCTCCATTTCTAAGGCTTCTCTATTTATTCATATTCACATTTCTACAGCACTTTCAGAGCTGTAGAGGTACAAAATACTATTATTCTAGAAACCACGGGGCGGGAAAAAAATCAGGCCCTACTGACACTTTACTGAGTGTCAAAAAAGGAGTCAAAACTCCTTTGAGTCTCAAGAAAAAAGATTGTATCCTTTTGACTCAAATTTACTTCTGCAGTCTTCATGACAGTAAAGCTAAGTATTCAGTGTGTGCCTCAGTTTTTTGGCAGACCAGGGCCTTTGTTTATAAAGACTGGTCAGTAAAAACGTATAGACAGATGTATGTATAAAATTAGGCTACTCTTTTTCTGTGCTAGAAGGATATCTTGACCTGGAGAGGTGGGGTTTTTTTTCCCCCTGAACAGTTATTGCACTTATTTCACCAAATTACAGCATAGCCTATTTCTCTTTCTGCTGAACTTCTTGCTTGTTATGAAAACGCATGCAATGTGTAAGAAAGTCTCAGCTCACAGTCTGGGTAACTGAAATAGGAAGGGAAGAAAGGTGAAGGAAAGCAATAACCTCCCTTCAGTAATGATTAACTCCCCATTGGTCCTCTCCCTAGGCATGATCAGAGTGAAACTTCCTGCTTCATTCAAGATATTAAAATACAGGATCTGCAATTACTTAACTGAATTCAATATGGATACAAGATGACTTTGTTTCCCCCAGGAAATGCATTTTTTCCATTTTATTTACTTTAAACAGGAAAAAACTTAGAAGAGGACATCATGATTAATCACGTAGACTGTTTACAAATCCTTTGAGTTGTTGTGTTGTATATTCACTAAGTAAGTCCTGGGATCCAGTCCAGTTATTTTGTGGCTCTCTGAATTGCTTAGCAATTGCTTCTCAGTCACTGCCTTACTGCTATACTGTGGAGAAGATCAAGCGGAGAGTGGAAGGCGCACAGCAGCATCAGCATGCTTTCTCCTCGAGGGGAGCATGGGCATATGCTCATTCGTCTGATGGATAGCAGCACATAGGAAACAGCTGACAAAGATGATCTCTGTATATTACTGACAGTTCTGATACCTGCCTACAGTCCCATTTAAAATGCATCACAGCTGATGTAGTTCCAAACCCATGAAAGTCAGTGAGGATGTATGGCTGTCCACAAAGTTGAATTAGGCTGAGAAGGTGACAATATCTTTTGGAATACTAGAAAACACCACACATGAACAAAGAAAAAGGCTCTCATTTTTAGTTATTGCCTTCATCCTAACATTCCTAGTGATAGAGGCATTAATTTAATTTACAAGCAAGATCAGCCCTAGAATTGATGGAATAGGCTGCAGCCCAGGTTCATAAATTGTTGTGGGCTGAGGTGCAGTCACGCTTGCATGGCCTTCACTTGTATAAAACAACAAACTTCTGGCTTCTGTCCCAGCAAGAACAGTTTGTGTGTGAGGCAATGGAAATTGTTGGGGCAAAGAGCTTTTCTCCTTCCAGCACCACTTAATATCTTCACCCATACCACCCTCAAGGCAAGAGCAGCAAGCCTTCCTCTCTGTTCCAGCTTTTCTATTTCTCCCTTGCTGTTCCCTTCTATTGCAAAAGGACCTTTATCTTTGTGGCAGTAAAATTAAATGTTGGCTATATAGCTGAAAGCTTTAAACCATCTGTTAATACCTTTGAGAATTATAGAAAATTATGGTATTCTGCTTTCAATGTTGTTAAAAGAAGAACATGCCGCAGAGGTGGAACAAGGTCACTTAGCAACTTCATGAGCCAGGGAAAAATTCTAACACTTTGGAGACCAAAACATGTAACATTACAAAAGGAATCAAGCAAATGAAGAATATGCTGATAGATTATCTCTTTCACATCAAAAAGAGTACAAGCCTCCAAATGCTTTTTTGCTGGAGTACAGTACAGACTATATTGCTATTTTGCTTCTACAGTGAAAAGACCATGAGAAAGCTAAAGATTTGACTTCCTGAAACTAGCCAAAGAATTTCTGGGGAGTGAGATGAAGAACATTCAATCCATCCAGAGTTCACTGAAGAAGAATGATCTTCCTTAAAGTAGGGAGCTGAGACTTTCTACTTACTGAGCCAAAAGATGGAGTGGTAACTCTGATTCAATCACGTATTCGTCAATGCAAAATCTAAAGCCTGCAAAATTCTGCAGTATTTTTCAGCAACTATAAGGTGAGCTGGTCAGTTAATATTCATCAAGATACCAGCAACATGCAGACACATCACAGGTCTGTGTTATCCTTCACTCTGTGCAATCACATCACTTAGATGATCTAGTATGTATATAAACGAAGAACCAACATGTCAGAGGAGGAATTAAAACAGGGAGTGCTCTTATTTTCTATTACGTTTGATCTGATACTTTACTTTTATTCTGTCCATCTGGACACAATGAAGAAAACTGAGCAAAAATCTGAGCTTTAATGATAGAAGAAAAGTTGGTGATGCTGGATGAAATGTAGCAGATTTGTCTCAGTCCATTAAAAAGGTCCTCTTGCTCTTTACAAGCTATTAAAATGCTGTATTTTGCCACCAGGAGTGAGTCAAAGCAGTAAACTACTTCACCAGTACTTAGCACATGCATCATTCATTAGAAATCTAACAGCAAAAACTGCCACCATTTCATAGAAAAGAATAGTGCCTTAAGAAACCTTAAAAAGCAAGAATCCATTCTGCTAGTATCTGCCAACCATCACATCTTAGGCAATTCAATACATACACTTATACAGGACCAAGTCTCATGAACATAAACCACCCCCTTCCCCAAAAAGCACACATGGATATCTATGATGGAAATAAGCCAGTGCACCAGAGAGCCTTCTCCTGTCACCTTTCAAAACTAACTATTGCAACTCTGTTGAAATTAAATCACTGTATTCATATAGAATAGTATGCTCATTTCTATTTTGCCTTGTAAAAGATAGTGCACTCGAATTTTGGCTTCATTCCAAATTCAAAGCCTCTCTTGAAATGGAACCTCCACCCTTCACTCATTTCTAATAGCGAGCACCATAGAACAACACTTTCACATTGCAGTTTTGGTTTTCCTGTGGCTGCCGTCTTTATGCTACTTAGTGCCTGTAGTCCTTTTCTTCTCCGACTACTGAAGGTTTTAAACCACATGTTTAAATAGTTGCTGAAATAAGGACAGGGAGAATAAGTAATTATGATTCTCTTCCCTCCCATTTTGCCACTGTGATATTAACATGTAATTAGGAGTCTAATTTTTAGTTAGGTGTTTAAAAAACCCTGAAGCAAAGAGTTTTAAATTATTAATGAGCCATTTTTTAAAAGGCAAACTGAAATAAGTGTACTCTCTTCTTCACATATTTAATGATCATAATGGTTTAACACATTATTCTTCAATTACTAAGGACAGGTTTGCAGAGAAAGGCAGTATTTCCTCTAATTAGAGGTACTAAATTTCCCTCACAGCCATGATGGTCTACAGCTACGAAAACTACCTTCACTAAGTGTCAGCTTAAACTGCACAGGGGAGGACATTTTTCAAATGCAGGAAGACATCGGCCTGCCTGTACACGTGCTTTTTCATTGTTGGTGCCAGAGATGCTTCTTGTTAGAAAGATCTTGTTATCAAATACTTACTTGTTAAGGCACTTACTAATCAAAAATGTGATTAGAGACACAGGTCTACCACAGAAGACATTCATACAGCCGTAGGAGGCTGTTGCTTGTCTGATATCCTGTAACCAGTTTGGTGGCTAGCTCCTCTTTAGACTCCAGTGGCAACAGGAAACTTCATCATCAAGAGAGGGACAACAAAGTCCGATGATGCCCACTCAGCAGGACTGGGACCACTTAGGACAGTGATCCATGAAGCGCAAAATATTTCAGCCTGTGAGCACAACACAGGGTTGTGGGGCTGCAGTAGTGCATATGCTCAGAAGGTTTGCTATTTCTTAAAGCACGTGACCCTTCTTTTCTCTCAATCCCTCCAAACCTATGCAAGTCTTCTTGCAAAGACCCACCAGCTTGGGTGAGGTTAGTGGAACCTCACCTCTTCATAAGAGCACCACTTGCAGATACACAGCAGATACCAGTTTTCGTTAACAGGGGCTACAGGCCATTTAACAAAATGCAGTATAGCCCCCTTTTAATTTATTTTCCATATGTGTTGAGGCTGAGACTGGTACACAGCTGAATCCACACATAAAGCTTGTTCTGCACCCTGAGGCCATACTCAAAAATACCTAGAAGATAAAACAGAAAGTCTCTGTTTTTCCAGCATCTCTTCAGATTTGTATTTAGACAACATCTAGGGTACCAAAATTTTGACTGTAGCAAAATATCAGCTTTCAGTTAAAAAGTGAGATGTTAGCAGCAAGAAAAGGAAAACTTTGAAGCCTGCCTGTGGCTGAACTGATGCAACAGTCTCAGCATGTATGGGGTATAGGCAGGTGTATGCCGCTGATTACAAACCAGAGCGGTGTTAACCTTGGAAATGGAAGAATGAATAAAGCACAGTGTACAAATCCCAACTGGTTGGAGGCAACCAGCCTGGGTCCAGATATCGGCAGTCACATGGCACCAACCCCAGTTTAACAGACGAAACTTGCAATGCTGCTTTCAGACTCTAACTTGTAACTATATGGCTCAGTACTGGGTGGATTTCCTAGATCAGATGTCCTCTTTCTTGGAGAATATGCTATGCCTCCTTTTACAGCATCTGCGTGACTTCTGGCAGTCCTCATACAATGCCTTGGCCCCTGTCTGCGAGGTGATTATTTCCATATCCACATCTCTGAGGCCCCTGACAATACATTCCTGAGAGTTTCTCTGAGCATAGCAGTAAGAAAAATACAAAACAGCATCTATTCCTATCTGCAACAATTACTGAAACTTACTGAAGAATAGCTATTAACATGAAGACCCCTGCTAAGATAAGAGGAGGATCCCTCTGTAAAACAGCTAT
Source organism: Burhinus oedicnemus (assembly GCA_008921705.1). Taxonomy (NCBI): domain Eukaryota; kingdom Metazoa; phylum Chordata; class Aves; order Charadriiformes; family Burhinidae; genus Burhinus; species Burhinus oedicnemus. Next base: position 2,164,051 of record VFFE01007631.1, on the reverse strand, counting down.
TCCAAGTTCAGAGCAGATCTATGCCATCGAAGCAGGGTCATGAACATTTTTATCATGAGCAGCCTATGGGACCAGATGAACATAAATCAGCCTAGTCTTTTTACCATCTGGGATGCAGCATGTATAATTGCAGATATTAGGGGATTTTCCAATTTTATTGTCATTCTTGCAGACAGCAGCATGCTTCTTCAAGTGATCCCTTCACTTTCAGTGCCCTATAAACCAAAAGATCCTTGCTAACAATCTTACAGCTGCTTGCACTCTTAGAAGAAACAAACCAAAGTAAACTTTTGCACTTACGCAAACTTAAGAACTAATTGTTAAGGTAGTATGTTATGCCACAAAATTTATGAGGAAACCACACATTGGAGTTCCCAAAGCAATATAAAAAATGATTTCAAAAGGTTTATTAGCCCGTATATGTACTTCATTATGGGAAGTGATTTTGAAACTATCTTTGGAATACTCACCACAAGGTTCCATAGGGGCCTATCCTAAGTACAGGACTATTTGATGCTTTCCTGGCTGATGAAAAAGACAGTAAGATTATTAATTTTGCAGGTACATTAAGCTGGGAGTGATTGCCAGTATGCTGGAGGACACAAATAGAATTCAAAAGGATCCTGCAAAAAGCAAAAGAGAGGTCTGAAAAAAGGAGGATGCAATTCAACTAGTAAACTGCAAGTTAGCATGCTGAGGCAAAGAAAATCAACTACAAAAATGCAGAGTGAGAATAAATGGTTAAAAAGGGCACTGACAAGTTGGAGCAAAAGGATCTCAAGCTCCAGATGGCTCCGAACTCTTACCACCCCTTCCCATAATGACATAAACTGGCAGAAACAAACTAAACCTCAAAGCAAGAGATGCAGGGTAGATCAGTAGTCATCCCTACCTGCTCAATTACAATTTAAAGCATTAGGTTGTCAACATGATCAGGTACGTGAAATCCCCTAAGTTACAGCCCTCGGCTGTGAAACATTCAGAGATTAAAATATGGTTGTTCTTGGTTTATTCAGGAACACAGTGCAAAGTGTGCCTCTTTCAAAAACCTTCTCCTAGTGATCAAGGCTTCAAAGAGCAATTCATCTCTAATCCCCACAGATATGCCATAAGGAAAGAGAAAGTTCTAGGCTAAGTAGCAGGATGAAATGATGGCCAGCACAGATGAATTCTCTTTCGGATCTGGACCTACTAAGATAGCTAGGCATGCGATAAAAAGATGAGGTACTACTTATGGACAGCGCTTTTTTCTTTTTTTTCTCTTCCAATGGTGTTTAAAATAAAACTAAAATGCTAGCATTTTTGCTTCTTCCCTTTATGTATTGAAGAAATGTACCATAAGTAAAGCAACCTGACTTGCATACTGATTTATTCTGTATGGTGACACAATTCCAGCAAAGAACTGGATTCCTAGTAAACAGGAATTAAGGATGGAGTGATGATCTATTCATCTCATTGTGTGGGTGTTTGAGATCAGCACCAGATGTCATCTCTCTTCCCTGCTCCCATACCTCAGCACCACATAACATGCTAAGGACTAACTTAACTCCTCCTCTCTCCCTGCTTGCTCGTGGAAAAGCAGCTCGTTCCACAAGCACATCCTAAATCTTGTTCTTGGAAAGATGAGCTGGTAAAATATTAAGCATTAATCAGTAGACATTTTAATTCTCTCTCTCGCTCTCCTTTTATTTACAGCTACCATGGATTTATAAGGAGACTCTAAGGTATATTGCCGCATCCCTGCAGCAGTGCACAATCTGGCTCATGTAATGAAGAATGGCTAGGATGCCTGGGATGTCCTCCCCACCCAGCTCAGGTCCAGACCCATCCTCCTCCCCCATTATTACTGCAGGGGTATCCTGCTGTCTTTACTTTCAATTCATGCTATTGTAAAACCTCTTCAGCAACACTATTTTTGCTTCATTTTCCCCTTAAGCAAATGCCAGGAAATAGAGTCACTAATTTTTCAGAAGTCTGGATTTCAAAATCAGACTCGTCACCTCCTCACAAAGAATTATTTTTCCTGTAATCAGTGCCAAGCAATTCCTGGGCACATTAGTAAAGAAGCTTATTGGGATTCATATGTGAAAGTAATGCAATGTTTAATAATTTAGTTAGAGAACACTGTCATCTCTGTAAATGTTTCCTGAAGTCCTTGATTATTAACATTTATGTTGTTACAATTAATGATGAACATTCTTGAGGGTTTTGCCGACATAAACATGACCTGTTTAAGCAAATTGCTCCCCAAAAGCACAGATTTCAGCGGGGTTTTTTGTCCTACAGATGTTTTATCTTGGCACTGGTCAGCCACTCACCATTTTCTGCCAGCTTCAGTGATCCAGAGCGTCTGCTCTCATTTTGTGGCACAGGCACAAATGTATAATACTGTAAATTCACTGGGAATCACAAAACTGTGTTACCAGCTTTGAAAGGCTAGACAGAGAAGTCAAAATAATCTCTTGTACCATCAGTTGAAGGTATTCCACTATCTTGGGAAGTTGCTTTGGGCTTACACCACCTCAGCTGAACAAAATTTTTTTTCTAGGCAACAGCTGCTGCTGCATTTCCTTGAATGAAGAGCACACCCACCTAAATAAAGTCAGCAAAATCATACAAGGAAAGGTGAGCAAATGCTTAAATCTTTTCAGGACTGCAGCAGCTATACATGCTCATCCAAGCTCATGTTCCTGGCTATCTAGGGACAAGAAGTATAACCTATATAGGTACACCTGTGGGCAAAAGAAACTGAGGCTTATTATCGTGGTTACTAAAGTTCATCATTCTTCTACAAACTATGACTCATGCTTTAAGCCGAATTTTATTACAGACATTAGTCTAGTCAAATAGTAAAAAGTATGATGCAAGCCAGCTATTTGACTTTTACCGATTTTAATATTACAAGGTAGGGAGGGAGAAGGTGGTTTCTCAGAACACTGGTGCTTAATGACATTGTAGGCATCACTAGAAATTCTTTAATAAGGATCCCAGCCCTTCCCCGCTTTCAAGACCCTAGCACAATTTTAACAGAGGAAGCATCAGGCACAACATTTGGACCCATAAGAGCATCTAAAACATCACTGTGATATTGAAAGAAATTGGACGGCAAATCTATCTGTTGGAAAATGGACATTATCATTATTCCACATGTAAAGAAACACAAACATCAGTTAGATCTTCCGCTCTCAAAAAATGATAAAATTTACCTCTAATGAGATAAATTCTGGCAGTTTACACCCACCAAGAAACTGGCATCTAAAGTAAATTCATAGCAATACAACTCTTAGTGACCCAAAGGTGGGATTGAGGTCATTAAAAGGCCTATATGCTTTCTAAATATTAGGCTAGCAAGTCAACAGTCCTTTTTTTCTATTTTATAACAAACAAAAAACCAAACAAAATGCAGCTCCATTGGTAAAAACAACAAAAGTGCAGCTATAAATATAAACTAGAATAGTTAAAGAAATGAAACCATCTTTTTCAAGCTCTCCCCTAGTTGGTCAGCTCACAGACTTGGCATCCAAACCCCTGTCAACTATCAAGGCCAGACTGTGTTCTGAAGAAAGCCGCAGAGTTGTTAACTAAAATGAAACTACGGATGGGTTTAACAGGTAAGCTCTAGCAAATCATGCTGTTGCAGTTTATAACCTTATTTTACCCAGCAGTCCACCCATCCTTAGAGGACCAATAGGAAGGAATACATGCATGCATCTCAATGATTACATTTCATGCTTTGGCATCTTATGCTGAACTCCTCGTTGGTGTGTTTAAGTCATCAGAGTTGCGCACAAGGACATTGTGCTAAATATATGGTGGGGATGACAGCCCGTAGCAGAGGGGTGGTGTAAGCACCTGAAGCTAAAGCCTCACAGTGACCTCTGCCAGAGCCCTGCATCAAAGCTCTAAGGCAACTTCAGCCACAGTAACAGCTCACAATTTTGAGGTCTGCTCAGCGGCCCACTCCAGTCTTTCCTGAAATCCATACAAAATCTCACTGGCTTGAAGTGAAACAGGAGCAAGCCACCAGCCTCTGATATTATCATCACAGGAGTGGTTCATAGCTATAGAAAGTAAATGTGATTTTGCCTCGCTGCTGATCTATCCTCTTCTTGTTTGTGCTGCTGCCACGCTGCATGCTTAGCGCGAACAAGTCGTTATTAGAAACTTCCACACAAACTTAACTAATTAAATAAGAAACTAGTCACCCCAGACTTCAGCTGTGTCTCAGTTATTACCACACTCTCCAATAGAAATAATTGGGTATTATTGATCAGAAAATAACAAATTAGTACTATTACTGCACAGGATATTCCTTCAAATGGTAAGTATTGCTTTAAGATTTTATCGCTCACAGCTAAAAACAGCAGTTTAACTGCTATAGTAACCAAATTTCCCAAGAAAGCTCTTAAAGGTAATGCTTTTCTGAGTATTTAAATACATGGTTTCCATTGCAGCTCAATACATCAGGCTATAAGAATTCTGTACTTCAACACTGTTTGGGACTCAGCTTGTCAGAAACCAATTTGGAATTGTATACACCACAGTAACACTGTACGCCCATAACCGTGTCATTTTAACTCCATCAGTCATTACGCTTGTTCAGCGACGTGCACTTCCTAAGTGGCTACTGCAGAGCTTGGAGCTCGGATCCAAGTAACTGTGATACAGCTTAATAATGCAATGTGTATCCTGCTGCTTATGCACTCAGCTTGATGTTCAAAATACAAACAATGTGTAGAGGAGAAATGGGCACAGCAGCTTAGGTAAAACACAGAAGTAACTCTAGGTTTTGTGTTTGGCCTTAGATAGCAACCAAACCTTGGAGGTTCAAGCACATTTTGTTCATCATTTCTGTCCCAGCATTCACGGCTTACTTTCATGCATCTCTGCACCTGCTGGTTCAAGTGGGGGAAGGAAACAAAACCTCCGAATAAGAGAGTCTGCACATACGGGATTCTGTCCTGGTTGCCACTCTGCCTGTTTTGTTTCTTTCCAGTGGTTCTGCGTTCTTTAACCAAGCTGGTACGTTTGTTATCACAGAAGCTGCAATGTTTACCTTAATATTCCAAGAGACCACAACCGAGACTTTTACTGCAGTACTTTACTTTAAAAAGAGAGCCTAAATGCAGGAGCCTAGCTGCACAAAGATTTAGCCATCGGAAGAAGAGTTAATAAAACAGTTACTATGTTTCTATGACAGAGGAAGCAAGTTCACCTAAAATGAGTGTGTATCTCTTGAGGACGCACTATACAAACAACATTACACTCACTCATTAGTCACATTTGTAAGATTCCTTGTGTTAGTAGGAAATTTCATGGCTTGCCAACAACAGATACTTCCAAAAGGTCTCTCCTCCCGAGCCTTAGACGCATATGGACACACACACACTCAGAATTGAGCAATTCATCCAGTGACGTTTCTCATTAATTTCATCTTAAAAACGGCTCATGAGAAAAAGCACTGGAGTGGAATGCGAGAGTTACAGCTGTGAGGAACACCCCGAGACTCATGATAAATTCATAGGCTGTATTCATAACCTGACGATGGGAAGTAAAACAACCCTTTTAAGGAAAGGGATAGAACACAAGACAGACACAGGTATTGTGTGTGTATATATTTCTAGAAATGTTCAAAAATAAAAAGTGAGGCACTAACAAAAATGCTTAAGCAATTACATAACAGCATTAAAGTGTTTGTGTATGGAAAGGGTGAATGAGAAATGAAACTAACAAAGAATAGATGTAAAAGGTGGGACACTCCAGTCTGCAATGGTTTGCACCAGCTGAGAATCCAATCTGTTGTCCTTTCAGTTCTGGAACTGAAGAAACCTACTATGGGTACTGATAAAGACCCTCAAGATTTACCACGTAGGCGCTAGTGCTGTAACTGAATGCATGAATCCAAAGCCTTGTGTCTACTCAAACACTAGGGAAACAACAAAAGGTGAAATTCATTGTAAATCATTGCTTTTGACCTATAAGAAATTCTAAGATTTTTTTATGAATTGGAATGTAAACTTGAAATACTGGTAAAAGAAAAAGCAAAAATTCAGAATATTTCTGGAAATACATAAATAAAGATATTCTAACATTTCAAAATTGACTAAAACTATTTTGTCAAATCAAACAGAACAGATTTGTTTTGAACTAACTTAACACAAAAATCTCTCCACTGGACCTACTGCAGTAGGTCTGGAAATTGTAGTTTGATGTTATTTGCCCATTCCTTCTGTCTGACTCAGAATCAGTAGACAAGACCACGCAGGGCTTTGATGTATACGTGAAAAGACAGATGGAACCAAGTTAAAGGTAGGACACAATGCATCATGAACATTGTAGTTCAGAGAGAAAGCCCAGGCCATGAGGTTTGCAGGACTTTCGAGATAACAAACCTCTTTCTATGTGCTGCAGACAGCTCTAACGCACTTCTAATCTGGAGACCAGTTTGGTACCAAACTCTGCTTTTCTGTGATTTGTGAAGCCAATTGTTCAGACTTCAGTCAGACCAAAATATTTCTTTTCAGTGTTCACAACACAAAATTAGAGAAAATGATTGCTAAATATTTTCTCCAGCTGCAAATTTTCATTATACAGAAACTGTCAGTAATTTTCCAGCCAGCTATAAATTGAAGTTACAGTATTTAATCCCACAATAACTTAAAAATATGGTAGTGGAAATGAAGCAGAATCACAGAATGGTATGGGTTGGAAGGGACCTCTGGAGATCATCCAGTCCAACCACACTGCCAAAGCAGGTTCACCTGGAGCAGGTTGGACAGGAACGCAGCCAGGCGGGTTTTGAAAAGCTCCAGAGAAGGAGACTCCACAACCTCTCTGGGCAGCCTGTGCCGGTGCTCTGTCACCCTCAAAGTAAGGAGGTTTTTCCTCATGTTGAGATGGAATTTCCTGTGTTCCAGTTTGTGCCCGTTGCCCCTTGTCCTGTCCATGGGCACCACTGAAAAGAGTCTGGCCCCATCCTCTTGATACCCACCCACCCTTTAGATATTGATGAGCATTGATGAGATCCCCTCTGAGCCTTCTCTTCTCCAGCCTAAACAGACCCAGGTCTCTCAGCCTTTCCTCCTCATAAGAGAGATGCTCCAGTCCCTTGATCATCTTCACAGCCTTCCACTGGACTCTCTCCAGTAGTTCCTTGTCTTTCTTGAACTGGGGAGCCCAGCACTGGCCACAGTACTCCAGATGTGGTCTCACCAGGGCCAAGTAGAGGGGCAGGATAACCTCCCTCGACCTGCTGGCCATGCTCTTTTTTATGCACCCCAGGATACCCTTGGCCTTCTCGGCCACAAGGACACGTTGCTGGCTCACACAACTTGTTGTCCACCAGGACTCCTGGGTCCCTCTCTGCAGAGCTGCTTTCCAGCAGGTCAGCCCCTAATCTGTGCTGGCGCATGGGGTTATTCCTCCCTCGGTGCAGGACCCTGCATTTGTCTTTGTTGAACTTCATTAGGTTCCTAATCCTTAAAAAACGAACATTTTGTTATTTTAAATTGTCCTTTTATTCTAAAAGTAACAGTTGTAAGCATGTTAAAGTTTAAATTGTAATTAATGTTGCAAGAAATATAGTCAATTTTGTAGCTCATCTAAACCTTAGCAGATCTTTTACAGTGAGTTAATGGGCTGTTAGTGAATCTCTTCAACATGAATTTGATCATAAAAATGATGGTCTTCAGAAGATCTCAAGCTTATTCTAATTAACATAAGATTTGGTTGAAGTTTCTGCCATGCAAAACCCTCTACAGTTTATTGTGGTTCGTGTTGTTGTAAATGGAGTGACTGAAGACTAGAAAAGGGAGAACATGAACGAGGTTTTATTTATAAATCAGCGAGAGTCTACTTATCACCGGATTGGGATATTTGGGTTTCATTCTCACCGTCTCTGGCCTTGGGCCAACCAATTCATTGCTTTGGACTTCCAGAATTCCTCTCCACCCCCATCGGTGTATCTCATCCACCTTAAGCTCTACAGATCAAGGATATGACCTGTAGTCAGGATGTGACTGTATGACATTGAACAGCTCCTGCAAGGTTTTGTATTCCTGACCCTTAACATTTGGCTTTACTCCACGGCAATCTTGCTTGATCATGCCCCACCTTGACTGTGATATAAAAGCTGGTATCCTAACTGGGATGTCTGCTGAAACAGTCAAGAATTTAATTGTTTTCTAAAGGGGTCATAGCTCCCATGTTCCCTCTCACAGCATGTTGCAAGTCCCTATGTGCTATTTATAGTATAACAGGATCTGTCCCTAACTTGAATGTGAAAGTGATCTCGGTTATTCATAGCCATGAACTGGTCTTTCTCCTCCTTGAGAGTTGCCTTGCAAAATGAGGGACACTAAACTTCAATCAAGGCCTCAAGATACTGCTGTAATGTTACATATAACTAGTGCTGCAAATTCTCACTCACCCCATCTTCCCGACCCATCTACAGTATTCCTCCAGAAATTAGTAAGCGTGAGTTGTTCCTGCATATGTTTGTAGTGACTGTAATCACAACTCATTTAGTAGCAGTTTGCTGAGACTGTATGAAGATTAAACCATTAATCAGAAACGAAAAACAGATGACCAATAACAAGCATTTCAATAGCGATCTGAATTCCCACTATGAATGGCTCAACCAGAAAGTGTTTGTGTAAAGTATTGGTTGTATGCTTCCAAATTACTAATATTTTTGAAGCTATACCAAAAAATGGACTCAAATCTCCTGTATCATTTGCAGTTAAAAGCTTGATTTTTTATTTTTTAAATAAAAAGCTCAAGATTTTTGCTCTTTATTCAAGAGTTCCACTGTGAAAAGGATATGTTGGGAGATACAGGTTTTAGTAAAAACTGAGTGTAGGTCTTCAACAGAGAAACAGTATGAAAAGAAAAAAAAAGATTAAATACTGCAATATAAGTTTTAGATATGATCCAAAGCTCATTGAAAACAGCAGAAAGATCCACCTTAAAGGCACCTTCTTTTACTTTTAATCTCAGATGGAACAAATCTTTTTGATTTAATTATGTAACTGAAAGCTTGCTATCTCAAAGTATTTGGTTTATAGCCCAAATTCCCAAGCCTCTAACAGATTTGTGAAGTATTATCAACCTTGGCTACAGTTTCTATCCATTCATTAGTTTGTTTGCTGGGGTAATGCGCATGCAGCTACTAAGAAAAAGCACTAGATGCTCTTGTGGCATCCAGACAAAAACAGAGGTCAGAAATTATTGCTAAATATGAAGGCTGTGCATAAAGCATCACTACAAGAGAAGGCGTGAAGTGATAGAAAAACACCTATACACAACATTCATCAAGGTAGTACCCTAAAAAGGACAAAGAAAGTAATTCATCTTGGTAAGAACATGAAGTGAGAAGAATGTAAAATAAATAACCATAAACTAAACTGTGATTACAAAATCTGGACCTTGGAAAATAACCTGTTCAAGAAATAAAGTACATCAGAGCATGACTTCTGCTGAAATCTAGAATCAAGATTTACAAATCAGTCATATAAATCAGTCCATTTTTATTAATAGATATTTACATCCAAAGTATAAAGTATTGAGTTTCAAACCATCTGTATGACAGTAATGCTACTTATAAATCAGGTACATGAACTATCCATTATTTCCTACACTTATAAATCAGTCATATTCACAAAGCAGTTGCCTGACTGGGAAATAATTTTCTTGACTAATAAATCAGGTGCCACCAGACACACAAATTACTGATATGAATCATAAATCTTTTGACCACTAGGCACATTTCATAAATCAGAAACTGAGTATATACCAAGTGTTCACAAATGCTCAATTATGAACAATTTAGCAAACCAATACCAACACAGAATCCCCTGACACAAAAAATTGTAAAGCCATAGAGACAAGATTTGCTTGTTTGTTGTTTTAATTTTTTTAAAGCTAAAGCTTCACTGTATCTCTTGTTCTATTTCCCCACTGTGTAATATATTAGGATTTGGTTTTCTCAAAACTAGAAAGCAATTTAATGCTTTTTGGGTTGGCAAACGGAGGGAGGCAGAGAAGGAAGGGAGATACTAAGAAAAGTTCTTGTTCCCACTTTTTTGTACTTCACAAAAATTGAAATTCAAAATCTCTGCTACCTCATTCTAAAACCTCTTGTGGATTTATTTTGCCTTTGCCCCCCACCCTTCTCTGAAGTGTTGTATTAAATGTGTTTACAACTTTTTTTTTAATTGACTTTATGAACGTGTTATGTCAGTAGAAGTCATTAAGCAACTGTTGCATTATGAAACATTTATTTCCGTAAGAATTAAAAATAGGGTGAATAAGTTTCTCCAAGGTAAGGGGAGGCTGTGGTATGATAAACTGTACTTTTATAAGGTTCTCTCAGCAGAAAGGTGAAAAACAGTTAAATTGAGAAAGGTCTCTGTCACACTGCATCCATTTAGTAGAATGCAGCCTCTGTTGGGTCCAAGTGATTTCTAAGTAGTTCATAAATACGGCTGTGTTGGTGAGTGTATAAACATTTGCAACATGACAGAATAATAAAACCAAGTAAATGCTATGTTTGATATCTTACAGAAATAAGTAAAAGTGTCATTTGAAGTTGTCAATTTGAAGTTTACCATAGCAATTCTCACAAATGAGAAGAGAATTCCAATAGAAAAAAAGAGATTTTTATAAATCTAAATTCTGTGTTCTAAAAACGGCAATAAAATTTCTAATAAAGAAGGAACAGGAAGAAATAGATATTATGTAATTTAGGAAAAAAACCTCTGTATTTTAGTTTGAGGTAAATAGTATGCTTTGGTTGACTTGAAATTATTTTCTTCCAACCCAATTTGGCCACTAAACTGTATAATTTCTTATTCATACAGGCTCATTATCATACTGATATCCTTCAGATGAAAGGTATGGATGTTGCTATAGCTACTGAAAATAAGTAAACCAGAGCTACTGTGTGATAAGAGATATAGCTAACAATCAGATTTTACATTTTTAGCATTTACTGCTGTAAGAATGAATTAATGTGTTGGGGACCATTAAATGGAAACGTTCCTACAGGTGTCACCTCTGCAAAAGAGTATGAAGCAACTTCTGTCGCCTGTGTTATGCCATTTGTAGGTAGCAGAATGCAGGCATAGAACCTAGCACTAAATTCATAGAAAGTGGGAGAATGGGTAGGTAACAGAACAGATGGAAAAAAACTGAGAAATAAGGGTTCACAAAAGAGCTGCCCATTAAGAACAACCAGTGTGTTCCCCTCTACACGGAGTTTCTCAGATTCTCAGGGAAACTGCATACCATGGAACAGAAGAGCTCTCTCACAGCGGGCTGCAGTAAAATAAACAGCAGACTTAACCAGGTACCAGCTGGCAGTAATAATAGTTAGTAATTAACTAATGCATTTCTCTGAAGTGCTCAAGAGTAACAGTTGAGGTTATGCACAGAGTTTTAGCTGTTATTATAATGGCCTGGAAAAAAGTCTTTTCCATGCTAATAGTCAAGATTAAGACTAGTGCAAGCTTTTGTCCGCATTGTAGACAAAATTGCAATTCACTGCTCAAAGATAAGAAAAGCCATGGCCTCACTGTGTTTGGCTCTGCCAGCCAGGAGGGAGAGGATCTTAACCAGTGGACAGAAACCTGCCACACTTTTCCTCAGATGTCTTTCCTGACCAACAACATTAAACAGTTTCAGCAGGGTCATGAAGAGGGTGCAGTGTGGAGGCACAGTGAGGACAGAGCCACAGAAAATAGACAGTATCTACCTATGCTGGTGTTAAAAAAAAAGAAAAACCAACAAAAAACGCCACCACAATTTTGATCTTTTGCCCTGCATCTCTGAAGGGGTGAGTTTGTTTGAGCTCAGTGTCAGTGAAAGAGTGCCTGCCTTGAGGAACAACTTTGCTGTGACTGCAAAATTGAACCATTTCACCCTCAGGGGTAAGGACAAACCTTGTAGCATCCCTCATTCTTGAGGACAAAAACAAATTAAAAAATTTCTTCTTATGGTACTCTTCCTTAAGGCTATGATCTTACTGGAGCCATCAGTTGGCTGCCACAAGTACCTATCTACTTTGTCTACATGTAAAGGCTCAGAATCACTCGAATCAAGCTCTTTCTGGTTTTCAGTTTGTTTATCTCTCCCCCCCATTGTAACCATGGCACAATCAGAACAGAAACAAATGAAATTACTGTTGTCTTCTCAGAGAAAGATCTTTTTTGCAGCCTGCTGACTCCCCTCCTGCCTCTTTTAAAATCTTCAGCTTTATGGAATCTATTTTCCCTGAGGAAACTAGGGTGTTAGCAAGCGAACATTTTCAAAATCAAAACTGAGAAATTAACTGTTTTGATAACATTTACATATACAAAGTACAGCAAAACTAAGACATTGCAGTGCAAGAGACAACTGTCACAAATTGAAATACAAAAGAAATTATGTACGAATGAAAGAAGAATTTATTTTTTTATTTTTTTTACTATGAGGGTGATCAAACACTGGCACAGGTTGACCAGAGAGGCTGCAGAGTCTCCATCCATGGAGATATTCAAAATCCAGCTGGAAAACATGGTCTGGCTGACTGTGCTTGAGCAGGAATCTGAAGATATCTTTTTTTATTTCTTTTTTTATTAAAAAAAACCTCTAGCAATTTGAGGGGAACCTGCATTAGCATATGAACAGTTTTGAGGCTGATTCAACATTAATTTGAGTAAATTTTACTCTTTCCTACATTACCTATTTACTCATAGTCCAACTTCAGTAATATTCTCTCAACAATTTCGCATGAGTTTGTCCAGGTACCTGTACTTAAGAGTATATATTAAATTATTAATATTTTTGGAAGAATACATAACAAGTCATAAAAATGTGGGCTTCTGTGGGTTCAAATTTGGCTAGAATATTTGATTACAGTGGATTTGGCATTGTATAATGAAGTTTTCTCTATTGGAGGCACACGCTTAGGGAAGATTAAGAGTGATGCTTGCCACTGGCTCTAGACAGATGTTTAAGACTACATGACAATTTTGGAGGACAATACGGAATCACGGAATTTTCAGAGTTGGAAGGGACCTCTGGAGATCATCTAGTCTAACTCCCCTGCTAAAGCAGTAATGCGCTCTAGGCAATCCTTTGTGTTTTATAACACCTTCGACTTGTTATAGACAGGATGCAAGTTTTTTGCCAAATACATAATTGCAGCTACATTTGCTTACATAGGTGTTGCAGTTCTAATTCATTATTGCAAAGCATTCTGCATTACCTTGAATACAAAAGGCAATAGATAAGAAACAATTCTCTCCTAGTTACGTACATCACAGAAATATTACCTCTGAGCAATTGACCTTTTCCCCCAACAGGTAGATTTCCATTGCCTCTTCTAAGCTAGTCTAGTCCTACCCAGGCACAAATCCCATTTCTTTCTTTCTTCAACACTTTGACGCTTTTATTCTGAGACCTGAGGAAGAAAGATCTAAAAGATTCTCTGTATAGACATTTGAATTATAACAGGGACAAAAGTACTGGAGATGGTCTATGACCCTCCCAACTTCCCTCTGGGAACAAGGTTCAACTTACTGAATCTTCAGTGTTGCAGATCTAAACATAAAGCAGCTCCCACTGTCACTCTCCAACAGGCAAGAAACAGCATCCTATCACAGGTCACCTGAGAAGCTGCTCAGAAATTCAACAATTACAGCCTAGCAGCAAGAGACCTTGACCTAAAGGCCATAGCTCAAAAGATCTCAGCTGTGAAAAATGTGACAGTCTATTGCCATGATGTTTCTTGCAAGTGCCATTCAAAACTGGTCCATGGTAGGTCTGTAGGCCAAACTTTACCCTGCCATGTTGATTCTCAGCACCTACCACAGAGTAGAGTCTCATTTAGAGCTGTGAGTATAGAAAGTTCAAGAGGAACATTCACTTTTAAAATAATTATTCTTGCCCTCTAAGAGCCTGCACACAGATACTGCATTTCTTAAACTCCCCCTCTCCCCCGCAAAAGTTAATGAAACTTAATGGTTCACCAGCAGACTGCATGGTTTGCCTGCACAGAAGTTATTTCCACCTTTGTGAAAAAGTCTACAAATATTGACAGAGGAAAAGTATTGAAAGAAGTGATATTTTACCATCACAAGTCTGAAATTTGATTATACATGCCAGTAATTGTTGCAAGAACCACCTCAAAAGACAGTCTCTGTCAAAATAAAGGAAAAAAGCACATTAAAAAATCTGAAGATTTTGAAAGCTTGGAAATTTACTTGGGGAACTATGGAGAAAAAGTAAAACAGAGAGAATACACTATCTGAGAATTCAGACTGGGATTTCAGCCTGAATTCTCCATCAAAATTAAGTAGTATTTCCATGTGGCCCTTTACCAGGAGTAGAATTTCCATCTGCATCTCTAGTTTCAGAGTAAGCAAGAAGTGGGTTTCAGGTTGTTCAAGTGCTGGATTTCTATTCTGTCCCAAACAGGTTTTGTATTAAAGAAACATAACTGAGGGCATTTATCAAGTTGTTCACTAGAGTGACACCATAAAACAAAACAGAAAAAAGAATTAGAAACTGCATCTGATTTCCCCGACAATAAAGGTGAGACAATAGCATATATCAATGCGACCGTAGAACTTTCCTTACATGTGAGAACAGACAGTGGCAGCAACCACTGTCAGCTTTCTCTATCAGAGCTGTAAAAGAGCCAATTAGCCCACCTGTTCTTAGAATGCAGCTTCCAAAGACCCACCATCACATCTCTGATGCTTTAGGACCAGATACCGATCTCTTCCTTGATAGGGAAAACCACCTGATTCCACAAGCATTGAATCCCCTTGGTCAGAACAGGATGCTAACAGAACAAGAAACAGATTCTATCCAAATGTTTGTGCAGACATTTAGCATTGTATTATCTCATGCACAGAAAAGGTGGCAGCAATGAGAAAGTTAATTCCTGCAGAGCTCTTAGTAGAGCATTTCATCATATGTAACAGAGTTTGCAGCTAGGAAGATATCATTCTGCTTTCCACTACCAAAAGATAATAGTGATTTATAAGGACAACAAGGTTCAATGAGAGACTTTGTCCCAAGATCAAGCCATTCTGCACCATTTTGGTGGCCAATGCTATCCTCTCTCAGTACAGTGACAAACCAGGCTAGTACCAGTATACCCACTATTACTTCTTCCACAAATAGAAAAGTAGTTAGTGGAAAGCACAGGTTATTCGTGGAACATGGAAATTCCAGATTTAAAGAGCAACTGCTACAAGATTGCTAAGCAGGGATATTTTAAAGAGACTGAGACATGTCTGAAAGAAGCTGCAAATTCCATTTTGTACTGGTCTTCCCTCTTGTGTTTTGGGCCACACAGAAGACTAACTGTTCTCCAAAACCAACAGTGTCCTAACAGAAAACACTACAGGTAGCTGTCCCTAAAAGGACACAAGCAATCAGCTCTAGGAACATAAACAACATTATCCTGTCAGGCATCAGCCCATCACTGTGAAAGACGGACTTTCTGACCAAGAGAACGTAGGATTGGGCACAGTTGGAGGGCAATTCAGCATTCAACTGGGAGAAGCAAGGTCTGTACAACTGTTGTGATGTGCAAATGTCCATCATCACAGCCTCTGACCAGGAAGAAGCACTGCCATATCCTGAAATCCCAGAAGTGGTGTGCTTATACTACATCTTTCTCCCAAGTCTTCTATTATTTCAAAGCAATTACTTTCTAATCATTCTCAGATGCTTTCAGAGTGGAATGTCTACAGATAGAAAATTCACTTTTATATCTTCCCCCTAGAAGCCCAGTAAGCTGGAGCACACAACAGTGACTGAGTAAATCAGGAGACAATGGGAAAATACTACCGATGGGATTCAGAGATAGTTGAGTAATAGCATCATTACTCCCAAATAGGCTATCAGGTCAGAAACCTGAATCAGACAGTGAGCTGAGACAAAGCTGAGATGAAGTACTGCTGCTAGAATGAGCAACAGAGCTGGCTTAGAAGATTACAGAACCACGTGACAGGATCCTCATTGCTGCTGGTCACCAAGTCTTTAATCAGCTGGATTGTAATAGATGCAGCGGACGACAACTGGGGTCATACAAATGTACCAGCCAGAATTTTACTATTATGCCACCTATTCATAGGGGAAAGATGTCCTAAGGCTTCAGCAAGCAATATGAATTATAATCTTAAAAACCCTTATACTTTTCCAAGTTGAGTTCTGCCAATGGAACAGTTTTCTTGATTATCATTCAAACTACATGACAAATCCTCTACTATTAAACCTCTTGGTATCTGTTCATTCATCCCCAGAAACAGCATGCCTTTCAACTAAAGAAAGTTAACAGCGTAATAAAAACCTTGAAGTATTTACTAAATTTAGTAAATGACCACATTACAGTAAGATTTGCATGTAGACAAGTATCCAGATGATAACAGGAAAATCTTGTACAAAAAGGAGTCCATTCTGGACTCCCACTAGAAAGATCAAAGCAGGCAGAGAAACCTAAAGCCGAAGTGTCATGGTTTGGGCCAGACTGGCCACCGAGATGAACAACAGATGCTCTTCCCCACATCTCTATCTAAGGAGAGGAGAGAGAGAAAGAGACGAGTTTAGAAGAAACTAAACTACTTCAATAAAATATTAATAAAATAATAAAAAATAAAATAATGAAATATATTCAATATATACAAAACCAGTACTGAGCTCCCAGGATGACAATTGTGTCACCAGCAGGCACTGGGAAAGTCCCAGACTGGACTCAGTGATGGACAGGAACTGGATTCCGGATCTGGATTCAGGAACACACAGATCAGGATCAAAGGCAGACGAACAGATAGAGTCCTCCTCAGACACTGGCCACTTTGATCCCTCAGCTTTTATACTGAGCATGAGGCAGATGGGATGGAATACCCTGTTGGTCAGTTTTGGGTCACCTGTCCTGTCCGCTCCTCCCTGCAGGTGTGACCCCTCTACGCTTTTCCACTTCCCACCCTCCAACGAGGCAAATAACAGTTAGCTGAGCTTGGTTATTATAACAATAAGCATAAGCAAGAGCCTCTCTGCATACCATTCCTTGGCATAAATTACAACTAATCAGGTCTTATCACTCTGAGAGCGAACACTGTCTTCACAATATGCTGTTAATTTCAGAGAGTTCAGTTAGTTAAAAGAGGCTTAGCTGCAAAGTAAAATTACTGAGCAGAAAATTGGTTCTGTTTTACCTCAAACCAGGACACAAAGTCACACTTCTCCTAAGAAAAATGACTCACTACTCCACATCCTAGAAGCCACTATCAAGTCTATTCCAAACACGCCTGGCAGCGATCACTGTCAGCTTTCTCTATCAGTGCTGTAAAAAGGGGCAATTATCCCATCTGTTCTTCAAATACAGCCTATACTTGCTTATTAATTGCTCCTATACCCTTTGAAACAACTGCTCCTTGACCTCTTTGTGGGATACCTCAAACGGTTAAAGCTTGATTTTGCTCCAACAAAGTCATCAGGAGATTTGCTGTTGAATTCAAGAGGAGAAGAATCAAGGCTTTAGGAGATTTCCAAAGGCACAAATGGCAGCAAGACATCCACGCCACATGTGGCTTTTGGGAGCATGATATACACTTGTTTGTTTCGATCTTCTTCTCTTCCAACTGAACTGTGCCCAAATCCACTTTATCTTCCTTTATCCTACATCTTTTGTTTCCTAAAGCTGTTCTACAATTCTGTTGCCTTTCACCATTTTAACTTTAGTACTTAAATTTTCCACACTGAACATGTATCAGTTAAAGCAAATTAAGGCCATTAAGCTAAAGGAGGTTCAAACCAACGAGGTGCTGTTAAAGCTCAGGCTGATGCTTTTGAATTTTAAAATCAATGGAGAATGATCAAGCATATTGAATACTTTACACAAATCTATAGCAGCTGTATAAAATTTTTAAAAGCCTGAATCAATGGCCTGATAAAACTCATTTGTTAATTTAAGTAAGATTGGAGTTGCAGGGTGATTTACTGAACATGCGGGTTTTTAAGGAACATAAAACATTGTGCAGAATGATTCAGCAATTTCAATAAGAATCATTCATGGCCAGTGTTGGAAACCCTGCCAAGCATTTGTGCTTCCTTTTTATGATTTAAAAGTGGTGGATGTTTCTTGGAACTAATAATGGGATATATATTTTCACCTCTTATTCATTAGTTCAAACCTCTCATAGGTCATTAATAAGAGGGGGGAAAAATAATAGTCTGAACTATCTTTTGATGAGCTAGAAGGCTTTAAAATTATTAGTCAATTAATTCTCACAATAAACCTAAAAGATTTGGTAACCATTATAATCCTTTACGTACTGAAAATGGAGAAAGAAGAAATGGAAGGACTTATCGAAGGTCAAACAGTAACTAGGCGAGAGAATGAGAGACTTCTCTAACCACATCTTCGACCGACCAAAGATCCAACAGCTATTAATCCATTCTTTCCTGAATTCAGCATGAATCTGGACATTAAATCCAAACCAAAGTGTTCATTCTCAACCACAGGGCTAGAAAAAGACTCAGGTCCATCTATTCCGATAACTCAAAATCAAGAAACACTTGAGGCCCCGTATCATTAAGTGATGTGAACTGTCACAGCTATGTAGACTTGCAGTGAAGCTACAGTTTGAATCTGAGCTTTCTGAATCCATGTTTTACTTTAAAAAAAAAAAAAAAAAGCAAGCTACAGCTTTAGACAAAAGGAATTATATTAGACTCCATTAAAAACTGCACCGAAGACATAGGGGGGTAGGAGAGTAAGTTCATTAGGCAAAGCATACCTAATGTTAATAGACTTTTGTACTGAATAGTCTGGCAAACAAATACACTTCCACTGTTATTGCAAAAATAGTGTGGGAACTTTAGCAAGCACAACTGGTCAGAAGGATTCTGGTTTTCACACTTCATACAAAGACAGTTTGTCATCACCAGGAATTTCTTTAGCAGTCAGAAAACAAGAATCCAGTAAGCCGACACAACTTTTAGAAAGGCAGGATCTTCTCATCAAGTGAGACAATAGTGACTTTCCATAGAAAAATGGTACTTCCAATAAGTTCACAATCATTTATTTAAGTGTTTGTGGAAATTTATTTTAACCCAATATCTAGGCTGCAGATAAAGTTTCAGAGGTTTTTTTGATGGAATGTATTCAAATTTAAAATACAAAATTTTGTATCTCTGCTTTAGAGAAGAGAAAAATCAATTTTAAAACAAACAACCAGAAAATCCCACAAACTTTTGAGGTTTTACTGTCCTCAGGAAGGAATTTTCGTAAACCTATTCAAATTCAAAATGACTAGAATCAGCAAGAACTCTCAAGGGAATCTTCCTGAACTTCTCTCGCAAGTTGAAGTCATCAAAATACACCAAAAGGGTTTTGAAACCTGGAGACTAGGTTTTATTAGAGCACTACATTCAAAACATGTTCTAGAAATAGATATAAATCTCAGTATAGAAATATTGTAACCAAATATGCCTGTCTGCTGGTAGGAAGGATCCTTTTTTTAAGGTGTGCTCCCTTTCCAAAAAACAGTTAATTGGTTATCTGTGCAGCAGCAAAATCTGGAAAGTCCCCTTGGGGACTCTGTGAAAAATATATTTTTTTTCACCTCTGAGGCAGGATTTTTACTCCCCTTGTTGTTCTTCCACCAGCCTCCCTGCTCCTGATGCCAGCTGTGAGATGGGTATATATGTGCGAGAGACAGGCACACCTTCCCCATCTCTTTGGTTTTCCCTCTTGTGCCCTAAAAGCGCATTTCTTTCCCAAAGAGGCTTGCTGGACCTTAGGGAAGGAGACACCTCCCTCTTTACAGAATATCCCACCCAACCGCAGAGGAATAGCTGCAGCAAAGCAAACAGGGGATCTCACACATAACCCTCTACTGCGTTGCCCAGCAATGACTTCTTCTTTTTCTTAAAGGAAACATGGCTTCGCAACATGTGACCACTGGTAAACAAAACATACACCATCAGCCACAATGAGAAACAAAGGTAATTTGTAAGGTAATCCTGTAATTTGTTTCTACTGGGCATATCTTTACTTTGCCATCGACTTAGGTTAGGCTTCACATAGCAGTACACTCTGTATATAAATCACGTGGCCAAGTTAAGTCTAAGATAGTTAAAACATAAGAGTTTAACAGAGTGCTGCCTACAGGTTCTCCCCGAGGAGATACTTCCGACGACAGGCCTGAGAGCATTTTCTGGCTGCCAGGGAAACACAGAGGAATTCCTCCAGCAACAGGCACCCGAGGAAGTGTCAGAGAGCTGAAGCAGTTGTAAGGCTGTTTGCGTACGAGGGTGACAAGCAGGCAAAAAGCTACGAAGAGTAAACTCTATCGCCTTTGTAGGGATTATCAAACTGGAACTAGGTTGTCATACCTCTTTCAGCAGAAGGCGGCTAAGCCTGCGAAGTAAAGAGTTTGAATCATGCAAGCTGTATCTCCCTCAGGTATGACACAAGCCTCAGGAAATTTTTATTACAATCTCCTGTTTTAAAGCAGGAGATACAAATGGTGGGGTGGCGGGAGTCACGCTCAGGCCAGCAGCTGGGAAGGAACAATTTCTGCAGTGGAAGGGAAGTGGAGGTGGTTTCACTATTCCAGAGCATAGGTAGTGGACACAGGTGGGAGCTGAGCAGCGTGCTACCAATTTCTTGAAAAAATAGCTTGCAGCAATATGCAAAAAAGGGTCAGATTAGAATGGCTTTATTCATACCCAGTAAGATGTTCTGTATCCAGTACATTTGCAGGAAGGTAGGGAAAGCATCACAGAAAGCACAATGGAGGCATTCACACTGTTCCTTACAGTCCTTTGTAACTGAGTAAGCAGGAAACATTTTCTTTGTGCTCTTAAAAATACATTCTCTTCCCACACCACTGTAATTTGAAGCAAAACAGTCCTAGCATTTAACCAGCCGTGTCTTATCCACAGGTTTTTGAGTACGTTATGGAAAAGTGGATATGTATCATTACCGGACTATTGCCACATTATGAATCAAGCTTAAATATAATAGAAGCCTGGGTGCCAAACCACATTTGGTTTATCCAGCATATTTGGATAATGTTGAGTTCAAATGATCAGCAGTCAAGAGAAGAGGGAATTACAGAGACTGTTTATAAATGGAGGTTTGGATAACAGGGAATTTACTGTATGTAACCATATATTTGCCACACAAACACTGTTACTAAATACACAAGTCCACTCTATTACATAGTAGTTCCGTAAAAACAGATGTGGAGAGGATAGGTGCCCCTCTCAGACTGGAAGATGTGCCCCTTCCAGCTGATCAGATCTGCCAGAACAACAAATAACAAGCATCAACCAAATCAATAGCCAGAGGAGCCAATAACAAGGAAAACCAACTTTGCCTTAACACTTAAACTTGATGTTGGGGATGAAATTGCTTAGAGATGAAGTATTGGTGACAGTGTTGGAGGCACAGACGAAAAGTGTAGAACTTTTCCTGGGATGTGAAGTGTACACTGTTCAGTTTCCCCTTTTACCTTAGACCTATAAGAGGTTTCAAATTAGGAAAACATACAGAAGGGAATGTAAGAAGAGATCGTATTTGTGAGAAGTGGAAGATGTGAAGCTGAAATTCTGGAGCAGAAGAGGGAACCAAATATGAGTGTCCTAAATTTATTAGTGCATACTCTCACTTTACTAAAACCTTTTCCAAAAGGTGGATATTACCATTACTATTTCCAGATGTTTTTAAAAAAAACCCAAACCAGTGAGCCCTGTTCAAACACAGAAGAGCCCCACAGTTAAAGGGATCCAGCAGACAAGAGAAGTGTCACATTTTGATACTTCTCTTTGCAGACAACATTTTCATGGACTCATACAGAAGAGGTTTGGCTCCAATACCACTTCCTTTTCCCTTCCCAACCCCCACAGATGCAGAAATGTGTCTGTCTACATGTGGCGAAGCACCTAAAACCCAGCAGTATGGGCTAGCTGCCCAAGTAACCATTTCCTACCTCCTATAAGGAAAACTGTACACACCAGAAAGAGTCCCAGGGACTAGATCCAAGACAAGCATCACCAGTTTGACCATGCTGACCGAAATGTTAGCATGTCAGTTGATATTAGCGTGTCATGTGCACGTCATAAACAGTTCTTAGTCCATGACATGCACATAATATACCTGTATTTAAAAAATCTGATCGTGCTTAACATTTTAAAAGTTATTTTATTGCCCACTGTACTATACATTGTTTTAACTCTTTTTTTCTTTTTATTTTCTGTTACCATCTTCAAAGAGCCTATAATGAGAATTTCAACATTGTAGCTACCAGCTAGATTAAAAATCTCTCTGATGTAGGTAGGATATCTCTGATGGGGTAGGAATTTTTATCTCTTTTCTTCAAAGTGCTTGCAATCCTGCCAACTCCGCAAACTCCATTCACAGTCCATTCACAGGCAGACATTGGGACTCAGCTATTGACAGAAAGATCAGGACGCTTATTAATTCTTAAAAGTATGGAAAACACATCACTTAGTTGTATTTATAGTTTTATGTTCCAATGCTATAATTAGTATCATTTTCATGAGACTTCAGAGCGGTTCTGGTTCCTGTGGTGGATATATTTCAGTTTCACAGACTCACACAAAGAATTGTTGAGGTTGAAAGGGACCTCTAGAAATTTTCTAGTCCAACCCCCTTGGTCAAAACAGAGTATATTAAAGCAAGGTTGCTCAAGATGAAGGCTAACCGAACAGAGAACATCTCCAAGGAAGGAGACTCCACAAACTGCCTGGGAACCAAGCCAGTGGAAAGCCACTCTCTCAGTAATGAGTTTTTTGTTTGTTTGTTTTTTAATGTGCTTAAATGGAATTTACCTGTGTTTCAGTTCACACCTATTGCCTCTTGGCCTTTCACAGGATACCACTGAGAAGAGTCTGGCTCCATCTTTTTACTTCCTCCCAAGAGGCATTTATACACATTGGTAAGAAAGATACACACAAGGTTAAATAATCTCAATTTTTACAGCTTCTTCTCACATGACTGATGCTCTAATCCCTTAATCACCTTAGTGGACCTTCAATGGACTCAATCCTGTATGTCCATGTCTCTCTTGTACTGGGAAACGCAGAAATGGACACAACACTCCCGATGTGGTCTCACCAAGGCTGGGTAGAGGGAAAGGATCACCTCCTTCAATTCGTTGGTGACATTCTTCCTAATGCAGGCCACAATGCTGTTGGTCGTCTTTGCCAGAAGGGCACATTGCTGGCTTATCTTCACCTTGGCGTCCACCAGGACCCCCAGGTCTTTTTCTGCAAAACTCCCAGGGTAAGTCTCCAGCATGTACTAGCACATGAGGTTATTTCTGCCGAGGTGCAGGACTTTGCACATCCTTTGGTTGAGTTTCTGTTCTTCTCTGCCCACTTCTCCAGCCTGCTTAGGTCCCTCCAAATGGGAGATGACTATCAACTAATGGGAGACAGGCTAGAGTGTCAGGCGGAAAGGAACCTAATGAAGTTCAACAAGGGCAAATGTAGGGTCCTGCACCAAGGGAGGAATAACTCCATGCACCAGCACAGATTAGGGGCTGACCTGCTAGAAAGCAGCTCTGCAGAGAGGGACCCAGGAGTCCTGGTGGACAACAAGTTGAGCGTGAGCCAGCAATGTGTCCTTGTGGCCGAGAAGGCCAAGGGTATCCTGGGATGCATAAAAAAGAGCATGGCCAGCAGGTCGAGGGAGGTTATCCTGCCCCTCTACTTGGCCCTGGTGAGACCACATCTGGAGTACTGTGGCCAGTTCTGAGCTTCCCAGTTCAAGAAAGACAAGGAACTACTGGAGAGAGTCCAGAGGAGGGCTATGAAGATGATCAAGGGACTGGAGCATCTCTCTTATGAGGAGGAAAGGCTGAGAGACCTGGGTCTGTTTAGCCTGGAGAAGAGAAGACTGAGAGAGGATCTCATCAATGCTTATCAATATCTAAAGGGTGGGTGGGTATCAAGAGGATGGGGCCAGACTCTTTTCAGTGGTGCCCATGGACAGGACTTTGAGGGTGACAGAGCACCGGCACAGGCTGCCCAGAGAGGTTGTGGAGTCTCCTTCTCTGGAGCTTTTCAAAACCAGTCTGGATGCGTTCCTGTCCAACCTGCTCCAGGTGAACCTGCTTTGGCAGTGTGGTTGGACTTGATGGTCTCTGAAGGTCCCTTCCAACCCCTACCATTCTATGATTCTGTGATTTATCAACCACTCTTCCCAGTTTTGTATCATCAGCAAGCTTGCTGAGCTTACACTCTACCCCATCATCAGGTGATTAATGAAGCTATTAAAAAGTATTGGGCCCAGTATGAGCCCCTGGGGTACACCACTAGCGACTGCTGTCTGGCTGTACTTCATGCTACTGATCACAACCCTTTGAGCCTCACAATTCAATCAGTTTTCAGTCCACCTCACTATTCACTTATCTAGTCAATACTTCATTATTTTGTCTGTGAGGAGTTTTTGTGAGACAGTGTTGAAAGCTTTAATAAGATGGAGATAAACATCCACTGATCATCTACTTGCATTCACCAATCAGTCATTTCAGGCAGAAAGCTATCATGCAATTCAGGCATAATTTCCCCTTCATAAATCCATGCTGACTAATTCAATCACCTTCTTATTCTTGATATGTTTGGAAATGGTTTCCAGAATTATTTGCTCTGTCAGCTTCTCAGGGATCAAGGTAAAGCTGACCAGCCTGCAGTTTCCCAGGTCTTCCTTCCCGCCCTTCTTGAAGACGGGAGCAACATTCACTCTCTTCCAGTCCTCAGGAACCTCCGTTTATCAGTACAACCTTCCAAAGATCAAAAGTGGCCACACAATGACATCAGCCATCTTCCTCAGCATGCATGGATGCATCCCATCTAGCCCCATGGATTTGTGCATGACCAGTTTGTTTAAAAATCCCCTAACCTGATCCTCATCCACCAAAGTAAGTCTTCCTTCCTCTATACTTTCCCACTGGTCTCAGGGGCCTGGGATTTATGAAGACAAGTCTTACCAGTAAAGATCACAGCAAAGGAGGCATTGAGCACGTCAGTCTTTTCCATGCCATTTGTCATCAGGTCCTCTTCTCCATTCAGCAGCGAGCCCATGTTTTTCTTGGTCTTCCCTCTGATGCTGATACACCTGGAGGAAGCCCTTCTTGTTGCTCTTAAGGTCACTTGCCAGATTCAATTCTAGGTGGGCTCTGGCATTCCTGACCCTCTCCCTGCACATTTGGTCTCTATACTCCTCCTGGGTCACCTGAGATTCTTGCACCTTGTGTACACTTGTGTTTTATGTCTAATTTCATCAGGAGATCATTGTTCATACATGCAGGCCTCCTACCATGTTTGCTTGACTTCCTGCATGTTGGGATGGACTATTCTTGAGCCTGGAGGAGGTGAACCTTAAGAAGAAAACAAAAAAAACCCCAAGCAGATCCTTTGGACTGTATCCCACAGCATTATTCCAAGGAGACTCCTAAACAGGCCAAAAATCTGCTCTTCTGAAGTCCAGGGGTTGTGATCCTGCTATTTGCCTTGTTTCTTTCTCTCAATATCTTGAACTCTGGCACCTCATTGTCAGTGCAGCCAGTGCCCCTGCCTTCATATTCCTGATAAGTTCTTCCTCATTTGTAGGTATCTGGCCCAACAGAGTGTCATTTGTCAGGTCCTCCACCAGCTGCATCAGGAAGTTATCATCAATACACTCCAGAAACCTCCTGGATTGCTTGTGCCCTTCTGTGTTAACTTTTCAGCAGGTATCAGGCTGGTTAATGTTCCCAAGAAGACTAAAGCCTGAAAACATGAGGCTTGTTTCAGTTGTCTTCTATTACTTCTTCCAACTTCTTGACTATTTGTCCAGATGAAAAATGCAGGCAGTTTCACTGCCAGGCAAACAGGGTAGCATTCAGTATTTAAAACATTCTTTGTTTTACATCTTCAGAACCTTTTATCTGTGGTTCACAGAACATTCTCCATGTCTTATATAAAACAGACATTTCCAAGTATTACTATTCACACTTTAGGCAGAGCACAGAGTGTAACTTGTTACCTCAAAGTACACTGGGTACAAATCATGGGGGGTTTTTTTGTGGATACCTAGTGGGAAACAGATATTAAACTAGCCTAGCTGATGAATCACCTTTCAACGAATGGAGCACTCAAAACATGTACATGACTTTCAGATGTAAAAAATTAACTAGGTGTCAGGTATGTAAAATATCTCTCCCATCTCACCTGCCACTCTCACTTTCATTTTTAAGCAGCAGAAGCTGTCCCACTGTGGGTGGGGAAAATAACTGAATAAAGAATATATCAGATTTCTCACAATGAATCTTTAACTTATGTTATGGGTACAGACATATTCATAGATTTTTGGAAAATTTATAGTCGTCAGCCTTTTTGAGCACCCTGAGACACCTGCTGCTTTGGAGCAGCTGGGAAACTGGCTGTCAGAGTCTTCGGTCAGATGAATAGATGTAGGGGTGTATCGCTATCATACTTTCTTCCCCTGGCTTTAGTTGTATTTCACTTCTGAAGCAGTAGTGTAACTGCCATTTAGTAATTTTGACTAAAAAGAAGGGAAAGGACAAGAGAGTGTGAAGGCCATGAGGAAAAGGGATTGATGCCTTGTCCACAGAAACCAGCAAGCCCTCCTTCCTCCACCCACCCTCTTGTTAGTTCCCCCTGGCCTTCTAAGGCATTCATCTTAGAAACAAGTGCCTATAGCTGAGGTTCCATCAAAGCCTCCCCAAACTTTTGTATCAATCTCTTCCTATCCTTTCTCCCTCTTCTCCCCCTGCTCAAAACTACAAAGCATTCACTTTCTGTATCTTGGTCGTGTTTTGACAGGATAGCCTGCAGGACAACCACCACCTCTCAATACCTTGAAGCCTTCTTGTTCAGACAGTTTCCTGTGGGCAGGACCCTTAGTTCAAGACCTCTTCAGAATCAAACATAGTTAGATTTCATACCAAGCCTTTGGCAGCCTAGAAGGCTGAATGTCATCTGCAAACTGTTACTTTAATAAAGAGATTCAAATTAGGTTTTATTCACTTAGGTGTCTCAGAGGAAAAACTTCACAATTCTGCTACCTGCTTATTTCATTTGATCTGAATGTCAAACTGGTTCGCTAATTCACATATCATCTAGTTGGGTTCTACCCTTTGTTGCACTTTTTAAGCTCACAAGTTCTTACTTGTGTCCCACCACTGGACACTGAAAATTTCAGAAGTATTAACTAATTGCACAGGTACTGCCATGAAAAACTTCACTGATGCATGAAGCGGGTAAGTGAAGATTACTCTTGCCTAGCAGTACCAATATCAAAAGCATTACAGCAAAGAGAATAAAGGTTTTCATTTTCCAAAGTTATAACTCTGAAAGAGCAAAGGAAGCAGAATGTTCCCCCCAACCACTCCCTCCCTTCCTTACAAAATCTGTTGTAGCAAAACTGAATATTAAGCCCCTTGGCTGTTACATAGTTTATATATTCTCTCTTCTTACTGCTGAGAGCAGAGATATACTGTAAAAGAGAAGTCTGCTTTCTTGGCAAAAGTTATGATTGCTTGTAAGAGGCAAGCAACCATAGTTTTATTCTAGAACTTTTCAGAATTCATTATCTTGTGCTAGCTATTCAGTCATATCCTGTATCACATATGTACACACCACCACCACCAATAAATAACAGCATGAATTTTAATACCCTGCTATCCTCAGATATGTATTACATACACATTGTAATATTACATATTACAATAGGTATTACATGCACTTAAGGTACCTAATGACTTGGGGACTAACTACAGGAATTCCATTTTTTTAGACTCAGCTTGTAATAGTCAGGATTTTGGCAGAAGAGTCTACGGATAATACACCAAGAGATTTGGCCAGAGACCACACAACGGGCATCAACTGCAAGTTTGTGTAATCTTGATTTCCAGCATAATTGTAGGTCCACACTCCCCCATGGAAGAGGGAAAAAAAATGAATTAAAGCTTTACCAAGTTGTAGAGAAATCCAGAGCTGTTTACTGCCACAGTAATGTAGGCTTGGATTTACACCCATAGATAGGTCTACTTAATGGACTGCTTCATTTAAGCCAACAGAAGCGTTGCCCTATCTTCTATGTGGTGCATTAGGTCTAAATTAGAATAGAATGACTTACAGAGCGGATATGAGCTGGTTTCAAAATTTACAGTTATTTGGCAGTGGTAACTAGGTGCATTATTTTCTATGTGCTTTGCTTAGTTAGGAGGAGATCATAGCGGCAGAGACCCTCGAAGGAGATGCAAGTGTAGCAGGGCAGACATGTCATATGCACAGTCATATGACATAGGCTTGTAATTTCAAAACAGCTCTGAGTTTTGAGTAACAGAGCAAAGCACGTGCTGAGCCCAGCCTCCCTCAGAAGGCAGATTGTCTCAAAAATCCCCAAATGGCATATTCGTCTTCCTTCTTCCCCCCAGGCTTTCTCTCTCTGCCTTTTCTTCTCTGCTATTGCATGAGTTTCATTTTCTTTCTCCCTCACCTTGTAAAAAGCTTTGTTAATAGCTCTGCCAGAGCTCTTAAAACAGTATGCAAATGAGACAGCAGGGTCAGAAACAGTAGTAGCTCCTCATAAAGCTTTGGAGATACCCAGTATTTCTCTCCTCAACATACAGAGTGAGAAAATTACAATGGTCGAATATACAACCCTTTGTCGAATATGTCAGTGATATCATCCCACCAGCCTAGAGCTGCATGAGGAGAATCACAGCACTCCCCACCTCCTAGCACCTTGTCAAACTCCTGAGGTCCAAATTTAAGCAGCACGTAAGTGATATCCATACAGCCAGTACTGCCACTGTTGTGCCCAGAGCCAAATAGGTGCCTCTCCCCTTTCTCCTGATTTCTTGAATACAGGGCTGATGGAAGAATG
Source organism: Burhinus oedicnemus (assembly GCA_008921705.1). Taxonomy (NCBI): domain Eukaryota; kingdom Metazoa; phylum Chordata; class Aves; order Charadriiformes; family Burhinidae; genus Burhinus; species Burhinus oedicnemus. Next base: position 2,135,127 of record VFFE01007631.1, on the reverse strand, counting down.
AAATAAAATTTTGCTCTTAATTATTTCATTAATAACAGAAAAACCCAAACAAAATATTTACATGAGACTCCCAAGCCTAGGGGGTACATTTCCCTTCCATCAAGTTTTCCTATACATAAACTCCAATAAGAGTCCAGAAAACAACAAAAAATTTACTCTCATCACCTGCACTTAGGGGAGCACTCCTCTATTAGTATGGAGAACAGCAATTCCAAGCACAATACAGTTACCATGTGACAAAGAACCACTATTTTTGCTTATGACCAACTTCACGCCTACCATAACCATCTCGTCCTGGCCTAAGACTTCCAAGTGGGTTTTTTGTAGTTGTTTTTTGGGGTTTTTTTTGTTTTGTTTTGGTTTTTTTTAAAGAATCAATTCAGAAGGTACAGAACCCGAAGCTAATGATGGAAGTGTTTTTTTCCATTCTGGCTTCTCTGTGCAACCCAGGATATTACACATACTTCCCAACTACTTTAAAAGACTGGGACACAGTCTGGCAGCTCTGACACACTACTTCCCACACTGCTGTGCATATATTGAGCAGTGTGCTATCAGAAAAAGAAGAGATCTAAGTAGACGCATGGCATCAAAAGCCACACAGCAGATCTGAAACAATTATATGTGGCTTTGAAAAAAAGAAATTAAAAAAAAAAATTCACTCAACAAGTATATTGATGTAGACAAGTATTATCACGCTGTTTTTTTTCTTTCTGCCGCATATATATATATATATATATATCTTCTTACTGCCTAACCTGCCTCAGCTTGTTTCCCTGTTCTTCCTTGAGGCTTTCACGTCACCACCTCTCCAGTCTTCTGTTGCTTAAATCTAAATTATCACAGGGACCCAACAGGAACCAAAACTCAAAGCCCTGTAAAGAGCTAGTTGTAGCTGTTACTAAATCCACCATCTTTGTTGCTTCTCCTCCCCCACCCCCCATTTTGCCTGAGTAAAAACAATTTCAGATTCTGTAAGGTATTAAGTGCTTTACTGCAGTATGTTGAGTTAGGAGAATCAAAGACAGCAATAGCCAGTGGCACTACAAAGAAATAAAACTGTCAAACCAAGCAAGGAAACACACACTTACCAAAATTATTTCTGAATCTTCTTGAAGAGATTCTTTTTCCACCTTCTACTCATACTGCCTCAGGTACCTCACTGGAGTCTACAGATGGAACGAAAAGCTCAACCCACTTTGACTATCAAAAGCAAACACAACATCATCCTTACCACCTAAAGTTCTTCCCTTTATAAAGTACAGGCAGACAAAAAAGGCACAAAGAAAAAACATCTTTGGGTTTTTTGTTTTGGTTTGTTTTTTTTACTTAAATATCTCCTTTATGGCCATATGGAAATCAGGAATCATTTATTCTTTATTCCAAATCTACAGCTCAGCGTTAAAACCACTAACAAACAGATTACCATTAGATTTTATCCAGTTTTATTCAGTTAAGAGCACTTGTTTCTTTTTTGACATTAAAAGGGCCAAACCTTGCTCTCTGATACACCAGTGAAAATGCATGATACATTACTCCATTGACAGATACACTTAATTTCCAACTGCATAAAGGATGTATTTGACCATATATCTTTAAGAATGCCTTCAACATTAGAAAACCAAAAGAAAAAAATTAAAACATGGTTTGCTTCATGAAAAAAAAAAAATTACATTTTGCTGTGTTTGTTGCTGCTGAAAGGACATTAACAAAAGACACATTTAATGCTATGCTTTCCTTTTTGAGCAGTTAGAACACAATTATTATAGAATGTATGATGCCTTTGCTCCGCTCCTACCTGTATAAACTACTTATTGAATGGCCTCAGGCAAGATGCTCATAATCTGATCAAATTTGTTCTAAAAGCAGCACAGACCCTCCTCATTGGCTTTAACAGAGATAGCTTGGGCTTTTTTCCTCCTTTGGCTTCAGCTTATGGATCAATAAAATAGGTAAATGCATGTTCAAACTGCAAAATAAAGGTCTAGGTAAAATTACCACTGATCATTATAGCTACAATGTAGTGTTTGTATGGTGCTTTGAAAATGATAAAGGAGAGAGACGTTTGCACAGCAGAGTGTTACTAAATAACTAACTCACTCTAATTTCAGATGTTTATATTTTGAGATTGCACATGTGTTCATAAAAGCAGAACAGATCCCCACTGATCCTGCAGATTCACTAAAGGCAATGGAAGCCCATAGCCTCCTCTTACTCCTTCATTTCAGGCAGGGAGAAGGGGGTGTGAAAGATGTGTATTGTTGTTATATCCCATCAGTGACATAATTTAAAAGAGGATAATCTGTTTTGATACCTTATCCTTTAGAAAGGTGGGAGATGGACAGGAAGAAAGGAAACAAACCCCAGAGCCAATGCTTCCAAGTGCTAAGAGTTGGATAATGCTAAGCTTCAATTACTAGTGTCTCTGTTGTGTAGAAACTCTGGGAGAGACCTTGAAATCGAATCCTCTAGCTCCTTTGGTTTTACCAAGGCAGTTCAACACACGTGAGGTGGGAAAGGGCTGTAGGCAATTAGAGATGAACAAATACCCAAAAAGCACATGGGCATTCATTCAAACAAAAAGCATTATTTGTGTCACCTGCAATTGTTCAGGGGCATTTCTCAGGAGCTTATCAGCCAGTAACGCCTGTTTCAAAGTTTACATCAGCATCAGATACATCCAAGAAATGGATGGCTAAGAGTGGCCATGTCATTGCCCTCACCCATTGCTTTTTTGTGAGATGTATGCCACAGCAGGAAGTGTCAATACTTCCTTACTAGTAAATCTGTGTCTGATTCACTAACCTTGTATGTTGCCTATACCTCACTATAAATTTGATTTTTATTTTTATTAACACACTCCAGGTATGTGCGAGTCTTGAGCTCTGGCCCAAACCTCTGAGGCCCTCCACCTAAAGAAGACTTCCCTAAGATGCAGCAAGAGCCTACATGTCCCATAAAAATCCAGCTCAGGTATTCTCTTTGGAAGTGAGACTTGCTGATTTGAAGCCCCAGGCTAAGTGAATTGACGCTTGGTTGAAGAAGAAGACAGGTTTCACCAAGGGTAAGCAAACAATACATAAATTCTTAGCTCTTGGTGGCAGCTGGGAGAGAGAGAGAAGAAAAAAATTGCTAACATCAACTGGCAGGCAGTTTAGAGAGGGTGTTCTCTTACAGTACAAAGTCCTAACAGAGTACGGACTTGATTTCCAATAGAAACTATGGTGTTATCATAACATGACTCATAAGAGCAAGCAGGACGAAAGTTCAAAAGCTACTGAATGAATTTGTAATGGAAGGAGTAAGTATCAGATTACATTGGATTTTCTACCCTTTATTAGAAGTAACATAATATTCAGCAAATCTTCACCAAATCACACAGCTAAACGGAACATTTTAGTATATTTACAAATAAAGTAGAAGAAATTCTAGGCACTCTGGATAAAAGCTTGAAATCATGAATGTAATACAGGAAAAAGAAACCAACAGTCAAAAGCCGTAGTTTATTAGGTTGTTTATTTCTTAATCTAGATTTTGTGAACTTATGAAGTAGTAATTACTGCAGAGTTTAAAGCAGTGATCTATCCTATATACTTATTGCAGTGGGGCTTTTGTATTATTTTCATTAAAATAAACAAATTATGTGAGAATGTACTGTTTGTAAATAACTGCTGTTTTCACAGGATATAAATCAAAAGCCTATAAATTGCTAGAAGTTATAGTTTCAAGAAGATAACTTTAAAGAAATTAGTTCCAGTTTTTAATACATCATCTGGTCAACTGCTTTTAGAAACAGTTTTAATTTGGACAGTGTGCACTGATCAAGAAAAACAGTTTGATATCATTGCCAAGACTATGGACGGACATGTATTTGCTTATACAAGCCATTTCAAACCTGAACAACTATGGTTAAATGTTGACATAGCCAGGTTCTCCTTAAAGTCTAAGGGTTTTACCATTGAATTTCCAAGTGGTAAACTTGGAGGAATACCAAATGATTTTTGCAAATCCACCTCTGCATTCAGAAAACTACACTATTCCTGTTCAGATGTGAATCTGTCCAAAGTTCAAGGTGATTTGATTACTGTGATTATTCATCCCTATCTTTCATGAGGCTGACCACAGGAGAAGGGAACAGTGGAAGAGCTCCGTCAAGTAAATAAAGCAGAGACTACACCTTGGCAACTATATTGTCATTTTATAAATACTTGTGTCATGAAATGTTCCCTTTGGAGTCTATTTCCCTGGAGCACACGTGAGACTGGAAAGAAAAAATGGGCACCCTAAATGTTCATTAGTAGAACCAGTTGCTATTTTGTCAAAGCCAGCAGAAACAATAGCAGTATGAATAACAAGCCCCCAGCCCCTCTGCAACATGAACACATACATACACACATGCAAAAATAATGTCCCCTTGAGTTTTATACCAAAACCACCCATTTGTATCCAGTGCTAGGTAACAGTCCAATTTGAAAGTGGATGAGGGAATTTCCCATAGGAAAATAATCTCCAGACAGACGTTCACAAAATCCCTACAAATCAGTTACTAGCTCTAAAAGACAGCTCATCTTCCAGGCTTAAAACTAATGTAGAAATAAGAAACCAAAAGAGAATAATTAGAAGTGCCGTCTCATTAGTCTAGAAATTATGGTTTCACCTGGTATTTCTGGTGAAACAACCATCAGATCTGCACACTCTGAGCCCATTGGTCCAAATATAGTTTATGACTGAGACTGGAAGTATGCAGCCAGCACCAAAGACAAAACGCAGTGAACAGTTTTACATCCCCAGGAGATGAAAAGTCCCATGTCAGGAAGAAGTATGCAACTGTATTTCCGATATCCATTCTTTTCCTATAATTGGAAAGCTGTTCTGTTAAGCTCTGTATTCAGTAGTGGATTTTTTGTTTTGTTTTTTCTTTCCTTTTCTTTAAAGAAAATGAAAAAAGCTTATTAAACAGACAGAATCTTGTTGCCTGGTATTTAAACCACAAAACGTGCTTTTAGATTAACAATATAACACTACAGACTAACACCACTACCAGTTTTGAAGCAAAGACTGCTAAATCCCAGTTTTAACAGGTTGGGACCAAGATAAGATGAAAAGCACTGTCTACATCACCAGAGTGGTGGGTTTTTACAGAACAGCAGCGGTGGAAAGCAGAAGCTGCTGGAGGTGTTCTTAAAGGATAGCTGATGTACCTATCATGGTCTTGAGCAGCTGGTTCTATTCAGCTGCCTCAAGCACAGCTCTTGTAAGTGTCCAGGAACAGGTTCCAAATTCTGTTCCTGCCACTAGCTGTAATTATATGAATATATCACCCCATATGGCTGCTTAATATTTTGAAATATGTGATACCCTGGGACTAATGCACTTATGTGCTGGAAGTACAGGATAGTGTATTACAGAGTGTACTATTGGTCTGCAATTCCGTCTGAATTTACTCTTGCCAGTTTTTCCAGACTTAAGAAAAAGTGTTCTAAAGGATGCACGTCCTGATTTATTCCCTCTGCTTAGAGCCTCAGATCTGCTTCTGATGCATTCAATCACCTCAAAGACAACAAACGAAACTAGGTTGTAGCTGGTGTTCAGCATAACAAGCAGCTACTTATCATAAGGTGTGGCTTAGCTATGGTATGGGGAGGATTATTCCTACACCACAGATATAGAAACTAAACTCCATGCTCAACACATCGTGTAGACGGTAACAACAGAAGCAAATCCATGCACTCCCAGAATCTACGCAAGTCCGTAGTTATCCCAGTGCATAAGCTTTTATTGCTCTAGTGGCATTAGCCTTGGGCAATCAAGGCAAGCCTCTTACTACAGTTTCATTTGTGTCAACGTTGCTACTAAGTTATTTATGAAACATTTATTTGTACTGATACTACCGGCTCATTTTATTTTTCTGCAAAGAAACAAAAGGTATGCCCTTAAATGGCACCAGGAAGTACCAAGACTCCTTTCTCTGCTGTCTGACACAAGACAAGACTCTTAGGACAAGGCTTATCAAGAACGGTAAATCTTAGCTAAGGCTATGCACACACGGACTCACAGAAACTTGTTACTGAAGTGTATCCCAAAGAAAATAAAATTAAACAAGATACAAATTCCACTGGTGTTACAATCCCCACGTGCCCATGTTTCCTATATGGCTTCCTATGGCAAAGGTCAGATGACCCAGTCCCAGCATATTTCATTTAACATGGGTCGAGCCAAGAGACCTAGTGGAATAGGCTCACCTACTTGGCTTCAGTGTATTCAAGGTTGATTGATTGCTTTTTGTTACCAATAGAAATAACCTGAGAAGGGGCTTACTGGTTAGAGTTGACCAAATTGATTAGCTACAAAAAGGTACACCAGAGTCCTATTTCTGTTAGTCATTCTATAAGGAAAATCTACATTGAGCCTGAACTTAGTCTATGGTGAACCTTAAAGACAAAGTTGTCATCATGAGTTTTTCCTCTGTCTAGTAATAACAGGTAAAGAAGATGGCAATCAGAATCACAGAATCATAGAATGGTTTAGGTTGGAAGGAACCTTAAAGATCATCTAGTTCCAACCCCCTTGCCACAAGGACACCTTCCACTAGACCAGATTGCTCAAAGCCTCATCCAACCTGGCCTTGAACACTTCCAGGGATGGGGCATCCACAGCTTCCCTGGGCAACCTGTTCCAGTGCCTCACCACCCTCAGAGTAAAGAATTTCATCCAGAATTACTTTTCTTGACATTAGTGTTGCTTAGATTTGTTTAGATTTGCTTTTCCGAGATCTCTGCTCTGAGGCTTGGAATATTCTTGGCATTCATACACTGTAGAACTAGAGATTTAAAGAAAAATTAAACAGGCACAATTATGAAGTTATTAAGAAAAGTATTTCACTTAAGTTAGTAATGAGAAAAATTTCTAAAAGATCAAATAGCTATTCTGTGGAAATGCGATACCAATCTATTTATATAAATTACTAAGCTTGATCACAGGGTAGATTTAACTCATGAAAACAGGGGTAAGATGAAGATCACTGCAAACATGGTGCATTCTAGGCCAATTGTGCAAAAAATAATGACTCTCACCTCATTACAGCAGCCTGTTTAAATGTTTTGCAGTTCTTCTGAGGTGGGGAGTATATCAAACATATTAAAATCCACTTAGCTGCTGAAGTACCTGAAAAGACAGACAGTAGTTTGAACATGCCTTCATCAGAATTACATCAGCAACAGATGGAACCATGGGGTGATCTATACCTCCAAAACATAAAATTTGGCTATATGCTCTGGACCAATGAACCTTAGTTTGGATTTTCTCCCAAAAGAATAATTAATATTTGCATGAATTTGACAAGCACTGTTTATTTCCATCTCTCATACTGCTTCTGGATTATTTAAATTATAAGACATGGTGGGAATGTACAGCTAGGAGGGACTTCAAGAAATTCCTATTTCAGCTCTCTCTGAAAGCCTTCCTCTCTGCCTTCTGGCCAGAGCCTATAGGATAACTTTGTCATTACTCTATTACAGTACCTAAAACAGATGCACAGTAATTACTTTGCCTTTGTACCTTGCCTAGCATATACCTTCCAGAACAGCAACCCAGAGCAAAAGGAAGACTGCATCCCACTATCCGTGTCTTCTACAGTGGCCCCAAATGAAAGCGATTATTCAGGCCACAGCGGTGGCCCCTGTTGCTGCACAACCTCTAGGCAACTTTCAGTGCTACAAGAGCAAAGCTGTGTTGCTCGGAACAAGCTGGCGGAGTATGAACAGAAATGTGCTGTGATATGGTAGATACTGTTCCCAGTTTGAAAAGGAGAGGCCAGATCCTCAGCTGACACATTGATTACAAAGGCTTCATTCACTGATGTTGAACTTTGGATGTTTTTACGAATTATTAAACAAGATGTAGGCCTCAGGAAAATGCAGCATCAATATTATCCAAGAAACTAAAGCAAATGAGATGGTTTCTGTGATAGAAAAATGCTATTAAGAAGTCAATGGTTTTGTAATTATTTTTTTTCTCAGAGAAGAATGTCAAGGAAGTTAGAAACTGCATAAGGGTCTAGAGATGTTTCAAATTTGTAAAGCTTCTGTTTAATAATGAACAAAGGCATCTGCAGTTTCATTCTCCTTAGTGATTTACTTGGAGAATGAATACAATTCTTTTTTTAAATTTCTTGGCTTTTGAGTTTAATGCAGTTAGCCAAAAGGTGAACAGGGCTGCAAAGAAAAATCAGGTAGATTTGATTTTGTCAAGAGAGACACCAATTTTTTTTCAAGTAAGCTCTACATAAATCACAGATATACTACCTTACTTTTTGCTTAAGAGGCCCAGTGTTGCCAATGCTGTTTGCAGAGACTTCTTAAAATTGTGTCACGTGCAGAAAACTTGGAAGTATTCCAGCCCAGAGCAAAACAACTGGTTTACCTAAGTTTCCTCCATATAGTCATTACCAAAAGGATTTTAGTGAGTAATCATTACTGTTTGAGAAAAAACTAACATTAATCCTGCCTAACAGAAATATTTCTCCTTGCCTTCCATTTATCTGAATCCTAAACACATGTTAAAAAGGTAAGAAAATCCATTCCTCTGTGTTCTTGGTGAACTCCTCTACCTTGTGCATATTCAGAAAGAAGATATATTGAATTCTTTTAGTTTTAATAACACAGGTTCAAAATTAAATTTTCCCTGTAATGCTCTGATGATCTTTCTATAGAAGTATTCTACTAACCAACATAGCTTTCCATGCTGAATAATGAAGTTTGGTACATTAAAGTACAAGATGCTTTATATTGCTTTTAACATGCTGCATGCTAACTGATTTCTAGAAAGTTTCATATTTTTCTAGCATCCAAATCAAACCGCATGGTGAATAAAACAATTTGAGGTTTGAATACCTCTTCCTTGACTACTCTCCTTGCTGCCTCAACACGCTGAGTTTATGTTCTGTAATCATCACCTGTCTCAGCATTTCTATTCATTTTTTATGGGCAGGCAAAATAAATTTAACCTGGAGATGAACAGAGAGATGCATAAGAGACAATAACTCCTAAAAGCTAAATTTAGATCAATACATAGGAATGTCAAATTTTGATCTCCTAGTGCTCCCCTTGGAAAGTGAACACAGAAGTTTCTATTCCATATCTGCAGTAGCAGAACTTACTGGTTTGGTACATTTCATAGTTTTCATTGTAAACCGTTCTACTTTAAATTTCTAAATGTATGAATTCAAACATTTTCTGATTCCTTTCTGAAATCTGTTTTAACATTTTTTGTTACTATTTTCTGTTAATGACTGCCAATGCTACTTTTCCTGTTCCACAACTGCTTGACTTATATCAGCATTCCCAACCAAATTCCCCTGCTGCATGCTACCATAAATCTTAGTTCTTTGGTGTTTAAAGGTGAAGGTGAGCATCTATGTCCAGATTCTCAGTGGTATCTGTGCATTTATTTCCAAGGGACTTAGGTGAATGAGCACAGTTGACAAATTATATCAGGGACCTTTCAAAATCTGGCCCTATGACCTCTGACTACAGTATTTAGGTTGCATATAAACTATATGCATATAAACATATAAACTCCTGAGTCCTGATCCACTCATCACTCAGGTCAAGAACCTGGCTAGAAGTTACGGCTTTTATTTGGTTATGTGCATGCATTTCTGTTTTGTCAAGTCATGGGAAGATTGGCTGGCTTGGGGGAGCTTGCACGCACCTGGCTCTTAGACCACAGCCAAAATGTACGTTATTCATCTAGATCCGGAAGTTGAGATGGTCAGAGTCTCCAAGTTCAGATACAGTCTCAAATTACTCTGGCCCAGCTGATTTTTGTGTTCCTCGCATTATCTGTTCTTTCACCTTCTCTTCAGTTACAAAGATGTATTTCTTTCACAGTTCTTCATTGGTAAACAAGCCAGGGTAAATTAAAGTTGCTTTCTTCAAGTCAGTAGGACCCCTGCCTTTGGTTTCAGTGAAAAATACAGAACCTAACAACTGGAGGCAAGCAGCATTCCTTCTCTATAGTATAATTTCATTTCCCTTTTGAAGCTTTACAAGGCAATAATAAAAAAAGCGAAGGCATAAAACACAGTACCTGAGGTACAGGCTACTTTTGAGCCTGCAGCATAGTATAGGTATGAAATTATTATTTCAACAAGTATAATATACATAATGTGAAATGTTCCGGTATGCTCTCCATATCCAATTGCCCAGAATACCTTGCAATCTGCCAACGGCCAGAAAAGTGTGACCTTCCTTTTAAGACTGTATGGCCAAAAAGGAGAAGAAAAAAAAATTACTAAGAGAAGGAACTTTTTTTACTATCTTAGTTTTACAAATCTGCAATTCCTTCTGGTGTCCATAAGGTATTGTAACAAAAGAAGCAGCTGAAACAGGTAGACCTGAACTGGTCTTCCAGTTCAGGCTTGAAGATACCGTTCTCGCTGAAGTACAGCAGAGCTCACAAAGTGCACAGGAAACAGCCAAGAAAAAAACATATTTACAAGTTAATTTGACGTGTTAGCATTATTTACCTGTCTGGTCTTGTGTTCAGTACTTAATTTATTTTTGGGGGAACACGCAATGCAATGAATGGTTGGTTGGATGACTGACAATGTAACTTTAAAAGTATGAGCAGTTTGTATAGAACCAAGATACAGAACAGTACATTCTCCCTAAAGGAGACATAGAAACTACCTATTTCTTGACAGGTTAATAGCTTTTTATTTCACCTTAAAAGGTTAACATCAGCTGTTTTAGTACATTTTATATGTATATATCAACATTTTCCTCAGCAGTTTTCAAGTGGGAGCGCAACATGTTTCATTATAGCCTTAGATCAGAGCTCTGATTCTAACAACGGTTCTTAATGCAAATTTCCAGAGCAAACGGAAGCAAACCAGGCCTGCCTGCTTTGAATGAGATGTGGGTAGCAAACAGATGTAAATGAGAAAAATAAACCAGTAGGAATGTTTTCAGGTAATTCTCATTGTTCAAATCCTTAAAAGTAAGTTAGTTAACGTAAACTCAGGCTGCATCACTGAATTTGAAGTAGTGATGTGGACCTCAGTCATGGTTTATATTGGCACTCCCTCTAACTTTGCAAGCGTGAAAGAGAGAAGCGTATCTTTCTTAGGGCCATGAATGCCACTGAAAGGAATTTTTCCTTTTGGCTGTTACTCCTGGATGGCACTATGCCAGCAGACAGCAAAAGCCTTGGAAATAGTTTTGTATGCCTTTGTGGGTGTGGATGAGTTATGCTGACACAGGCTACATACAGGGCAGCTGTAGGCAGACGTTTCCTTGCTGTGTTCACATTAATAGAAGAATTTATGTTATGAGGTTCCTTAAAATACATTTTTCTTTTTGATCTTTCAAGTGATCAGATCTTTCTTGGCTGCTAGGCCTTCACAGATACACAAGCACAAACATCCACCTTGAATCCAGCCAGCTATATAGAGCAGTTCTGTCCAGCTTAAGAAGAGCTTTCTGAAAACCTGGCAGACATTGGAAAGGAAGGGATGTGGTATTAATGAGAAATTACATCTAGCTTGCTTTTGTTATTTTTGTTTGTTTTGTTGAAAGTAGTATTGTCTTTTTTTATCCTAATTTCAAGAACAGCTTCTACATATGAAAGCCTTTCTCTACATGTAACGCAGGGCTCAAGAAGATATTGGTCATAAAGTTTCGCATCCTTCACCCCAGTTACAGTAAAATATACAGCCAGATAGGGGCTTTCACAGTCCAGTCATAGAATCATCTAGGTTGGAAGGGACCTTTAAGATCATCAAGTCCAGCTATTAACCTAACACTGCCAAAACCACCACCAAACCATGTCCCTCAGCACCACGTCTACCCGTCTTAAATACCTCCAGGGATGTCGATTCCACCACTTCCCGGGGCAGCCTGTTCCAATGCTTGGTAACTCTTTCGGTGAAGAAATGTTTCCTAATATCCAGTCTAAACCTCCCCTGGTGCAACTTGAGGCCATTTCCTCTTGTCCTATCGCTTGTTCCTTGGGAGAAGAGACCAACCCCCACCTCCCTACAATCTACTTTCAGGTAGATGGAGAGAGCGATAAGGTCTCCCCTCAGTCTCCTGTTCTCCAGACTAAACAAGCAGTTTCCCTCTGCCACTCCTCAGAAGACTTGTGCTCCAGACCCCTCACCAGCTTCGTTGCCCTTCTCTGGACACGCTCCAGCACCTCAATGTCCCTCCTCTAGTAAGGGGCCCAAAACTGAACATAGTATTTGAGGTGCAGCCTCACCTGTGCCGAGTACAGAGGGATGATCACTTCCCTAGTCCTGCTGGCCACGCTGTTGCTGATACAAGCCAGGATGCTGTTGGCCTTCTGGGCCACCTGGGCACACTGCTGGCTCATATTCAGCCAACTGTTGACCAACACCCCCAGGTCCTTTTCTGCCAGGGAGCTTTCCAGCCACTCTTCCCCAAACCTGTAGTGCTGCATGGGGTTGTTGTGACCCACCTACAGGACCCAGCACTTGACCTTGTTCAACCTCATACCATTGGCTTTGTCCCATCGATCCAGCCTGTACAGATCCGTCTGTAGAGCCATCCCTACCCTCAAGCAGGTCGACACCCTGCCTAATGTGGTGTCATCTGCAAACTTACTGAGGGTGCACTCAATCCCCCCATTCAGGTCATTGATAAAGACATTAAACAGAACCAGCGCCAATACCGAGCCCTGGGGAACACCACTTGTGACCAGCCACCAACTGGATTTAACTCTATTCAACACCACTTTTTGGGCTCGGCCCTCCAGCCAGTTTTTTTACCCAGCAAAGCATACACCCATCCAAGTCGTGATCAGCCAGTTTCTCCACAAGAATGCTGAGGGAAATGGTGTCAAAGGCTTTACTAAAATCCAGGTAAACAACTGAGAACAGCAGTGAACTCCTTCAGTAGCTCTAATTTGAAGATTTTGGTTGTGAACTACACAACTACTTCAACTGCTGAGACCCTGTGAAGGTAGTATGGATGCAGCTTAACCTCAGCAGATTCCACTGCTGCAGGAAAAAAACAACCAAACGGGCTAGTTCCTGGTTCTTCCTGCACCAAAATTTGAGGATGATTAGTACCTTAGTCCATGCACCTACCTTGTTCTCTAAGAATATCTCTTTCTCTGGCCATTTTGCCTTTTATCTAGGCATGCAGAAGTTCCCTCGCCTCTAATAAAAATAGCCCTGAAGTCACAGAGGGGAAAAGCCATAGCTTACACTCTTTCCTGTAAATTCCCACTTCAGCTCCTTTTATGCTTTCTGAGTCATCATTGCTTATTACTTCAGTTGCCCTACAGCTCCTGGAAATCATGCAAAAAACTTCCCAAAGTTACACTTAGGTCATTTGCTGATATCATAGACACTTTAACAACCACTTCAAGCAGCAATTCACTTGACCTAATGTGTATATCAAAATAAATAGTTACCTGTGGACTTAAGGGGGGGGGGGAAAGTTTTTTAAATTAAAAAAAGCAATGTTTTATATTAGTATATTTTACCAAATATGTAATATTTAGTAGCAACCAGACTACAATTGAAAGGCAAGACAAAATGGCTCATGGCACTAGCATGGCCTTCATTTTATTTAATATCATTAAGACGACAATAGACAGGAGCACTCAAAGCCTGCAACAATTTAAATGTCTGGCACCACTTACCCCTGTGACAGCAAAATGGGATCCTCATATGATTTTAGGGGAAAACAATCACTCTCAAAACATGACAGGCTGTGATACAGTACTGGAAGTCTCAGCTGAGAATGGAAAAGGGTGAGTCTCATTAAATAATCGTGTAACACATCCGGCCACAACAAGGATCCCCCAGACTCCTTCGGGAAAGGAAATTCAGGTTTTAGCCTGAAGCAACTGTTTATAGAGATAGGCTGGGAACTAGTTCTTTTTAACCCAGAGTCCATTTTAACAACTTTAAAGACGACTGTTCTGTTGAATCACATGCCAGGAGGAAAAACTCTTGTTCATGTTAAAATAAAAAGTATGTAAAAAAGTAAGTAAAACCCAACAAACTTTATAACGTCTCTTCTTCATGGAGAGGGAGAGAGGGAGGGCAAAAGGCTACAGATATATAAAAGGGCAAACAACCTCCAAAAATACGTTGCATTGCTGCAACACTGTTTTATTCAGGGTGTTCCTGTCAATGCACACTGTTTTGCAAACCACCACAAACTAGACGTGCAGAGCTATACAGCATGTAAGTCGCTGTTAAGCATATTTCTGCAGGCTTTGAACTTTGTGAGCCAGCCATGCTGAGATCAGAGTTTGAAGACCCAAACTGTAGCTTAGGATATGCTGTGCACCACAGAATTTCTGCCCCGTAAGATATTTTGTTTAGGAAATATGGACCCTGTGGCCACCTGACTTTTAAAGTCTCCAAGTTCCCATCTCAACCTCTATATTGGATTTCATTTCTTGGTTGCAGAACAGACAGTCCTTGGCAGCCTCAAATACTCAACTATCACAGAGTTTTGGTTGAGGCTGCCATTTTTAATAATCAGTTGCAGGAATGAATTTGCTTCTACTGTCGGGGTGTTTAGGAGACATACTTTCAAGGTGTTTCTTTGCTGTTGTGACATTCAGGAGCTTCTTTTAAAAGTGAATTCAGAGGCTCCTGAGGTAATAACCTGAATTGGCACAGCTGGATCTTTGAGTACAGGTAACTACATCAGGCATTATAAAAAATGTAACAAAATTAAGAGAGCTGATAATGCTGTTCCTTGTGTAGCAGCCAGGAATCCACTTTTTTCCAAAATCAAATAGGATTCCCAACCCTGAGCAAATGTGATATTATAAGACTTCTACTAGGTAAGGAAGAACGTTTCATAGGTTGCTATTTCCTTCCTCTTTCCACACAAACTAATAGACAGAGTTTCTTCCAATTCATTAGCATTCCTTGTTATGGACAGTATGATATGGTCCTTAGTCAGATTTTTAAATTGGGAAAATCAGAACTATGGAGTCACTGTCCAGCAAAGGATGATTCAGGGGGATTTTTTATTTTTTTTTAAGATGCATTTTTTAAAATCCTTTGAGTTTAGGGCAAAGAAGAAATATTACAAGGCTAGAGAGAGAGAAGGAAGGACTTCAGAACTTCCCTAAAATGAAATACAGTTGCTGGGCTGTTGCTAAACAGCTGCTGTATTATAGGCTGGAATGGCATTTAAGTAATCAAAACCTTTAATCTGTTCTTTTTATTACACTGATGGAATTAATTCAGATGGAAAACTTTAATTATCAAGGCATTTTTATTATTGATACTGGTTGAAGTGCATTTTTAAAATAAATAAAGTAAAACTTGAAAAACTGTAAACACTGAATTAGAATTGAAGTGGCAGTCTAACATAAAATGTACCTATACAATTTTAGTACAGTAAATATTACTATTCATAAACAAGTGATGATATAAGTCACTAGGGTTCTTTCACTAATTAAAACCTAACACAGCTTAGAAACCAAGCTTTGAAACTCCATCCCAGCTTGACTGTTATGTTTTAGAGGTAGTGATAAAATACTCCTGCTGTTTGACTTGCTTCCTATTCTGTTAGAGATGCAGCTTGCTCTGTAAGTTTTCAGACTAGAAGCAGCCTAACTTCTCTCTGTACACAGAAGTGCCGTGGAAAAAGTATAAAGTCGTTAAACTTGAATGTTCCAGGAGACAGAAATAACAGCCCCTACAAGCAAAAACTTGTTGCTCAACAAGAACAAACTCATGCCCTTATACGGTGCTGCAAGTAACTTTTTCAAGAAGGTAAAGCTTTTCAAATTGCCAAGTGACGTGCTCACTCTCATGGCTAGGAGCTCTGCCTGGAAAAAACCAAAAATCCAGGCCCAGAGTAGTAATAGCATTGTTGCTTCCTGTTCCTGTAAATGTTAAGGAGGAACCAAAACATACTGATTCATAAAAAAAGGAATAGAAATATGCACCACATGGGAATTAACCACATGGCAGGACAATTCCAAACCCTTAAAAGTTTCAGAAATTACGCAGCTGTCTACAAAAATGGAATTTTTATTTATATGTTCAGAATGAATCATTGAGAGCTGGACAGATACGTGGTTACTTATAATACACTAGTATGGATTATAATGAAAGGACTCGAGGGAACAGGATTACTGTAAACCCCTAATTTCTCCTGTCTTCACCCATTATTCTCCAGGAACTCCTAAAACCATAAATACTGGTCAAATGTGTTCGATTACATTCTTTTATTAAATAAATTAAATATTCACATAGTATCATAAGCATACATACCACTTCACTATCTATTTAGGACCATATTCTAAGATCCTGCACTTCAATAAAAGTGGAATAATATGGCCTAGAATGTATAAAAATATGACAATATCTTTACAAACATTTAAATGCCCCCCAGTCCTCAAAAGCTTACAGCCAAAGTGACTGCACATTTACGGATTGTGAAGGAGTTAAAGTGCTAACAGATAGGTACTCAGTGACTTCTTTATGCTTTCTCTTCACTCACAAGCACTAGAGACTTGTACAGTGCACACATTTAGGAGTATGAATCTACTTCCAACTTCTTTGTTACAACTCAGAAAACTAAATTGAGCCCAACTCTCTCCCTTACTTGAGAGAAATAGGCACCTAACGACTGTCAAAATTAAGCATGAAATTACCTCCTTACACTGCTGCCACCAATTATATTCTAATAAAATTAGCTTTTAGCTAGGCACATCAATACTGGCATACAAAGCACTTCTACCCACACGTCACTACCTCAAATCTGTACAAATCTGAAAGAAAAAGCTGCTGTATGTAAAAGTGGTGGTCAGTGTTCAGTTTCAAGTGAGTGGTGGTTGCTATGACAATGCTGCCATGACGTTTTGCATAACCTTAGAAAAGAGTCCAAGGATTGAATAAATACTGACACCAAGTTCTTCACTTTCCCAAGTAAGTGGTCCCCAAAGGTCAGGGAGAAGTCTTACTTGTGGAACGGTCTTGAGAAAATGCAACTGCACTGTCTGTTATATCTGCTCTGTGAATAACCAGAGCTTGAATTTCAGCATCCAAGTCTGTCAGCAGCATTAAAAAAATCATACTGCAGTGAAACAAAAAGAAGCCCTTTGTAGTAACTTCATGAAGAGCGCTAAAGACTGAACACATCTTAAAATGCCTTGATGTTTGTCTTGTTAGCTTAAGAAGGACATGCATTGATGCTTCAAGTTCCCATCCCCTTTGTGTGAGTACGTAGGAAACATGAGTTCTCTCCTGCTGTCATTTTGATGCCAGCTACACAATTAAAAAAACAAAGGCAGGGGGCGGGGGGGCAGGAAAGGAAGGTTTGCAGTTAATTCTATCCTTGTATACAAACACATACTTCTCTTCCTGCTCAAATTTGGAAGGAAGTCCTTTTATACACAGCATGCTTCCTTACAGCATTCCCAAAGAAGAGACAAAGAGACTTGTTTTTATTGGAAAAAGATGAGTTATGTTTTCCAGGTCTTCTTATGCTTGAGGTGATGCTGGAGCAGCGAGTACGCCTTGGAAGAAGCAAGGACTTCAGCAATGGAAATGACTGTTGCAGCGTGGCACTTGGACTGGGTTTGGCAGTACCGGCTGCAAAGTTCCCTCACCCAGAGACAGACACGCTTTGTTTCACTGGACAGCCAGGAGAGACTGGCAACGCTCACCGCGCTGTAAATCACACTGACGTATCAATCTTTAACAGGAACCGTCTCACAAAGAGCTAGAACTATGTTCACCACATGTTCCCAATTTTCTTGTTTCCTCTAGACGTCAATCCCGCAAACACATCGATGATTACCTGCATATAAGTGGCCCGGCCTAGGCTTGTGCACGTAGTTGTACTGTATCATATAAAACTGTTCTATAACGTTATCTTGTAACACCCACTCATGACTTACTATAAATAACCTAACAGAAAGGACTCAATAGGGGTTCCTAACTCCTATTTGTAAATTTGTAATTTGTGGCCCCAAAAGTTTAAGTCACTCTTCAAAACTAACCACAGGCATTTTTCAAAATCTGAGTCAAGGTCTTCATGAAGCCATGTTGCCAGAGACTGATGAAATTCTTTAGAACATGAATGTACAATGACTACAATCTTTATTAGGGGTACAGAGCACGTATGTGGTTAAAGAAACCGTAAGATTTCCACAGCTGTCAGAGATTTTAAGTTTTTCAGAGTCTGCAAAATACTACATATACATAATTTCTATATATTTCAAAATATGAGCTACACTTACATTCAGCGTATTACTATTGCACTTTCTATCATTCAGGATTATGAGTCATTCACCTTCACCGAGTCTTAGATTTCCAAATGTAATAGAATTAAGAGCTTTTAAGTATTTTCCTGCTGAGTTGTATGTACCTGTCCTGAAAATGATGTATCCCTGATGACATACTTTCTAGCTGGTAGTTTGGCCCAAATACTTAGTGGCCCAATTCATGGAGAAAACCATGCACAAACTCATTCCAAAAGCATATAAATAAATAATAGAAATCAAAATGCAAGCAGAAAAACATGCTTGGGCATTGCAAGTATGCTTTGAACCCTTGGTAGAATAAAAACATGTTCCTATTCAGCTGCCACCACTTCCTGCTTCTGAAAAGAATTCCTCCATCCATTAAAGGTCTATGTAAAGTAAACATCCCAGGATCTGGAGCCCATTTGAAAGTAGAATGGCCACATGGCAGTCAAAAACTTATACCTGAGGTGCTTACCAAAAGTATAAGTTATAGTGGTAATTGTCCCATAGAGGAAGAGAGAGACTGGACTATCCATCCCACTCCTGCTGCTGGCTGATACAGGCTCTTACTCAATTTAACAGAGGGTATAAGCTCAAGTGTAGACACAGTCTGTTAATAATACAAACATCAATAACACAGAAAAACTATTACAAATGGCTTGCTAAAGGAATATAATCCATTAAATTAATATATTTATAAATACCCAAGTAAAATGTATTCTTTAATACAATGCACCTCATTTTAACTGAAAAATGTTGATGGTTTATGCTGTGCTTGCCACAATTCTTCTAGCAAACTGGTTACTCATCTGACAGAAAAAGTTCTTTGGAAGAGTTTATAATTATTTGTTACTAGTGAAAATTCATGTCAGTTGCCCTCAATATTTCCACCTACACTTGGAGACTCCATATGTTAGTCTTTAAATTAAATGAAACATAGTTGAAATGAAAAGGAAAAAAAAACCCCAAGATACAAAGAATGTAATGACTATTCTGCTTCTTCTCCTGAGTGTAGCTGTTTCACACATTTCATGTAGCTGTCCTAGGAGATTTTTATGGCTTATGGCAAAAAAAAAAAAAACACCAAACCAAAACACTTTCAACTACATGCAAGACTAAGTGCTTAAGAAAAGATTTTCTGCAAACACTAGCAGCTTCAGTTGTAAATGCCCACTTTCATCACAGAAGATAACTGGAGGATGGCCAGCATCATCCAAAGCAAATTCACAAAAAATGCACACACCCAAAAGAAAAATATAAAATTAAGTCTTACATCCTAAAAGAGGCGAATACACAGATACCTGGTAGAGAGCTTAAATGAAATGAAGACCAAAAGTTCTCTCCCAAGATGCAAACACAGCAAGTTATATATAACAAAGACTACCGACCACTGCATTTTTCCTGCTGCAGTGCAAAGATAATACACTGAAAGCCTGTTACCATTAGCAAAAGTTTTTGTTAGTGATCAGATTAAGAGGCTGCTTCTTTGAAAGCTTTCATCGAATGTCATACAGACGTGACACGTACCCACTGACAGAGCTCTATACATGTAGACATTGAGTTGCATTACAGAAGCTACTTTTGCTCTGGGATTCCTAATGGCTAACTCTTTTGGTCTTTTTACCTTAAGAACTTGGTCGCTTTGGCCTATTTCTCTTGAGCCTCTTCAGTGTGGGTCACCAGCGGGTGGATTGCATTTACTTGCTTCTTGCACACTCATGAGGATGCCAAATAAGCAAAGAATCTAGCAACTACTCAGGAAGACAAGCCTTTGAAGCTGAGAAGTCCCAAATGAACGCCAAACCCAGGCAGACCGTCTGTCAACCTAGCAGGAGAACCCAAGGGATTGTTTGCCGAGCAATGCCAAACTTTTCAACGAACTTCTAAGAGCTAAGTGTTTACAAAGAAAAACAGTTGCAGGTTTTCTTACTAAATGCTTGTAGAGATACTCCAACTGCTTATACAGGGAAAGAGTAGTTCCATATACTGAATTTGCAAATTTGAATAGGACGTTTTTGTATGCAAAAAGTTAATGTGTAATGAAATGGTGTGAAAGCACTGGAATGTGGGGTGGAGGGGAAATAATGACTCTGATATCAAATAATAAGCTGTTTAAAATGAAAAGTCTGCCATGGATGTACTCTCTTAATCCGTATTTTGAACAATAGCCAAATTCAGACTTGATACTGCAACAGGATCAGAGTTGTTTCATCTGCCAGGGCCAAGCTTTTAGACTGTCATTACTAGATTTGGGGTTTAGATGATAAAATTCATGTGGTCGTTGGTGTTTGGGTTTTTTTGTCTGTTTGTTTTAAAGCTTTCTGCTCTCAATCTGACTCAAATCAGATCCATAAGATATGCCTCTTTTAGCTCTGTTTCCACCTCAATTTTAAATTTCTATGTATAGTTTAGAATCCAAATCATGCTGAATTTTAAGGAACCAAGACTTGTACAGGATTCTCTGATTCTGTCCAACTATTTTCATAAAGCAAAAGGCGCTTAGCATTTTAACGCCCGTACTTCTTATTCCAGTATTCCCCAGCTTGAAGCAGGTTGTGCTTAATAAAAGGAAAACAAAGACAACTTCTGCACAAGGTTTGTTAGTTACGTTACATATGCTACATTTTATAATAAAGTATTTTTTAATGAAAATTTAAATCTCTAAGACATTTTGGCAGCTGTATTTTTGAACATTTAGTCTGACTGTCATTGTTTAAACAAAACCATTCCTGTCATATTTCCTTTCTGTGAGCAGAACAATTACAGGACTGGAATAAAAACTGGCAAAGGAAAATGATTAGCGGTGGATGTTCCTGCTACTGTTGCTTAGGGGCTGTCCCCGTCACATTTGAATAAACCTTCTAAAACTTGATGATTGCTTTTTTGTAGCAAAGGAAGTGATCAAATTAACCACAGACCATTTGTTTCTCCTGTTGTTAACTCACTTCATTTCTTACTGATGTCTAAATATACTGTAGGGTGGGTTGGTTTTTTAGTTTTTTTTTTATTTGTTAGAGATTATTGTCTGACTAACTAGGTACTCTACCATTACAATTATCAATGCAAAGACATAATTTTCCTTCCTAAATTATCTCTTATTTCCGACACCCAACTTGAAACGTCTCCGCAAAATAGGTAATTCAGCACTTCTGCCAGACCCTTCGGAGGAACCAAGGCAGACAACCAAAAAGGGAAGCACCAAAATAATTGGATTGTGTTTGGAAAAAAATAAGCTGAAAGAGCAGGTATTTTTAAGAGGAGGTTAAAAATCAATAGTGAATTATGTTCTGGAAAGTAAAAGTGTAACGCAAGAGCAGACGCTCAGTCAACAGCACAACTGCCTGTGAAACAAGAGGAAAGAAAACTCATTTAAATAAACCACATGGCTGTCCTGCAGAGAAGCAGCTTGTGTAAGAGTCTCCACTGCATTTAAGAAACATCATGACCTTTGATTTTCTTCAGTCCAGTTCCTGTTGATATATCTTATGACTTGGTTACTTATCAGTTCAGAGAAAAAAAAAAGAGAAGTCTCTTCATAATTCTTTACTCCGCCCAGATTTTGTGCTCAAGCACAGAGGAACAGAGTACTTCCTGACTGTTTGCCCTCTTTTCAGAATAGATGGGTTGGAAGAGGACAGTAAGAGACAGCTTAATTTCACTTCTGCTGCCTGTTCAGATTAAGTGAGGCAATGCAGAGGTTGAGAACAGCAGTAAAGGTTACAGTTGAAACAAGAGGCAAATTACTACTACCAGGCAGCAGGAAGGAAACAAGAGGAATTCTGACTCACAGGTGTGTCTGAGTCAGTGTTTCTTGTGACGACAGCTGAGAGGTGGTAAAATTATGCATTTCCCTTTGCTTGGGCTATGATTTCAAAACACAGACAGTCGTGAACAGACATCAGCATCACGATGTCTCTCCCCCAGCTCCAGTGGGAAGACTTGGAAGCACCATGACAGCATTCCCAATACTTTACAAATGTATAGGATAAAAGAACAAACAACCTCCCTCCTCCAAGCCCTATATTTACCATTTAGAATTCAGTGGAAGGAAACCTTGATGTTCATATTATTTATGAACAACAACCCATGGTTATAGTTTCTGGTTGTATACAGACCCAAATAGCGGATTTTTAAATATTACTGAGAGGGATTCTTGTAGTCTTTTGTAGAGGACAGGATCGCGAGAACTATACCTTCCTCTCAGAAGCTGGAGACTAACAAAAAGGTTCTCCTAGAACAATAAAAGCCAAGTGATCACAACCCTTATACCCCATTTCCTACACACACAGCGTTAAATTGTTCACGTTACAATAGAGATGCTCTGCATTTTAATAGCTAGATCCTTCTGAAAAATTAAGGAACGCACTCTTGTTACTAATGACCTCCACTTAGTTCAAATTTGATCCAGAATTATGACATATAAACATTCAAAAGCTTTTACATCTTCTTCTAAAGCCTCACATGAGGGAAGAAAGGTTTTGGGTGGTTCATTACAAAGGATTTCTGCCATCAAAGGTGCATGAATCCATCTTGAATATCAGATTCCTTCAGGTCATTTGGGATCTACCTCTGATTGACGTGTAGCCAAGGACACTCTCAATACTTAGTGACTATCAAGCAGAGTAACTTTGACCTTCCCCTTTTCCTCTGTATGATAATGTACCAGACAGCCTAAGTATTGTCATGCATTCTCAAGGTAGCAAAGCGTCTCTTAAAAGTTACTGGAGTGGCTTCCAGGAAAAGGAAAGGCACCTTTTTTTTTTTTAAGTTATGAACGATTTGCTGCATGCTCATTCTTCTTTTTTTTTTTTTTTTTTTGAACAACAGTCACATGAATACACAGCAAATACATCCGGAGCAAATGAAGAGATCTGGGTGCCAAAACAAAGCATCAGAACTTGAGCTGAGGATCTGCGAACAAAGCAGGAGCAGAGATGTCCAGTACACTAGTATTATGTACTCACTCTATAAGGAACACCACTTCATTCTTAGAAGTAATGCTACTTTCATACTGAAGAATGATCATTAACCAGAATACTCAAAACCACTTTTGACCTGCTATGTGTCGTATAATCTGACAAAAAAACCCAAACCAAAACAAAAAACTTCAGAGCCACATGAACCATCTGGCTACATACAGTAAGATATTAAATAAGGATATCATAAAAATCATACTGGAACTACTGTGGAAAAGAACTCTATGGACAAGAATGCAGCAAATACTGATGAGCTGAGCTTTACCAGTAACTATTAGCAATTTATTACAAAACAGCTGCATTGGGACATTTAAACTACTTTCTCCCCCCCCGTTTGCTAGCTGTCTGTTACTAGCTGGAAAGAGACTCTCAGTTCTACTTGCCTGCTTGGCATTTAGCACCATTCTCCACCCACACAGCCCACTCAAAATGGCACCCACACTGGAAATTTTACACTTTTCAACTTCTATTTTTCATCTGTATCAAATTCCACAACATTCCGCCTGCAATTCCACAAGTCAGCTAAGCGTGCTGCCTTCATGCCTGCTCCGCTGTTCACACTCATTCTCCTTTCTCTTCTCTTGCCCTCCTGTTAAGCAAGTTGGGCAGTTTAAACTCCAGCACACCCCATGTAGGTCAAAAGTTAAACAGACTGCATCCAATATGCAATATTTGAAGGAGCAAATAAAGAGAGCAAAAACAACTGAAAAAGTGAATGTTGGCTAGTTCCTGCATTCAGCTTTTACTGAAGTTGAGACTTCATGAGGTAAGCATCCCAAAGCACTTCAAAACCTTTACAGCTCTGGAACAAGCACTGCAGAATTCCCCTAATTTGGCTATGCACTTTATCCTTATCTGTAGGTGTCATTAAAAAAAGATCATTGAAATCAAAGATAGCAGTTCAGTTTGATATGCATACTGCAAGAAAAAGCAGCTCCCTCAGGACCACCTTCTGTTCTATTCCCGCACCAACTGGCGGAGGCAACGCTGCCACACAACAAAACTGAGCATCTCCCTCGTTCCCCGCTGCCTGCCTCTATTTGGTGCCCGCTCCCGTCAGGGATAACATCTCCCATGAATATGCCTTCCAGGGGCATGCAGTTGAAAGCCCGCCCACGCAGTTACCAATCCAGGGGCTGCTTCCCTCTGCCCACGCACCTGCCTTCATTAGGGAGCAGCAGTGCCGGGGTCGGTAACTTAGGAAACCTCTTGCCAGCCCAGAGGGAAGGCAGAAGAGGCTCTCTTGGAAGCAAAGTTTGTCGCAGCTAAGTGAATAGAAGGGGCTAATGGTTTTCAAAAGCGTAGGAACAGAAACACAGCAGACTAGTAATAGGATGGTACGTATCCAGGCTTTCTACATTTTCGTTTATCAGCTATGGTTTGTTCAAAGATCTATCACCCATAAAATAAACAGGTGAATTATGAAATGAGCAAAGCAGCTTTTTTCCAGGAAATACTGAGTTTCAGAGGAACAGTTCTGTGGAGCATTTCTCAATAGGCAAGGCCTTGGAGGGGGACACAGTGCAGAACGACAGACACAAACAGATGTGAGAGCCCTTTTTTGTTGCTGTTTTTCAAAAAAGTCATAGGGTTACAAGCAAACTGTCCAGTGACAGCAGCAAGTAAAAATACACAAGACAAGCACCCCAGCTCAGGCGACCTCTTTACAAGCTCTTTCCAAGACACGCAGCCAGGAAATGGAGACAGACCTGTTTGAAAATAGCTTAGAAATAGCACAACTGTACTATCCATTTCTATTAACAACCACACACGTTAATACTGTTACATTTTATGAATCTCAGTAAGCCTTGCCTTCAACATGAAGGTAATTTGTTTCTAACTTCATTTTCTGGACTCCAAAAGATACTTTGCTGTGGCAGTTTGCGTTCATGTTTATAGCATTTCTTCCCAATGCCTAAGTGCCCAGTAAACAGGCTCATAGCCCACAAAGAAAGTGATACATCCAGTCTCACACAATAACAAGGAACCATCTCATCACAATCCACAGTAGCCATGCTCTATTATCCATTCCAGCAGACTTCTATGGTTCCAGATACTTCTGTATGATGCAACACCTCAGCTGTGCGACACATTCAATTGCGTGAAAATACCTTCCACAAAGGTGAAAGAGCCCTGTCGGTGCCTCTGAAGTTGAAGCATTTGCATTGGCACTAGGAAATAATGAATGTGCCCACTTAAGACACCCATGTATTTTGGAAACTCTGACTATGCAATAAAGGAAAGCAGTGAGTGTTCGGCATTGAGAAGGTTCCCAGGATGTCACAGTAAACATCTTTTGCAGGTTAGATTTCTGCCAGAGTTGCCCTGAATAGCCAGTTGTCCCATACCAAGACGATCTCAAATAATCAGAGACAGCACGTTTGTGCACAGGGAAGTTTTCACACCATGGCTGACCACCGTTGCTTGTCAGTCCACTACTAGCATGCATTCTAGCAGCTGCAAGCCCGCAGCAGTACTATACCCAAGAAAGGTGCTCCAGGTGAATGCCCTGTAAAAAAGTGAGCTCAGTTCTCCTGTTTATTTTTCTTTTCCATTAGACATACTACTATGGAATCCAAAGCCCTGTGAAGACATGGAGCCAAGCCCATCCACGGGGATGCCCTTAGTCATAGTCGAATCTCTTGCTTCCTATTCAACAATATCAATACAGGATCTCCTATCCAGCAGGTGTATAATTTCATAACCTAGTTCAGCGAACAGAGAGTCACAGGCAGAAGTGCTGAACTGACACAGGAGATGAGGGGGGCTAGGCAAGAAGACAACAGAGAGTAGAAGCAAGATCTTACCCAGGCCATTTCTCCAGGAAACATCACTAGGAACTTGTCAGGGACCATTTCAACTCTCTAATCTGTTTTTTGGGGCTGAAATTTCTTTTTGTCACCTTTGAAAAGCAAGGAATAATAGAAGTTCAATATGGTACACAACTTTCTTTTCTATCTTATTTGTCCTTCCAAGCTTCCCAGTTACCGATATGCAAGGTTAAGGGAAGAGAGTTCACGAATCTGTGTGGGCAGTAGGAGCTAACATTACAACTGAACTACTGTATTTGCTTTTTTGTGATACAGACAATATCACTATCACACTGTAAACAAAGGCCTCTGGAGAGCCGAGAAGAAAAGGGCATAGAAGAAAAAAAGAACAAACAGTGACAGAAAAAAAGGGCAGACCTTTCTTCTATGTCTTTTCCAATGCTTCAAAGTGGATTTAGAATTTTATTGAATATCTCTTCTAAATAGTTTAATTCTTTATTGGTGAGTCTAACAGCTTTTTTTTCCTCAAAATACACAGTAAGAACACCCATTATTTTAAAAAAAGTTCTCTTTGATAGGAAATTACTTTCCCCTTGTCCCTTGGATAGTCATGTAAAACAGGTTTTACTAAAATAATGTGCAAGACAAACTAAGAATGCTGGTGGGAATTCAACAGAGACTCAAGATCTTAGTTAACTGTGCAGTTTGAAAGCATATGGGAAAATAAGATGCCACTTTGACTGAACAAGGTATTTTCTGATCTGTGTAAAAACTAGGCATGATCCTGTAATCAGTGAAGTCTTTATGGAGAAGACTGGCAAATATAGGAATACAGCACCCTCAGGATACAAGTAAACCTCCTCAGCTTAAAAACAAAAGGTAAAACTCTGCATAGTGATGATTTCCATTCTTACATGATTTATAATTTTGTATATTTGTAATTTGTATATTTGTAAAACAAGTTTAGTCATCTCTTAGCATTCCAAAATGTTTCAATGATTTGATGTTAAGTCTGATAAGTAAGGTTTTTTTCAAATTTAATTTTAACGGTGAATTAATAGACTCGAGTTCTCCCAGTCATCATGCCAGTATAATGTAGAGCAAAGACAGAATGTAGGGCACTGCAACTATGAGTTTTTATAAATACACGGCTTTCATGTCATGGTTTAAGTCATTTTCTCTTTACTGTAAGTTATCACACCACTAGTCATCATTGGCCTAGACTTTTTCCCCAATTAATTTCTTTCATTTTCCTCCCCCGTTCACCCTTTTGCAATAACTGTGACTGTCATGGCTATTTAAAAAGACCATTTCTTTCCATCATACCAGCTGTACATGGAGAAGATGAAACTGACTCATTTGGCTGTATGGGTAAGTTTTAACTCAAAAAGAGAAAAATCTCAAAGAAATTGAGCTAGTTTTAATTTTAGGCAGCCCCTGGTGTCCACTTTAAAGAAAAAAAAAAAAAAAGCCCTTTGAGAATTACAACCAAGCAGTCAAGACTTAAAGTTGCACTTAAACAAGCTCATGTATGGAAAAACTCTGAAATCAAACATGTCCACTTTCCTCAAGGTAAAGTTCTGCCTGTATGAATAAGATTTTAGAAGTTGCTTAAGTTTGTTTTTCTAGTCCTCACACACATATATACATATACAGAGAGACACCAAACAACAAGAGAAATTCCTGTAGAAGTCATGCACATTTTGCAAACACACATTTTTACATTTATGCTGCTAACCACTCCTGAAAAGCTATAGTGAAAATTCAGACGATCTGGAGAGCCACATTTTACATTTTGGTTTAAACCAAGACAGTCCCATTGATGTCAACTTACTCTAATTTTACATTTCTCCTGAAAAAGGCTAGTATATTTTAAAAATATCATACTACCATTACGTTGTAAGAGCACCATTTAAAAAAAGCTTTGAGAACACGTAAAATTGAATATCTCAGACTACACAGTGCTTAAATGTTTCATGCAATACAGTTAAATATTAATCATAATTAGTGCCAATGCTTTTCCTGCTGATTCTACAAGCTTGTTATTCTGAAAATAACATCAGCTGCGTGAAAACCAAATCTACGTAATGTTACTCATACTCCTATAAGCCTTTAGTAACTTCACTGAGTAGTCCTGCGTTTTTCCACTGTTTGTTTGGGCTAATCTGACATAGTTATTTCCAAGGTTATATTAAAATTTCATTACAATAAAATTGCAGAAGCAAGATCCAAACAAGGCTTCAGATAACAACTGCATTTGTGGGTACACTACTTCATAGAAGAGCTGCAACTGCAGCAAATTTATTACACTCTAAATTATTGCCAAAGTTCTGACAGATTCTTATCCTACTCCTTATTCACAAGCAACTTATAAAGAGTATTCTAATATTTTAAATTCTGGCTGGCAGGCCCAATTACAAAAAAAGTCTCATGACATTTTTTCTGTTCTACTCAGTGGATGAAGGAGTTACATTCAAATATTCACAAAGAATATAATTTTTTTTGAGCTCAAAATTCACCTCCCAGGCATTGCCTCCAGTATTCAGTCAAGTTTCACTATTTCAGCAAACAAGCATTCTTTCAAAGTAAACTGTGCCTTGTCTAATGCCAAACAGATATGCTGGTCAAAGTGAAAATGCAGAAAGCTTGAGTGAGCATCAGCGTAAAGTACCTTGTAAAAGAAGCTGAACTATAAATTGACTGACAGATAAGCTATGCAAGTAATTGGGAACAGATCAAGTGCTATTCACATAAACAGTGAAGATTCCATATTTCTTTCTTATAAAAATAAATAACTTAGTAAAGTATCACCTTAGTAAATACAGTTTTAGCTGTGGTACCTACCAGGAAGAGTTCAGAAACTCTGGAAAAGATGGTAAACAAATGCATTTGATTTAACTATATGGAGCATTCCATAACATTTTGCTTTCATGCCGTTGCTGCTATCAGCACAATAATAAACCATCCACCTACACCATTACAAGGAACAGGTACTGGGTATAAATACTATTCCATTTGTCTGAAGACAACTCTACTCATTTAGTCCGGCTGAGGAAGGGGTCCCTCAACTCATCCAAAATGGTGAACACTTGGGAGGACTTTGAGTGAAATCCAAAGGGGATGTTTGTATGATAATGTCAGTGAAACCAAGCCATTTAACTAGAGCCACAAGCCTGTATTTTTAAACAGATTTCAATCTCAACTTACTGCTTACCGCATCTTTGCTCTGACTGCTATCTATAATTATTTTCCCTCTCCTTCGATTCCTCCTTCAAAGATGATTGGTACAATTGCACGTGGAGATATTACAGCCTTCTGCTAGTTCTGCCTTTACACAGTAGCACAAAAGGACCAGGAATTAAACACATTTTCCATGAGGGTGTGTATGTAATCACTGCATTCCTTGAAGATTTTTAAAAGGTTTTATTTACTGTCCAAATTGTCTTATTCCAAGTACGCTTCCAGAACTTTAGTTTTTTAGCATTCATCCGTGATAAATTCTGCAAATTTTCCCCATGTATCCTAAGGAGATTTCTGAGTAGCTTACATGCTATATTTCTGCTTTTTGGCTCAACCGACTACACTCTTCGTAGGCTTTGCTGCTCAGTAATCATGTTTGATAGATTTTAAATCCAGCTGGCATAATTTGGTCAAGCGGAAGGAAAAAAGAATATATAAAGTCAGTGAGTCAAGGGAAGCAAGTTCAGAAGAGAATATTTTCAGCCTTGGCCAAAGGGGGAAAAAAAAAAAAAAAAAAAAAGGATGCATGTTACCATTTTTTTCCCTTCACAAAGTGTGTCACATTTTTTAAATATTTGAGCTGGCATGTACTCTGTCACATACACCCCAGGTACCTACCATGCCCTGCTTTCTAAAAGTACAGATCTGCCTGGTTTCCATAAATGTCACAAAACCCTATAATTTTATTGCCAGTACGTTAAAATGGATATTCTACACGGGCAGGAGATACGACAGATGTACAGGAACAGACACTCAGATGAACTAAGCCAAGGTAACTCTGTGGGCTTTATGATGCCATGAGGCTGTGCAAGGTTATGAAATTGGGTTGAAAAGCTTTGGGAGTAAGGCCTCACTGAATTTAAGAGTAGCAGAATGTGCCTTTATTCAGGGTGCACAAAGTGAATTACTCCTCCCATTACACTGCTTTAGCTGACTACAGGATTATGAAGAAGAAGATAGCAAGAATTCCCACACATCTCTAGAAGTTGCACTGAGATTGTACAAAAAAGGGGCAAAATTACTATGCTTTGCTTCCGTATGTCACCAAATGGAGGAAGCTTTCTGAGTACATTCAGTTTTCTATTGTAAAGTTTTCATCTCCT
The DNA here is from genome assembly GCA_008921705.1 of Burhinus oedicnemus. NCBI lineage: Eukaryota > Metazoa > Chordata > Aves > Charadriiformes > Burhinidae > Burhinus > Burhinus oedicnemus. The sequence goes on along the minus strand of VFFE01007631.1, from coordinate 2,104,779 downwards.
TCAGAAGATGCTTTTAAAAATTCTCTTTTGGAAGTCCTGAGCCAACCTTCAATCAGTTCTTCCAGCATACGGACTTTGTCCCCTGCAAGCTACACAGTTTCTTCACCAGCATGAGACAGCGAAGCCAGACAGCTAAGGAGCAAGTACATCTCATCCACACAAATAGTATGGGGAGAGTCTTGCTGAGGCTCCGTGCACACCGACCCAGTCCCCCCAGCACTGCCTCACACATCAGCAGTGCAACTCAGCCCTCCCCGAGTACGGTGTCATTTATCAGTTACAGCCCTGGGTTAGAAAGAATAATCCAAAAGCATATTGACAGAAGTCGTCCAAACCCAATTTATGTAGCACAGAAGAATTGAGAAGGAATGCATTTTATTCTTCTTTAATCTGATAAAATGTAAGTATGCTGCACATGGAGAATAGGTGGCCTGAGCCATGTATCTATGGCAAAAGTGGAGTGTGTTCCAAAACAACTTAAGAAAAATAGGTGCCAGCAGATGAAAGCATCCAAGGTTTTTAGAATTTCCAAGCAACTCTGCACCTCAATGCACCTTCAGAAAGAGAACTCTTCACATTCACTAAGTTTTCAGGTCACCAAATACCTGCTTTTATAAGATCAGCCTGCTTTTTCAAGGATTCATGAACGGGCATCTAAACAGATCATTATTTAGTTCTCAAAATTCTGGATACATTGGCTACATACAAAAGAAAAACACATGAAAAAAATTTCCAAGACATAGGACTTTCCTACTTCCTCCAGCCTTTCTTTGTAGGCTTGGACAACGACATCAGACATTAAAAACTCTCAGTTGCTGATAGCCCCTTCTGCAAACACCGAGTTACGCACAATACACTCTCCAAGCTGCTAACACATAAGAATATTAACAGTATTCCTTATGAAAACTGGTAGTATTTAGACTATCCTTCTTTCATACAGAGAAAAGCCCAAAATAAGCCAAACTTCAAAAACTAGGGCCAACCTAGGAAATATTATGAAGACCACCTTTTATTCATATCTACATATAAAAATGGAAGAGAAATTTTCACTTAATGTGACAGACTCTTTACTGAGTACCAGCCATGTACTGTATCTGGTGCCAAAATTATACAGCTGTTCAGAGATACAAGGCTTTAATCATGAATACCTTACTCCTTAAAAAGTAAGCACTGGGACACAGTGACTAATTTGTGCCAAAGCAGAATAAAGCCTGTGAGAAACTGTCATTGAGCACAGATGACTGCTAGCTAGGTAGAGAAATTGTCTTCGATTATTTGTTTATCTTCAGCTTTGATGAAGTAAGAGTTTGAGAAGAACAGAACTACATAAGACGACATTTTTGGTTATGCCCTATAGTGCTACACTATTTAAAGAAAAATTGTAAAATACCAGATACTTAACAAAGCCCCAAGAATAACAGAAAGGAGAGAGGAAAAAGTAGCACAACAGGCTTATAAGCCAGTATAGGTGGTTTTGCATTTACCAGCAAGTGACTGGTAACTGAACAAAATAAAAACATTGGGAAATAGACCTGCAGGGGGTGGGAGGGGTGGGGTGGGGTGGTGGACAGACAAAAACAAAAGAAAAATCACATTCTCAGTAATTAAAGTCACTTTTGTGCTGTTTGATACAAGGGTGACAATGTTCTGCTGGACACTTTCTGACTGCCTAAACAATGGGGGCATCCATGTAGAACTGGATGTATTGAAAACTAGACAGGAAAATGACAGAAACTCAGCGAAAAAGGTTAATTCAAGCTTCACTTAATTATTAGTTTCACTTTGACCTCTTTATCTTTCATTTGACACAACAGGTCTTAATAAGAAACTTAATGGAAACAAGCATTATACTCTGTCATACCAATAGAATTAATAGAATAATGAAAAAGTACATTTTTATGTAGTATCCACTGTTGTTCAACTGTTCAACTGCTTAATGCATTATAATGAGAATTTCAGAACGGCAAAAATCACTTATTTCTCTCCCCAGAAGTCTGATTCACTATTTTTCATTTTCCTCTTAAGAAAAAGTAGTCTCATAATGAAGTAGAAAAATACAATCACCAATTGCATTATGTAGAATGAGCAACTGATGCAAAAATCTTGTCAGCTCAGACTGAGAATAACTAAATGCTCTGAAGCATTCAGCAAATAATTACAAATATCAAATGTATTCAGTTTGTGTTTGCAAATCACCCATGCAAAAGGTCAAAAATTACTCAGTTCTATTAAAATGGTGACTTGCCTTACAAAAAATATGGTTTGCTTTCACTTTGGAAAAATAACTTATTTTAAATGAAGGTAAGCAAGTGTGTGTGTGGGGGGAAATCCAACACATCTATTACACCAGTCAAAGACAAAAGGTTCCTGTCTTTGCTTACAAGCAAAACATTGGTAGAATTTGAGGCATACAGGAAACACAAGATACACCACAAATCCATAGTCAAGGAGTCAAGAAGATTATAGCACAAAAAGTTGTCTTCTTTTAGAAGTCCGGACAGAACAGTAGAAGCTACAATAATGAGTGGCACAGAAGAAGAAATTTAAGCAAATAAATCACAATGCTTAAGTTATTACTTCCTAGCACTGCATGATTTCCCTGTTTGACACTGTCTTAGTAAACTGAAAATTGTTGCTTGCTGAAAAAAGCCTATATGACAGTGCCTCATTTGAATATTTCAATTAAAGCTGCTAATAATATAGTTCAAATCTCCAGTAATTGAGGTTATTTCGACTTGCAGAAGCACAGAGGAAATCTTTACTCTGCTAAACCGTGTTCAATAGACACAGGCTTGTTTCCTGTCAAAGTACAACTCCTACTCTGGAGAAAGATGGCAATGGAAAGTCCCTAGGTGCATATTTTACAACCACTTACCACAGTTTGAAAATCTTATAAAATTCTGGTGAAAGCAGAGATATTTGAATGGAAAAGAATGAAAGCTCCTAAGTCAAACAAGAAATCCCAGTTGTATTTGGGCAGGATATTAAATAGGATGTTGGACTTAAATATTGCTGCTATTGTTTTCTCAGTCCAAGATTAGGAAGAACTAAGATCATGGTACTTGGCAGGAGCAGGAGTAAAAAAGAAAAAAATAAAAATAAGATATTGACATTGATTGATTTTACGCTATCGCACAGATGGGGTAAATTCAAGAGGTAGTGCTACAGTGACAGAACTTAGTTAAAGCCTTTGCACCTGCTCTGGCAGATGGATGCAATTAATAACAGAAAAGAAACAGAAGAACTCAAGTAAAATTGCTCCCTGAGGGTTAGGTTGTTTTAAAATTAAGCTGACACGCTTTTTTAATACAATATATTAAGGCGGAGATGTGTTTTGAAGTGGGCTGTCTAGTTTACAGCAAACGAACTCATTAGCAAGGTGTATAGACAAACACAGGCCTGGCCTCACAATTAGTTTTCATACTCATTCTGCAAACAGATAATGTATTTTCTAATTGCTTATAGTCGAGCAAATTGTTCTGGTATATTTTGCATGGGAAACAGTATCATACTTAAGTTGATTTCCTCATATTGCAAATGAAAGACTTGAAAATGTAAGCCTGAGAGCCTTAGTCAGTAAAATTCTTGCCGACGTACTTCCAATGTGCCCTTTAAGGGGTTCACTCCTCAGGAAGCCAGCTGAAAGTAAATTCATTATTTGAAGTCCAACCAAAATTAACAGAGATGAAGGGCCCCGTATTACAGTGTGTGTGTACGTGTGTACATTTATATGCGCACACACACACTCCAACTATATCTGTATACAGTTACTACAGCCATGATGACCTAAGCACATGACAATCTGTGGCGTTAAATTACTAGGATACTCCCCAGTAGTTTTGGCTTGTGTCAGCTAGTGTTGTCCCAAGCGAATGCCAAGGAAGTTCAGGGTTAGCACAGGTCAGGGATCACTCCCTGGATGCAGGTATTTTGGGTGTGGGGGGGTGGTGGTGCAATTTTAGTAAGAGGTGGCTACCACCCCTGTTGTGCCATGCTGCCTGGCCTCAGGGCTCGACAACAGTACAGACAGAGCCAAATTTAGCTTGTCTCTCCAAATCAAGGATAAAAAGAGCATTTAAATCCTTAGCAGACAGAACTAATGCAGGAACACTGTATTATCAGTTGTATCGCAACAGCCTGCTGGAGCAATGATGGATTTCTACAGCGCACAGAAACTTTGAAAAGCAGTCGTCTTTTTTTTTTTTTTAAACAGTAGTTCAACAGCAAAGTGAGTTAAACCGTTACATTATTCATATTTGAAAATAACCTTTTTTCATTTCTAGAAATCAGTAACAAAATAAAAAAAAAAGTAGGCTTGAGGACTCAATGACCATGAAAAGCATAATCTAAGTAGATAGAAGAAAAATATTTAGAAGTAGCTGAATTAACTGGATAATAATCTAACAACAAACTGCCATTGTTACCACCAATTTTCTCTAAGTAATTACCCACTAAGGCAGGAAAACCAACTTAAATTATCAGTAAGAGAATTCTGAGTGCCACAGATGACTGGTTTTGCTTTCTGTCTCTGACTTTCCTATAATAAAACAGGTAAATACGTTGCAATCTACTTTAAAAGTTAACCACAACGGTGGCTTGCAGCTTAACAACCCCCAAAATCATAAATAAATGGTTTAAATTTTTTTGTAGATCTGAAGAGCCTAGCATCCTTGAGGGCACTGTAAAATAATAACATGAAAGAATTTTCCATTTGCTCCACTATTCTTAACAGCTACTACAGGTGACTATGTAATAATTGGATACTTGGGGGGTGGGTACGCATAAGACATTGTACATTTCTAGAACGGGCTAATGAAAATGTATTTGAGCAAACAGCCCTGGAACTTAAAGGTATCTGTCGTTACAATAGTTATCTTTTATCTTTTTTTGTTTGTTTGCTTGGGTTGTGGTGTGTTTTATTTTGGGGTTTTTTTTTTTGTTTGTTTCTTGTTTTTACAGAACAGATGGATACAGGGCATCAAAACAACCATGGGTTCTAGTGGCCCTTAGCGCCTCAGCTTCCATGCAAAGAGGGACCAGCTGCTTTCTGCTGGGGCACTGCACATTCTGCGAAGAGCGTGACCTTGTCAGAGCTCAGCCATTAAACTGCTGCCTGACAGTACACCACAGAATGCTACACCTCTGTGAACAGCTGCCTTCTCATAATATTGTACATATTCAGTCAAAACACCATGAGATTACTTTGGAAGTTTAAGGATGCTGGGATAGCCAGGGTATCGTGTTACAGTTAGCAAGGAGTCACTTCACATTCAACTTTTGAAATAGCTGACTTAAGTGATATGGTAGAAATACTACCAAAACCTTAAGTCAGCATACTGTATTAACCTTTAAAAAAAGTTATACCATACATGAGGGGAGCACCTTATCTTATTTATGTGGCTACAAAACCCTACATCAGACCTCTCCATTATTCTTCTGTTTCAGCGTATTTGGGCAAAAGTCATTTGAAACATGGCAAAAAAACTCACACAAATGAAAACAGCTTCCAAACCACATACATTGACTGACTGCAGAAAATCAATAATATTTTAATAGATGGTGAACAAAGAACACCAAAACAAAACATCTCTCTTGCTTCCAACTACGGTCAATGGCTCTTTGATGGAACTCATTCAAGAGCAGCAACAAAGTTTCATTCACAAGGGTGTCTAACAACTCCAAAAGAATGAGAGTCATCAGCAAAGCCAAAAAAAAACCAAAACCACCCAACAAAACCAAAAGCAGTTAATAGATAAGAAAATACTGCAATGGACAAATGTAACTGTTAGTTTAATTTTAACCTCTTGTATCTGTTTTTTCCCTGTCCACCAAGCAGCTGGGCTTTTCAAGAAGTTGCATCATTTTGCCTTTCAGTAAAATGTTCAGATCCGAAATCCTTACCTTACCAAGGGATTTAAGAGCTCAAAACAAGCCTTCTGTCACACTGTCTTGATTTCTTTATCATATCCTGACTTACAGCCACCTTCACTCCATCATTTTCACTCCAGGATTTTACCAAATCCTTACAGCAGTCATCCAGACACCATTACATGGCTAGTTAATGCCTTAACTAGGCTGAGGATCAGTCTCGCGTAATGTGGAATTCTCAAAATTTGTCACCTCAGATTTACCTCATTTCCATTCTGTAGTGTTTTCATACAGTGATTAAAACACTTGTAAGCAGCAGATCCAAACTGTCATGTTCTTCAGTATAATAACAAGTAAAATAAATATTTAGTCAGAGATCTTACAAGTAAGAGAGATCCGTGGAGGCATTTTAATTGTACATACGTAACTCGGGGGCCTTAGTAGACATCAAAATTACCTATGCGCCTTACATATAGTCCAAACAGAAAGACACTCTTTACCACAGAGAATCTAAGTATCTGACTTAGGCTTCTGCTGTCAGTCACCTTGTGGTCTCTCAATGGACGTATACATAGCAGACTAGCATCTTAATTTAGGTTGTTAGAGCCTGAAGTTGGGCAGTGGGAACACCCTCTCGCATGTCCCTCCAGACAGCTACATTAACACACTGCTGCTGGCCTATATGAAAATATTCCAGGTGGCCAGTACCTTCAGCCACCACCCTTTCAATGGTCTTTAATCCCTGTGAACCCTATAGATCCAGCGGACAAGATGAGTCCTTATGTTCTCCACTGCTTACAAGCACATGCCTCAAACTTCAAACACATGGCAGCTGTTTGCTCCTCCTCCCTCAGCTGTCTTCTATCAAACAGTCCTTTCAGTCTGCATGCTTGAAACCACAAAAGCAATGCTGTGTCTTCTAGTCCTTTCAATAGCATAGCATCCAAAAGCTTGACCCATCTTTAACACCCTTGATACTGAAGCCACAGGTATCTCTTTCACCTGCTTCTTCCAGCTAGCTTGCTTCCAACATACATTCATATGACCCTCTGAGGACTGTAATTCCCAGAGTATCTGTACTTACTGTACAGCACAGGCAATGAAAAAAAGGCTGTTTGAAAAATACTCGCTTTCCCTGTAGAGCTGGCTATTCTCTTAGTAACGCAACACACATACACAGGGATGCAGGGAACCAAGCTGCTCGCTCCTGCTGGCTCTGCACTCAGATGAACCGCAAGACAACATGACTCAGCCCCAGACAGCTACCAAGTGCAACTCACAGATCACAGCTCTTGGCAGTGTGTGGAATATGAAGAGAATGACATAACAACAACAAAACCAAAACAATCGAGAAAAAGAACCAAAGATTTATCAAGTTCAGAAATTACATCAGATCCTCTGCTTTATCCATGGCCAAAGAAGAGATGGCAAAAGAGTGAGCAGTCACTACCAACCTGATCTTACGCAAGCTGAGCTCCAAACAAAAAAAGGATAGGGAGAGTTGCCAAGTAAGAGTTTTAAACCAAGATTTAAAACAACATAGAGAAGAGAATAATTTACAGAGCCTACAGTAAAATGAGAAGCTTTCAACCCAGTTAAGGCAAGTACCTGCCAATTCATACTTTACAGCAATAGAGGAACAATGACCTTTGAGGAAGACATTACTGATATTTTATTGTTCTATGTGTGCCCAGAGGTGTAACTTGACACATTTTAAATCAAGAGGAAGATACCCACACTAAAAATACCTATAAATGACAATATAAATAAGAGGAACACTGAAACAGTATACAACTTTTTCAGCTGTTTTTCCTGACTGCTATTTTATTAAAAGCCAAAAATGAGAAAAAATAGAAAAAAATCAAGCAAAAGGACAAACCATTTCTTAAAAGTCTTTACAAAGGAAACTACTACAGAAAACACACTTGCCGATTTCAGAAAACCAAAACTTTAAAACACTCGTCCAATACAATTGTCTTCAAAACAGCCTCAAAGTTTTTAAGTGTTGTATTTTTGTTTCTGTGTATTATAATTAATTAGAAGATTAACACTTGCAAAGCATAATTACTCCCTGGAACATCTTCAAAAGAATTTCAAATCAAATGTCTTGTACCCTATGCAGGCCAGCCTCACTCTTTCCTCTCTGGGATTCACAGGCAATATATACAAATCCAAGAAGAAAACTTGCCCTAAAATAAAAGCGTAACATACTAATCAGTTGGGTTTTATTTACCATATCCCCACAGAAAGTGCTAAAATCAAAATAAAAATACACAAAGGGGCGCTTTTAACCAGAAAGCGTTTACACACTGCCTCACTGCCTTACGGCCCTCGCCGCTTCCTGCGCCTCCTCAGCCCCATTCCAACGCGGGACATC